>CM046451.1:45643807-46179715 GCA_025506515.1 Flaveria trinervia
CTGATCACGCTCATGGTTCTTTTGGTCCAACAAAATGAGATGGAGTGAAATGGTGGGTGAAGTGTGTAGCTTTCAAGGATATCAACAAAACCAAGAGGGACCAACCCCCAAGGGCGGCCGAATCTCCCTTGTTCATTTGATTTCCCCCCAAAAGTTAAATGAAATGTTAACACATTAACAAGTCATTTCCTTTTAAAAGTTGTTCACTCAATAAACCTTTTTATTATAATAACCCATATACACTCACTAATTATTTGATGTTATTTAAATAACTTAAATAACATTACAAACAATATCTATAAACAAAATATCCACATAAATTGTTCAATCTCATATGCAATTTATTTAGAAAACCCATTTTCTAAATTTGGTGTAATTATTTAATTGCATTATCATATCATCAATTGAATAATTGTCGGTGATTGCAAAGCTTGTTATTGGGTATAACCCGACTTGGATCATGACATACTAACCGCATCAATGTTCTATGTGTCTTGGGCATATAGAATCTAACAATCTCCCACTTGGTCAAGATTCATAGAAGATTGATGCAAGCAGCAAATACCGCCTAACAACGGTTTACTCCCCTTAATACAAATGACTTATAGCCATTCAATAACATCATCTTATTCAAGTATCCTACTTGAAATGATTTAGGTGAATTAATCATCTATCCTTTTGTTACAGATGTCATGTTAAATCCAAGAACACAGAGTGATCATTCCTTGTTGATTTAACTTATCAGGCCTTAGACATCTAACATCAACGAATAAGAGGAACAAATTCCATCTTGACCACATATGTTTCTCACAAACACCTCGTGTCATACCTGAACATACCCTTATGTGCCGTCCACTATTCAGGACAGTGAAGAATTAGCTCAAGGTATAATATTTGGGGAATATCAAAACCCAATATGTATCTCAGGTCGGAGGATACCAAATGATATTCGCCTTTACTCAAATTTACTTATGATCAATCAATAAGATTCCATGTAGTAAAATTTGAGATGCGGGTTAGTCCAATATTTGTATCCCACAAATATCTATGAACCTTGGTAGCAACCCATTGCTCTATATTCATCCTTATGAATATCAACCAATCCATGTTCATAATAATCTTACCCTCACACTTGTTCCCACAAGTATGAATGACTACGGACATTTAGAGTAAACAATTTACTCATGGATTAAACATGCTAAAGTGGAACATTAATTGAAACATTATAACCAAATAATTTTATTCAAATAATAAGAGTTCCACATATCCAAATACAAAACTTGCAGGTCAAATCCAATCACTAGAATATCAAAGTCCCATGGCACAAGTATGACCTTCATGCTTTGCCTTTTCAAGGAGCTTCGTGACAGGATCCGCAATGTTTAGATCCGTGTGAACTTTGCGAATACATATCTTTCCTTTTTCAACTCATCTCGTATGTAGTTGAATCTCCGCTCGATGTGCCTAGTCTTTTGATGAGCACGAGGTCCTTGATTTGAGGAATTGCACCCTCGTAATCATAAAAGATCTCTAGGGGTCCTGAATGGAAGGGACAACCCCCAGATCAGCAATGAATTTCTTTAACCATGCAGCTTCTTGAGCTGCCAATGACGCGGCGATGTATTTTGATTCTGTAGTTGATAGAGCCACCACATCCTATTTGGAGCTTTTCCAAGAGACCGATCCTCCATTCAGAATGAAAATATATCCCGATTGTGACCGAGAATCATCACGACCGGTTTGGAAACTCGCATCCGTGTAACCTTTTACAACGAGTTCCTCATCACCAGATCCATAGATTAGGAACATATCTCTTGTCCTCCTTAGGTACTTAAGTATGTTCTTAACAGCCATCCAATGACTGTTTCCAAGATTTTTCTAGTAACGACTTGTCATGCTTAATGCGCATGACACGTCCGGTCGAGTGCATATCATTGCATACATGATGGATCCAATAGCAGATGAGTATGGGATTGCCTTCATTTTATCTTGCTCATCCTTTGAGCTAGGACATTGAGTCGTACTCAGTATTGATCCTCTTTGAATAGGTACGGTACCTTTCTTAGAGTTCCCTATCTTGAGCCTTTTCAAGATCTTATCAATGTATGCACTTTGATTCAAACCAATCAACCGCCTTGATCTATCCCTATAGATCTTTATTCCCAGAATATAGGTGGCTTCTCCAAGATCCTTAATGGAAAAACAACTTCCAAGCCAGGTTTTTACACCTTCCAAGGTTGGAATGTCATTTCCAAATAGTAGTATGTCATCAACATACAATACTAGGAAAGTTACTATGCTCCCACTAGCCTTCTTATACACACAAGCCTCATCAGCGTTTTTGATGAAGCCAAATCTCTTTACCTCCTCATCAAAACGATGATTCCAGCTTTTCGACGCTTGCTTCAATCCATAGATTGATTTCTTTAACTTGCATACTTTATTAGGATGTTTTGGATCGACAAAACCTTCAGGCTGAACCGTATAGACATCTTCCTCAAGATATCCATTTAGGAAAGCGGTTTTGACATCCATTTGCCAAATCTCATAATCATAATGAGCAGCTATGGCAATCAATATCCTTATAGACTTTAGCATCGCAACAGGTGAGAAGGTTTCATCATAATCAACCCCTTGAGTTTGAGTGAAACCCTTTGCTAAAAGTCTAGCTTTATAAGTATCCAAGTTTCCATGCATATCGGTTTTCTTCTTGAAAACCCACTTACTTCCAACTACCTTGGAATTAAGAGGTGGTACAACAAGTTCCCAAACCTGATTGTCATACATGGATTGCATCTCAACGTTCATGGCCTCAAGCCATTTGTCACAATCCAAATTGGACACTGCATCATGGTATGTGGTTGGTTCATCTGAATCTACCACATAGCATCCATCCATGAAAAATCCATATCTTTTAGGTGGATTACTAGTTCTACCACTTCAACGAACGTTTTGTGTGTATTGATCAACCACTTGATCAACATCAACATCCTCATGTTGAGTGCTAGTTTCAACCAAACGTGCATCAGGTTGTGGTTCTTGATCCTCCTCAAGATCCACTGTTCTACTGCTAGTTCCTTCCGTAAGGAACTTTACTTCTAAGAACTCACCCTTTCTGGCAACAAATACGTTTTGTTCCAGTGGATCATAGAAATAATATCCTACAGAATCTCTAGGATATCCAATAAAGATACACTTGGTGGATCGGACTTCCAATTTGTTTGGGGTGGGAGTCTTAACATAAGCGTCACAACCCCAGACCCTTAAGTATGATAGGGATGGAACTCTTCCATGCCATATCTCAAAAGGTGTCCTTTCCACCTTTTTGGTTGGGGCCATATTTAAAATACGGGCCGCGGAGAGCAAAGCAAAATCCCAAAATGATAGAGGTAATGTGCTTCTAGCCATCATAGATCGAACCATATCCAATAAGGTTCGATTCCTCCTCTCAGACAAACCATTGTGTTGTGGTGTTCTAGGTGGAGTGAGTTGTGAGACAATCCCACAACTCCTAAGATGTCTTGAAAAGCATCACTTAGGTATTCACCTCCTCTATCGGTATGGAGAACTTTAATTGACTTGTTGAGTTGATTTTCCACTTCATTCTTGAAGATTTTGAACATTTCAAAAGCTTCATCTCTGTGCCTTAATAAGTACACATACACATAGCGACTATAATCGTCGGTAAAGGTAATGAAGTATCTTTCACCATTCCTAGTCATTGGCTTAAAAGGACCACATACATCCGAATGTATGATTCCTAATAAATCTTTTGCCCTTTCTTTAGTTCCACTAAAGGGTGCCTTAGTGATTTTACCTTGTAAACAAGATTCACACACATCAAATGAATCACATTCATTGTTTTTAAAAGACCATTCTTTTGAAGTGATTGTATACGTTTCTTGTTTATATGACCAAGACGACAATGCCAAAGATACGTATCACTCAAATCCAACTTGAGTTTCTTGGTGCTAGTTTGGTACAATGAACTATTTAAAGTATTTTCATGAACCAATTCAAAATACCATTAATGGGTATAGCTTTAAAATAGAACATATCATTTAAAGAAACATGAATATCATTTTCAACAAAAGATAATACATAATCATAAAGTCTTAATTGGAATACAGAAATAATGTTCCTAGTCAAACTAGGAGCATACAAAACATTCTTCAAAATAACATCCAAGCCACTTGGAAGTTTCAAGATCTAGTCCCCACGAGCTTCAACTTGGACTTTGGTTCCATTGCCCATGAAGAGGCTAACATCCCCTTGATTGAAGTCCCTACTTCTTTTGAACCCCTGTAACAAATTGCAAATATGAGTTCCACATCCGGTATCTAATACCCATGTGTTTGAAGATGTAACATTAAGATCAATATGAATCATGTATATTGTACCTGAGGTCTGCCGGCATCCCTCTCGGCTTTCAACTCTTGGAGATGGACAGGACAATTTCTTGCCCAATGTCCAATCTCCCACACTTGAAGCATGGGTCATTGGTAGCAACCTTTTGCTTCTTCTCTTGTGGTTTGGGTGGCACCCTTGCCACCCCTTTCCCCGTTCCCCATACGGGTCCCTTACCCTTGGCAACCTTTGCCTTGGGTACAGGATAAGGCCTTTTCTTGTTCCCACCTTCATTGATGGTGAGAACGGGTAAAACCCTTTTACCCATGGCCGCCTCGGCCGTTTTCAGCATTGAGTGAAGCTCACCAATGCTTTTGTCCCAAGCATTCATATTGTAGTTCAACACGAATGTCTCGAACTTCTTGGTAAGGCCATTAAGGATCAAATCCGTGGCCAATTCCTTCGAGACAGGACAATTAGGCCTCTCGAGGCGGTCAATATGACTTTTCATCTTAAGTACATAAGATGAAACAGATTGGTTGTCATCCATACGACATGCATGGGGTGCTCGAACCGTTTTGAAGCGCTCAACCCATGCTTGCTGTTGGAATGTTTCCTTCAGCTGGGTTATCATGTCATAAGCTCCGTGATGTTCATACTCCTTTTGGAGATCCGGAGTCATGCTCGCTAGCATGAGACAAGACATTTGGACGGAGTCCTCAGTGTACTTTAGCCAATCGTTATAGGCCTCCTCATCATCCTCAGCAGGTTGATCGGGGATAGGGTCGTCTAAAATATAAGATCGTCTTTCTTGCTTGAGAACGATTCTCAAGTTTCGATACCAATCAATGAAATTATTATGATTTAGAGGTTTCTTTTGGAGAATTGCTCGCAATGATTGGGCGGACGTGGATGAATTATCATGATTATCATTATTGGTGGCCATCTAGAAAATATAACAAAGATCTATTTTAGTATTTTCGATATTTCTATTTTAAATAATTAATACCTTCTAAGGTCATTTTATATTAAAATCTAGAACCCAATATTACATTAAATTGTGGTTAGGTGACATTTATCCCACGATTTATATTAATAAGGTGGTCAACGATTGACGGTTGCAACCATTTGCAACTTCTAGGGGTATGGGATCGACTTTAAACATCATATGTAAAGTCGGCATGTTAATCCCATCAACACCATTTGGAAACCATATTGTAGGTGATCCATTTAACATGGTTTGCAAATCAAGTTACCCTACTTGCACGCACATGTGAGTTTAACCATATAAGTGGTTAGGTGACCTTTATCTCACTAATGTGGTATCCCCACCTTGAGTCACAAGTTCCCTCTAAATGGTTAGGTGACCTTTATCCCATTAAGAGTTTCCAAATGACTCAAGTGTTGCGCAAAAGGACGGTGTTAAACTTGTTGCCAAATGTTAAAAGATTTCATAATACAAGGTAGAAAACTCTATGTACTTGTATTTGCATGCTTTCAAATACAAGGTACCCTATGGTCCTTTGATTAAAACCTATTTTTATCTTTAAAATCATTAAATCATTTTAATAACATTTTATTACATTTTAATGATTAAGAACCATCATTTTTATAACTTGTTAAGTTTGTTAATTAGTTGGTAATGCATGTCAAAAATTCAACCATACAATCAAATAACAAACATTCAAACAAGCATAAGCATAAACAACCATAATGTGCATAACCTTAGCTACTATTGTGACCACACTTGTTTGCCATCACAAGTGTGGTCATTTGATCTTTCCTATGGTTTGAAATCAACACAAAATTGAGGTCATCATAGACCCCCACTTGAACTTGCATCCATATGCTTCAAGTTCCATGTCTTTGATGTCCATCTTTGGGTCTTGATCTTATGCATCTTCCATTTACAAAATTGTATCCTAATACATTTTTATAATAAAAGAAATGCACCTAATCTATTAATTACATAACCAATGAATAAATAATTACAACCCAAATAATAAACATAAATATTACAACCCAATTGAATGAATAAAACAACCATTCCAATCATCCAAACAACACAAGGCCAAAAGCTAGGTTCTGCACTATCAAGAGAACAATCATAAACATCATTCAACAAACTAAATAAACCCCATCAAACCCAATTTTCAGCCAACATAAACTAAAATTAGGGTTTGTTTGTCCAAACAAACAACATCCAAATATATCAACCAATTGACATTCCTATCTTTCAAAGTTTAATCATAAGCATGAAGATATAACTATGAAAGACTTGGGGTTTACTAAATCAGCCAAATCAGCCTCTAATAGGTTGATTATAAACTTTTAAAACCGATTTTAAAGAACAAGAACAAGCAAGTTATCCACATAACCGGCTCTTGATGCCATTGATGGGTTGTTAGAACACCAAAACCGTAGTTTAACCATTTAAACATACACAAAACGCAGCGGAAGATTAGCATTATAAGTTTGCGTATAAGCTGAAAATCATGTCCTTATGATGACATTTATATGTATAAAACAAACCCATAATCAAAGGATCATAATATGTGAATAAACAAGCTATGAACATAATGCAAAAGGACATAAAATCACAGCTACATGAAGCTGTGATTAACTACCTTTCTCCTGCTGAAAAGTCGACCAAGGTAGAGAGATATGATGCTAAAGCTTCGGCCAAGCCTCCAAGGAAGGATCCCTCAAGCTATTATACCCCAAGCACTATCACAAAACACCTTAGATGCTAGGATTGAACACCAAAAATGAAGGGAAACTCTCCTGAAAAACCTTTCAGCTGATTCTCTTCAACAAGAACAAGAAAACCCTTTCTCGTGTTGTTCTATTGCATGTGTGTGAGAGAAAATAAGATGTAGTGAATTGGTGGGTGAAGTGTGTAGCTTTCAAGGATATCAACAAAACCAAGAGAGACCAACCCCAAGGGTGGCCGAATCTCACTTATTAATTTGATTTCCCCCCAAAAG
Organism: Flaveria trinervia; assembly: GCA_025506515.1. Lineage (NCBI taxonomy): Eukaryota > Viridiplantae > Streptophyta > Magnoliopsida > Asterales > Asteraceae > Flaveria > Flaveria trinervia. Next base: position 45,651,142 of record CM046451.1, read on the forward strand.
GTTAAATGAAATGTTAACACATTAAACAAGTCATTTCCTTTTAAAAGCTGTTCATTCAATAAACCTTTTTATTAGAATAACACATAAACACTCACTAATTATTTGATGTGATTTAAATAACTTAAATAACATTACAAACAATATCTACAAACAAAATATCCACATAAAATGTTCAATCTCCTATGCAACTTATTTAGAAAACCCATTTTCTAAATTTGGTGTTATTATTTAATTGCATGATCATATCATCAATTGAATAATTGTCGGTGATTGCAAAGCTTGTTATTGGGTATAACCCGACTTGGATCATGACATACTAACCGCATCAATGTTCTATGTGTCTTGGGCATATAGAATCTAACACCTCCTTCACATCTTAATGATGAGTTATCTACTCGAATGATGTATGATGTTCTGAATACTCATCCACTAGACCAAACATCATTGGTCCAATTAGACAATACCTCTAGCCCTTTAGGGGGAGAGCTTGAGGTAAGTGAGTCTTCCTTTGATGATGAAGCATTTGAGACGAAAAATATGGACGAGGAGGAATAGGTTCCCACTACCAAAAGTACATAAGCATCTGATCTTGATGCCCCTAGAACTTCTCAACCCCATACTCAACAACCATAGAAACTGAACCAGGAATTCAAAATCTGGATAATAAGGTATCTGTTCCCACCACTCCCGGAACCCGAGTCAATGTGAATCATCCCTTGGATAATGTCATCGAGGATATTTTATCAGGATTTCAGACACAAAATTAGCTATACTCAGCTGATTATGCCTCAGTCATGGAAAAAGGATATATACACAATGGTGCTTATCAATGTTTTGTGTCTCAATTTGAGCCAAAATATGTAAGTTAAGCGTTAAACGATAAGGCATGGGTAAGCGATATGAAAGAGGAATTCCTTCAGTTTAAGAAGTTAGGAGTATGGACTCTTATGGATAGACCCAAAGGTGCTAAGGTGATTGGCACTAAATGGGTTCTTAAGTGCAAGAAAGATGACCAAGGGGTCATAATCAGAAACAAGACTCGGCTTGTCGTTCAAGGGTTTAAGAAAGTTGAGGGCATTGACTATAATGAAATGTTTGCACCTGTGGCAAGGATGGAAGCAATATGTATATTCTTAGCCTATGCATCCAAAATGAAGATCAAAGTTTATCAAGTGGATGTGAAAATTGCATTCCTTCATGGTGAAATCCGTGAAACGGTGTACGTTAGTCAACCCGAAGGATTTAAGTATCCTTATAATCCGGATATACTTTATAAACTGGACAAGGCTCTTTAATGTCTTCATTCAGCCCCTCAAGCTTGGTATGAGAAACTCTCTACTCATCTGGTGAAACATGGTTTTCGCAAAAGGGTTATTGACTGCACGCTATTCAGAAAAGAAAAGGATGGTGATTTACTACTCGTACAGATATATGTGGATGACATAATCTTTGATTAGAAAAATAAAGAATTATGTAAAGAATTTGAATTAGTGATGAAAGCTGAGTTTGAGATGAGTGCCATAGGAGAGATGAAGTTATTTCTTGGATGATCAGACACCAAATGGAATTTTCCTGCATCAGTCCAAATATGTAGGAGATATTCTTAGCGGTTCGACATGGAGAATGCAATTTTCGCTAGAACTCCACTTGCCACAAACCACGATGTGGCACCCGACGAAATGGTGATCTAGAAGAGGCCACTATGTACCGAGGAATGATCGGATCTCTGATGTACCTCACAACCTCTCGACCTGCTATTATGTACGCCACACATCTCTATTCCAAATATCAGGCTAAACAAAAAGTGAATCATCTGATTTGGGTAAAAAAAATTTCACTATTTGAAGTGTAGTCCAACACTCGGATTGTGGTATCCTTATGAAGATGACTTTGAGCTTACATCGTATAGTGACTCGGACTATAGTGGTTGCAAGATAGATTTACATCAGCGGGATGTCAGTTCTTTGGAAGACGCTTAGTCACCGTCAATGTAAGAAGTAGAAATCTATTGCTCTGTCAACATGTGAAGCTGAATATGTTGTTGCTGCAAGTTGCTGTTCACAAATCATTTGGATTCAACAGCAAATGCGGGACTATGGTTTGCAAATTTCTAACACCCTTATCTTTGTTGGTAATTCTGCTGCCATTGCTGTCACTAAAAATCCGGTCCAACATCCAAAAACTAAACACATTGGTATTAAATATCACTTTATACATGACTGTTTTGAAAAACAATTAATCGATGTTGTTAAAATTTATACGGATTTTCAATGCGCCGACCTCTACACAAAAGATCTTGAAAAACCTCGGTTTTTATAATTTTTCGAGGTCAATGGCGTGAAAAAGAAAAGCGTCGTGATTCCAGAAGAATCGAGTTCTTAGTCCGCAACATTTTTTCTTTTATTCTTTAATTTTATTTTCCTGTCTTTAAAAATCCAAAAACACAAAAATATTTTCGGTTTTAGAATTTTAGGGGGAGAATAGTTTAGTTTCACTATTTAAATTAGTTTCAGTTTTAAAAAAATAAGGGCGGGCAAATAAGCTGAAAGCAAAGAAATCAGTTTTGTGAGATTGATTCAACAATTATGGTAAATGATAGTACACAAGAAACTAATTGTTTGGGACTTCAAAAAGGATTTAAATGATCAAATTTCTATATTCAAATTACAAGTTTCAAGAAGTCTAAGCAAAATAAAGGAAAAATGATAGTAAACTAGCTTGCTACTGAGGTAACATAGAGAAAGTAGGCCTAGAGGTTGCTAGTTCATTATATGATGTGTCGGTAGATTCAAGACAATAGACGAGTAGTCCTCATTAGTGAATCAAATTTAAACTAATTTGTTCAACTTGTTGTGGGCTCTCATCTTATCCCTTATTAACACAATCAACGCATTTCCAATAAGGGGTGACGAGCAAAATAAACGCCACAAATGTGTGCAGATGACCATAAAAATGAGCAAAGCACATGAAAAAATGGTTAAGCGCAATCAAGCTAATGACTAATGTTGTCGGTGCATTATGTGCCAAAGAAAAAATGCTCTAACAAGAAGATGGGTTGTGTGCCTCTCTGTTGTGTGATGTCACTGATCTGAGGATAAGCATAACCAACATATTCTAAAATTTATTGTGTTTGTGCATCTCTGTTGTGTGATGGCACTGACCTGAGGCTTGGCATCTGTTTGAAAGCTCTTAGATTAGTTTCTTCTTGTCAAATACTCGTAAATCGCTCAAAATTCTCCTAAGGAATGTTGATTACCATATAAGTGTGGGATCCACAAATGCATGTTGAAATAATGTAACTTAACTCATCACCAATGTGAGTCAAAAATCTGTGTATGGATTTAAGTAGTCAAATATACTGACAATAATCGTGGCTGCAACTCTCGATAGTCAAAATCATTTTCTGCATCTTATAGCTATAGTATGATTTCCTGAAAGTGCGATTGACTCTCAGACAAATGAGAATCTAGTATTAAAGTACCTATAAAAGGGTCCTAAATGATTATGATATACCTGTATGATTCCATATGAATCTTTCCAAAAATGATAAAATAATTGAAGTTATTCTACTCAGGAGGAAGAATCAGTTAGATGATGTCTAAGAGGTTTCAATCCACCTTAAATCAAAACACAAAATTATGTCTTCTTTACTTTTATTAATGTTGTTTTGGGTTTTTGTTTTCTGCTTTGCGTAAATGTCGGACTATATAACTAGATGAACTTTGTGAATCACAATTAAAAAGGTCACGTCTGAGGTGACCAATCGGCTCAAAATTAAAAGGATCACGTCTGAGGTGATCAAATGATTTTCTGCTAATCGCACGATTGAACCATAAGAATGAGCCAAGAATAAGATTGGATCGTGAGTATGGGGCAACCATGTGATTGGATCACAAGAATGAACCAATCCTATGACTGAATGAAGGAGTCTGAGGCAGTCGCACGACTGACCCCAGTCGCACAATGAATAATGCGTAAGGGTCCAGTCGCACGATTGAAACTCAAAACAGTGTAAATAAGGGGTTAGTTGGTCGTATTTCGATTATTGTGATTACCTTTTGATAATGTTACTAACTAATTCCTACTCATCTACAGGTACTTTGCAACTGAAATCGGTTCTAATGAATGGATAAATCGAACCCTAAATGACCAAAAGTGTTAAGATCAATAATCGGGACTATACTCTTAAAATAGACCACTTAAATGGACAAAAATGTTGATTTATATGATAATAAGTGCTATTTCTAGTCCCTACGAATGTAATGAGTCTGAACGCGAAGTGTAGTAAAACATTTTGACAAAGATTCTAAGTTAGAGTGTCGAACATAGCAAGATGCGAATAGACACTCCATATGAACTTCAGTCGCACGATTGAGCCAGGCGCATGATTCAATCACACGAATGAATCAATCGGTGACTCGGTCGCATGATGACTCAACCGCATGGCTTAGCATACGACTAAGTTCAATCGCAGGCTCAATCGCACGACTGAACTCAGTTGCAGACTCAATCATACCACTGCACTCAGTCGTATAGTTCAATCACATGATTGAACCAGTTGATCAAAATCAACTAACATTCAAATGTTATCTCTTATGCACAAATCTAATGTATATGTTTCTTGTGTTGTAACAATATGGCTGGAAGATGGACCATGAGCACTAAGCACAACATCTGTGCTCATCTAGATTCTACATCCCGAAATGCTTTGGAGTTCACGGGGATTATAGCCTTCCTACGTAGATCGAGGATCTACAAGGCTATTTCTACACCATGCACACCATATAGATCTATTGGGATAACGCTGTAGTTGATCGATCTGTTGAGACCCACTATATGTGGAGCTCTATATTCGGACAGGAGATTGAGATCATTGAAGACGAACTGAGGACAGTCCTGGATCTGGGTGAGGATGGTGCCTACCCAACCAAGCTACATCCCCTAACTATTCGTGGTTGCTTTCTGAGAATCAAGTACGCTGGGGACATCAATGCCGACGTGCTAAAAAAGAGCAATATGTGCCCCCAGTTCAAGTACTTGGCACATTTGATCCTAAAGGGCATAACCTCCGGGCATGGAGGATTTGATGAGATGTTTGACCAAATCTAGAATGCATATGTTGCACTGGTATCGAACCACCTGTTTAGTTACTCCCGCATGCTGTTCTCCTACATGATAGAGAGCATTATGGCCAAAGGCAAGAAAGGCTTCTGCATGTATCCACGTTGCTTGTAGATGATTAAAGATGAGAAGCTTTCTTTGCTGCCGAAAGAAAAGGATGATGATGTTGTATTAGAGGTGATGGATGACACCACACTGGGCAGGATGAAGGTGTATTAGGGAAAGCAGGTAAAGCCCCCGGTCAGGAGACTGTTGGCCATCTGGCAAATGAGGATTATGTGGCAACCTATCGTAAGAAGTGGCCTCACGATGATACTGATTCTGATGTTAAGCCTGTTGTGGTTCTTGCTATTGAAGAAGACGATGATGATGATGACATGATGACAGTCAAGGTGGTGGAGATGCTGGTCCCACTAAATCAAGGGCAACCGACACGTCTACTATATCTCCACCACCTCCAAACAGTACTTCAGCAGCATCTAGTGAATCTGAGCAGGCTGCTTTTCACTAGGATTTCTTTGTAGAAGAATAGGATGAGTTAGATGATGAGCCTTCCACCTGGAGGTTCGGTAGTTAGGTTGTGGCTACCGAGAAGGGGATAGAGGCGGTTGGTGGATGCCAAGCTAGGTTTGAGGGTGGTGATACTGAAGTCATAGATCCAACATACACACTCGACCAGCCTATCAGCTTAGGGGGAGCCTCTATAGCCAAGGTCTCCAGGAAGAAAAGGATGTCCCATCCTTATGGCAAAAAGGGTAAGAGACAGAAGATTACCCCAATCACTTCTACCGCAACCACTAACACTTCCACCACCACTACTACGACAGCCACCACCCCTACCATATCCACTAATACTCCCACCACCACTCATAGAGTCATAACCACCTTATGTAAGACCCGCTTATCTCTTTAAGTCAAGAATGAAGAATAAAGTGAAGAAAAAGAATGAAAATATGTTTAATCCAAGTTAAGGGGTAAAAAGTGTCCAAAAGGACAAAATGTTTGAAAAGTGGGTGTAAAAGGTGGTATGGCCGCCCATATGTCACACACATCACCAAATTCTCGGATATTTTAGAGAGAGAAGGAAAGAGAGCAAAAAACTCTCGGTTTTGAAGAAGAACCACAAAGAATTCAAATTCAAGGTAAGAATTCATGTTTTTATGATGTCCTTGACTGGTCATATCCTCAGGTTTATGCTTATGTGTGTCTGTATGTGTTCGGGTAAGTTTTATTAGTGGGTTTCTAGGCGGTTGAATACAACTTGCAAACAAGTTTGGAAGAAGCCATACTCAAGAGCTGCAAACGTAAGTTCTAGAACCCCTCTTTTTACATGTTTTAACTGATTTTAGGGCTAGAAATACATGAATGTAAGTTTTTATAAAACTGGGTTTTAAACCCGTATGTATGAATGTATGTATGTTGCGTTTATGATGTGATGTTGGACTATGTTAATGCTTGTTGATGTTATGGTTGTGTTTCTAAGGTTTAGAATGTGAGATTTAAGTTTAGAACATGTTAGATGGTACTTGGGAACTGAGATCTGATGTTTAGGTCTCATATGTTTAAGTTTTAGAATCTACCTAAGCATGCAAAAGTCAATGTAGATTAACAATCAATGCGGATGAGTATTGACTAAGTATGGGAAATGCGGATGACAAATGCGGATAAGGAAATGCGGATAAGCATTGACTAAGTATGTGAAATGCGGATTACCAATGCGGATGAGCATTTATAAATGCGGATGAGTAAGGCCAATGCGGATGAGAATGAGAACAAATGCGGATGACAAATGTGGATGAAGTATGGGAATCTGGATGAACAAACACAAATGTGGATGAACAAAAAGGGCAATGTGGTGAACACTTAGAATATTTTTTAACATCTTGGGAAAACGTGAAATGTAGGCTTTGACTTAGGAGATTCCCGTGGGCTATGTAAGTTGACTTTTGAGGTCATAGATGTTATGATGGGCATGTTTTGATGTATGATTGATGCTTATGCATGATGATGATGTATGATGTTGTATGATTATGCATGATGTATGTTATGTATGTATGATGCCCTGCATGATGATGTTTACTGCTATGTTTATGTTCCTTGTGATGTATGATTATTTTCCCATGGCTTTACGTCGAACGTTAATGAATGAAATGAAAGTATTATGTAACATAAAGTGGAAGATAATGAAAAGGGGAACATGATGAATGAATGCATGCATTAATAAACAATGGAAGCTGATGTAAGTCTTGCAAGCCTTTTATGCCGGGACACGTCCCAATGTAGGGTGTTAGCCTAACGGTGTGAGGGTTAGCTACCCTAGAAGGATGCACATCAGGGTCTTTCTTTGTGATTGACCATTTGTATGGAAGCATTGTTTCTTACCTTCGGTACTGTGGCCAGACTGTTGTGTTCCATGATGGAAGGTCTATGATAGACTTTAGCCTAGTACCAGCTTTATGCATGACGGAAGGGTATAGCACATGACAATGGTACATATGAATTTACCTTTGGTACTATGGACAGGCTGTTGTGCCATGACGGAAGGTCTATGATAGACTTCGGCCCACTACCAGCTTTATTCATGACTGAAGGGTAATTTCATGGTGGTGACGGAATGAAAAGATGTAACGATGAACGTACGAATGAAAGTTTGAAAGTTATGTATGAAATGATTGATAACAATGTACGACGAATGAACGAAAGTTAATGAACAAACGATGAAGATAATAAAGATATTATCTATGTGTACGCATGATGTGTGATAACATGTTAAAGTAAAGAACGGTTTAATGAATGTGAAGTATGTTTTATGTTAATCTAGAACTCACTCAGCAACGCAGACTTTTTATGCATTTCCAGTTGGCAGGTGAGCATTGTTGTGGATGGCGCAGGTCAATTACTTGGCATTTGGATGGCATTTTTTGTTAATGTTTTTGCATTGTAATGCGAACAAATGAATTTTGTAACAAATGTTGTATTATTTTGCAAAAGCATTTGTAATGAAAAACTTATTTTAATGTTCCGCTGCAATGTTTTATGAAGGTTAAATGTATTTATATGTTTTATGAGGGATGATTGGCCAGCTATAAGTGTCCCGGAATGGCGCCTTACACCTTACTCGTAATACCCAACACAGCTCCACCACAACCCACTTCCATTCCTACTCCCATCTACACCACAACCACCACTACACCCACTACTCACCAAGCTGGCACATCCACCCACTTCCCACCTACATTAGGCTCCACTCTAACCACTGTTGGGTTAGAGGAATAGCTGGCTAGCCTCACAGATTGGTTCTAAAGCTGCTAGCTATAAATGATCTTAGAGCCAACCAGATGAACCAGCTGATGGCCATCAATGCCACTCAAGGCAAGCAGATTGCTTAGCTGACAGAGAAGAACACAGCTCACGAGTGAGCGTTAGGTCGAGCTCACCATGTACTAAAGGCCCAAAATGAGCTGGTGATGGCATCTGTCAAGAGGATAAAGGGGTTGGAGAAAGAGAATAAGAAGCTATTTCTATGATTGAAGGGAACTAAGGGTGAGCCCCTAAATATTAATGATGATAGAGATAATGGTGGTGATGATGATGATGAGCTTACTGAGGATGAATTAGATGAAGATGATGATGATGATGAGGAAGTGGGACCGAGTGTAAAAGGAAAAGAAGATGATCAGGATGATGATGATGAAGAAGTTCGTGCATCTGCATCTGCCTCAACTCATTAGCTCAGGAGAGGCGCTCCAAAAGGGCCACATCCTCTGCAGCTCCAGCTGAGGAGACCCATGATCAGGGCAAAAGTGAAGCCCCACAGCTTGAAGACTATGTCATTATTCCCCTTCAGCGAGTCAAGACTCAGCTAACTATGATTCTTGACTTGCAAGGGATTGTTTGAAGGTCAGCGAGCTACACTCCCAAAGAAGGATAATCATTCATGACCTGACTAACGAGTAGCTTGCTAAAATGCTTAGACTAAATCCTGATGAGCCTGTTTAAGATGCTCCAGAAGTTGATGTTTTAAGTGATGAAGAGCTAAAAGATATGGATGAGATTGAGATTGAAGAGGTCACAGCTGCTTACTATCCATAGTACACTGACCCTAAGGGCACTGTTATCCCCAAGTTGGGTGAAACTTTTGGTAGTGATACTTTTGAGAAGTTGGACGAGATGGAGAAAGAAAAAGGAAAGGATGAAAGAAAAGCCCAGGCTTCGGATGCTAATGTTGATATTAAGAAGGCTAAATGGGTAGCTTGTTTTGCAAATATGAAAGCCCAACGCGCACCTCCAAAGCAAAATGCCTACACCAAACTTTACAGGGTCGAGATACATCAGAAAGTGTCAGGAAGATAATCATGTGGGCCTATTTTGAAGATTTGGATGACTATGCTGTGAAAAGAGAGAAGGGGATTGAGTACTTTAGATGATCACATGATCTGAAGACTCTACCAGGCTTTGAGCTAAACAGATTGGCATGTTTAGACCTTTTGTATGCCAACCCGAGGAGATGTCAGGATGGTTTGAGACAGTGCTCAAGAAAGAATACCACACTAAATGGGTCAACTTCACGCCTTAACAACCTAAGCAGTTCATTCATAAAACTGAAGTTGATCCTATATCTGGAAGGCCTAAAGTAGTATTGAAGTGGAGTCCCCCACACACAATGTCTAAGATTCCATTTCGGGTGATGCCTCAGGACTTCACTCCACATTTCAAATGGTGATATAATGACTGGAGGATAGGTGAAGAGGTCATAGTTTTGAATAGAGAAGGAAAGATTGAGACTATTAGGGTATTTGACCCAATGTGGCTTACTAACCCTATTTGCTGAAGATGTCAACACTTTATACAAGTGGCCACTGTTCTATGACACGCAAGATATTGTACAAGCTCTACAGTTCCAACATGTTATATGACTCTGCTTTGCATCGAGATACATGCAGGAGTCACTAGAGAAGAGAAATACAAGAAATTTCAAGAGCATGTGAAAATGTTAGAAAATAGGCTAAAATTATTGGCTTCAGAGGAAGATCTCCCAAGCTTATGAACAACAAACTGATCCATAACAGAGCCAAAAGCTTGCTGAAGAAGTACTAAAGACCCTAGAGGAGGTGATGATTGGGAAGTTGAAACTAAGCTCCTAATGCATCTACAGTTTGATAAATTCAGCCTGATTTGGTTTCAATATTGGAGCAATTGCCCACGAGAGCAACAACAAAAGAAAGACCGAAGAACTTCGAGAAAATCATGTTAGACGGTAGGATAATCTAGGTCCAAGGGGGAGTTTGTTGATATATTGTGTTTCTAGTTTATGTTCTTAATGTAAAAGTCTTTCATTTCTTACACATGTGTAATGTAATGACTTAATGAAATGTGATATGCTTTTGATGTTTATTTTTCTTTGAATATTTCATATTATAATTGTATTTGGTATAATTCATATATGTGAACATCTTATATGGGTTTTAGGTTGTTGTATATAGTTCTTAGTAAATAACAATTGAGAAATGTCTTCAACCTAGTCGGATGCTTATTCATGATAATGGACCATACTTATGGACCACATGCATGAATGAATCATACTTATGGACCAGTCGCACGACTGAACTAGGACAATGGATCAGTCATATGACTAAGACAAAAGATTGACTTAGTCCCACGACTGAACCTCAGTCGTGCATATGAATCAACCGCATGAGTCAGTCGCACGACTGAACCATGCTAATGGCTCAGTCGTACAAATAAAACTACAAACCTATAAATACCACATAATTCATGGAAAAATTAGACTTTTCGCAGACACTTCGAATATTACAAACCCTAGCCGTCCAGAACGTCCAAAGCAGCCAATCCAACTTCAATGTTCATTCCTGATCAATTTCTAGACAATTCTTCATGTTTGTTTCATTGTTAGATTGGTCAGGGTGTCATTCTCACTGATTGGATATCAATCAAATAGGATTCCACACTATTTGATCTGCTCTCACGCAGAATCCGTTAGTACTCCATATGAAAACGTCCTAACAACAACAGTTATTGTTCTATTTGCAATATAAACAATAACCTGACTTCTGACTACTAGTTCAACAAACATTGTGCAATTTGTAACAAAAATAACCATTCAACATAGGAATGTTATTTCAACAGAAAAATAAGACAAAGAGAAAAGAAGCCATGTTGGACCAAAAGAACCAATGAGCCAAGATCAGAAAACCTCTAAGTCCCACATGGTATCACAACAACTGCTGAAAGCCTCATCAGCAGTTTGACAAATGCTGAAGACTGCATCAGCTGAAGAACTAAAGTGCTGAAGTACAACAGCTGAAGAACGCAAGTGCTGAAGCTGAAAGACCAAAGTACTGAAGTACAACAGCTGAAGAGTTTACAAGTGCTGAAGATCAACAACTGATGTACAAAGTCTGAAGACAAAGACTGAAGACATCAGCTGATGACATCTACTGAAGTCATCAGCTGATGAAACACCTGAAGGTCAAAGTCTGAAGATCAAGTACTGAAGCCTCAGTAGTTTGTCACAACTGCTGAAGAGTACTTCTTCAGTAGTTGTGATATCAGTAGTTTTATATTTCTAGTTTCAGTAGTTTTATGTTTCAGTAGTTTTGTAAAACGACTGAAGAGCTTGTTCTTCAGTCGTTGTAGTTTCAGTAGTTTCTAATCAGTAGTTTTATATTCTGCACTTAACACTCTGATATGTTCTCAGTAGTTGTGAACATTTCAGTAGTTTGTTAAGATTTAGTTATTTTTGTAATAGATCTGCCAGTTGTCACTTTCTGTGATAACAGCAGTGATTATTGCACTCTATATAAGGAGTGACAACCTATTGTAATAAGTGAATGATTTGATTAGAAATATTCTATATCTATAAACATTCCTTGAATCAGAAATATATATTCTCTCACTATAACCGTATGTGCTCTTAATGCATACAAGTATCGATTACTTGCTACAATTTGTCTAATTCCTGTTCTTATTCCGCTGCTTTGAACTCTAATACATCAAACTTGTGATCGCTGATCCGTCAAATGGTATCAGAGCAGGTTAATCATTGATCGATCTAATAATTGATCATTGAAACTGCTATTCAAGATCTAAGTTTGATTGAATTAGCTTTTGTTTTTGCAAGAAACGGTTATAGAGATTGAATTTTCTGTATTTCTGGTCATTCATCCTGAGATCTTTTCTCGTTTTCATTGAGTTTGTTGTGGTCTGTGTAAAACTTTTAAAAGCTTGAATTAAATTGTTTTTGAACTGAAAATGACTACTCCCTCCAATGATCCTCACAATACTGGTTCCTCAACCAAGCCACCAATGCTGGTTAGGAATGAGTATAACATATGGCAACGACGAATGCTCCATCACCTGTCTGTTAACAGCGCAGGTTGTTGGACATCAGTGGTACATGGTCCACACAAGCCTATGGTGAATAACCCGGAAACCAATCAAATGGTTCCGAAGAGGAGGGAGCAATACTCAGATGAGGATAAGAAGTTGCTTGAAATTGATGCAAAAGCCCATGGAATTCTGGCCATGGCACTGCCCAATGAAATCTATTCTGGCTAATGCATCATGAAACTGCCCATGACCTCTGGAATGCCTTGAAAGAACAATTTGGAGGAACAGATGAGGTCTTGGCAAATAATAGAGAAATCCTTGCCCAACAATATGAGACATTGTCTCATAGAAAGGGTGAAAACTGACTCAACAATTTGAGCGGTCTCTTATTTGATCTCTGAATTAAAAATGGTCAAACTTGAGTACACAAACATTCAGATGAATAACAGATTTCTCAGATCACTGCCTGAGAGATGGGACACATATACTATTCCTACGCTCCAGTGCAAGTTTGGACAAACTATCTCTCACCCAACTCCATGGGAAACTGCTCACGTTTGAGAGAGACATAGAACAAGAGAAAGCTGTCTTCATCTGGAAAGCTCACTGAAGACTTTGTACCAGGCAACACTACCTTGGTGGGTCATGAGTCAGAATATGCTTCATCTGAATGCCAGTATGATGAGCATATTAATTTCTCTTCAAACACTTCTGATTTTGCATTTGTGAGTGTTGATGGTCAGTTTACTGGGTGTAATAATGACAATTTCTTTCTTTCATTAGATGATCTCAAGGGGATTGCTGATGATGACTTAGAAGAGATGGATATTTTGAGCCAAATGGCCTTGATAAATATCAGATCTCAGAAGTTCTACAAAAATTGGAAGAAAATTCCCAGGACTATCTGGCAAAACCAAAGTTGGTTTTGACAAGAGCAAGTTGAGGTGTCACAAATGCCAAAGGCTTGGACACTTTGCAAGAGAGTGTAGATCAACTGGATCTAACTCCACTGCACATTTTGTGACTTTTCCTGGCAATAGTCAACAACACAGAGGGCAACATCCTATCACTTCTATTCAACATCCTCAACAACAATCTCCTGCATATTTTGTTCCTCAGGGTCAATGCCATATCCTTACCCTTGTTATTACATGCCACAGTCAAATCAAGTTCAAGTTCCTATGGCACCACAACCTCATGCACTACCAGATCCTCAGCCATCCCAATCTCATCAACAACTCAACCTCAACAACATAGCTTCTTCACCCCAGGAGTTGTTGACTGGAGCAGTTTACCAGATGACATGTCTGGTCATGAACAACTGTTCTCAGGTGCTGGTCAACATGGTGGTGACAGCCCTTTTGGAATCTAGCTCTTATGGCTTTGGAGTCTGCTGATACTTCATTTTCTAATGCCTCTACACCTCAGGTATCATAGGTATCCTCTGAGGCAAAAGCCAAATTATGTTCTGAACCATGCATAGCAGCATTTGCTTCCATTAGAGAAGCAAATGTAGCTTTAATTAATAAGAACTTGAGCTAGAACAAATAATTTCCAAAAACAAAGCTGAGTTTGAGTCTGTGCTTAAGATAAAAATGATGAGATTTATAAACTGAAATGCCAAATAATTGATGATAAGGCTAGAGAAGAGGTACTTCTAGAGAAGTACAAAGATCTCAAAGAAACCCTTGCAGTTACCCAGGTAGAGTGTGATAGATGGGTACAATCATGCAAAGGTTTTGAAATGCTTCTTAGTAAGCAATCTGCTCCAATGTGAAGTTTGGCATTGGTTACAATCACACTGCTCCACCTACAGATTTTACTCCAAGAGCAGAGGTAGAAGCTGATGGTGAGAGTGATAACCAATCCATCACATCATGTGATCTACTTTCTGATACAGCACAATCAGAAGTAGCAGTCAGCAACAAGCCTTCTTTAAACCTATGAGCTGATGTTGATGATTCAAATGCTGACACTCACATGATCAATAAGTTGATCAACTCAGGAGTTAATTCTGAAGGTCCTGAAAGGACTAGAGAGCAGGATTTAACACCTGAAGTTCAAACTTCAACTGCTGTCAGTACTGATGAGAAGAAAACTGCCAGTAGAAAGAGTTTGAAGACTACTAAAGAGGCAGTCAAGAAAGCAAACAATGCTTCCAAAGCATTGAAGAACAAGTCTTCAGTTACTTCACCCTCTTTAGTTGATGATCACCTAAGATGAAGAAGAAACCATGTGAAGTATGTGGTTTGTTCAATCATCTTATAGATGATTGTTGTACAAAAGAGGTTCCAAACTCAAACAAAAAAGAAATTAAAGAGAAAATGGTAAAAATGAAAACTGAGTTTGAGACCACATTGTATCAGCAACATCAAATCCTGTAACCCTTAAGTCCTCAAAGAAATCCAAAAAGCAAGGGGTTAAACAGGTGACAGCGAAGAGTGCTCAGAAGAAGAAGGTGCAACATAGGAACTTATCAAACTCCACTGGCAATGTGTCTGATGAGCTGAAAGCTTTATCACAAAATCAGACACAGCTGGTCATGATGGTTCAACATCTGTTGGGTAGAGTTAACCAACTAGATACTCCTATGTTGAAACCACAGAAAAGGAGGTCCAAGCCAAATGATTCCTCTTCTTCACCATCTTCTTCATCTCAGGCTTTGTTCCAAATAAACCTGTTAGTTTACCATCTATTGATGAGACCAGGCCCAAAACCAAAAAGTTTGGGTCTCCAAAACTAACTGATTGTTTATTATTGCAGGGTTCTTCAACATGCCAAAGTAGCATCTGGTATGTAGACAGTGGGGGATCTATGCACATGACTGGGAACAGCTCTCTTCTTCATGACTACTCTCAAGGAAAGAAGGGATTTGTTTCTTTTGGCAATGATGCTAGGGGTTACATCATTGGTAAGGGCTTTGTCTCCAATGGAGAAATCAAATTTGATGATGTTAATCATGTGGAAAATCTCAAGTACAATCTCTTGAGTGTGAGTCAAATGTGTGATAAAGGCCATGTTGCTCTTTTCACCAGTCAAAACTATAGGATTCTGTCATCCAAAGTTTTGCACTTGATTGACAGGTGTTGGATGATCACACTCTCTTGAGAGCCAACAGGACAGGAAGAGTGTATGCCTTAGATCTTTCCAAGAAAATAGATCTCAAAGGCAATCCTTGCCTATTTTCCAAGCCTCTTCTCAAGAATCTAAACTGTGGCACAGAAGGCTTGGTCATGTTAATCTCAAAAACATGAATCAGCCTACCCACAATAGTTTAGTCAGAGGCTTACCAATAAAGGAGTTCCACTGTGATGAAACCTGCACTGCTTGTTTAAAAGGAAAACAACACAAAGTCTCATTCCCTCCTATTGAAGTGCCTAAGTCCACTGCCTGCTTGCAATTACTGCATATGGATTTATTTGGTCCTCTGAGAGTAATGAGCATGGCAAAGAAGAAATACTGTCTGGTAATTGTGGATGATTACTCCAGATTTGTATGGACTTTCTTTCTACATTCAAAGGATGAGGCTGCTCAGAAGATTATTCACTTTGTGTTGTATATTGAGAAGCAGTATTCCCTTCCAGTCAAGTGTATTAGGAGTGACAATGGAACTGAATTCAGAAATCATACACTTGATGACTTCTATCTTTCAAAGGGAATCAAAAGGCAGTTTAGCATTCCAGGACTCCAGAACAAAAGAGTAGTGGAGAGAAAGAACAGGACCCTCATTGAAGCTGCAAGGTCCATGCTGGCTGACTCTGGTTTGCCGCTGACCTTTTGGGCTGAAGCTGTCAACACAGCTTGCTATGTGCAAAATAGAGTTTTAGTAAATCAGTGGTTGATGAAGACTCCATATGAAGTCCTCCGTCATTTGGCTCCTCTGATTTCATTTTTCAAAGCATTTGGGTGTCCCTGTTTTATTCTCAACACAAAGGATCAACTCCATAAATTTGATCCTAAGGTGGATGCAGGGTATTTTGTTGGTTATTCATCTACTTGCAAGGCATACAGAGTCTTCAACTGTAGAACAAAGATGGTTGAAGAAACTCTACATGTTAAGTTCAATGAATCTCCAAAGGACAAGATTCCACAAAGCCCTGTGGAGTTATTTGATTTGGACATACTGCAATATGTTCCTTATCAAACTCCTGCTATTGCTCCTGTCAACAGTTCACCACCTGGTGGTACTACTGGTGCTGATGATGATGATGATTGCAGTACTCACCTCTTCAGGTTTAGTGATCAACTGCCTGATTCAGCTAGACCTGATGTTCCTGTAGCTTCAGTAGCACCATCCACAACAAATGCTGATGAGATCTCTTCGAATTCAACTTCCTTTGAATTACCATCCACTGATTGGTTTCAAGGAAATGATTCACCATCACCATCTATTACTACTAAGCCAGCTACAAACACTTGCACAGATCTCATTGTGTATCAAGATCTGAAGAATCACCCTATGTCTCAAATCATTGGTGATATCACAGCTGGAGTATCAACAAGAAGTCAATTGTCAAATTTCTGCTTCTATGCTCTCTTCATCAGTCAGCAAGAGCCAAAGAATTATCACATTGCTTTAAAGGACAATGGATGGGTTGATGCCATGCAGCTTGAGCTTCTTCAGTTCAAGAAACAGCAAGTGTGGGAACTGGTTCCTCTACCTCCAGGTAAGTGTGCAATAGGCACTAAATGGTGTTTAGGAACAAAACTGATGAAAATGGGCTTATTGTTAAGAACAAGGCCAGACTGGTTGTTCAGGGGTTTGCACAAGAAGAAGGTATTGATTATGATGAAACCTTTGCCCCTGTAGCCAGACTGGAAGCAATTCGATTGTTTCTAGCTTATGCTGCTCATCAAAACCTTAAAGTTTTTCAAATGGATGTCAAAAGTGCATTTTTGTATGGAAATTAAACAAAGGTTATGTATGTCAACCTCCAGGCTTTGAGGACAATAAACATCCTAATTGGGTGTATAAGCTTGATAAGGCTCTTTATGGGTTAAAACAAGCTCCTACAGCCTGGTATGAGACATTATCAAATTTTCTTCTGGAAAATAATTTCACTAGAGGCTCCATAGATAAGACTTTATTCATTAAGAAAGCTGGGCAGCATAATCTACTTGTTCAAATTTATGTAGATGATATCATTTTTGCATCCTCTGATCCAAAGTTGTGTGATGCCTTTACAAAGTTGATGCAACAGAAGTTTGAAATGAGTGCCATGGGAGAGTTACAATTCTTGCTGGAGTTGCAAATCAAACAAAAGGCTGATGGAATTTTCATTCATCAGTCCAAATACACAAAAGATCTTTTGCAAAAGTTTGATTTACAAAACTGTAAGCCTTGTTCTACCCCCATGTGCAGCACCACACAACTGGATACAGATCAGAAAGGTAAAGTGGTTGATGAAACACTTTACAGATGTATGATTGGGTCCTTGATGTATTTAACAGCTTCTAGACCAGATATTATGTTTGCTACATGTGTTTGTGCTAGATTTCAGGCTGCACCTAAAGAGTCTCATCTGATTGCAGTCAAGAGGATCTTTAGATATCTGCAAGGCACTCCATCTCTAGGTTTATGGTATTCTACTGGACATTCTGGTAAATTAGTTGCTTTTTCTGACAGTGACTATGCAGGGTGTAAGTTGACCAGGAAATCAACTTCTGGTGGATGTCAATTCCTAGGCAACTGCTTGATTCTTGGCAGAGCAAGAAACAGACCTCAGTTGCTACATCAACTGCTGAAGCAGAGTACATTGCAGCTGCAAGTTGTACATCTCAAGTACTCTGGCTTCAAAACCAACTTTTGGATTATGGCATTACAAAGACTAAGACTCCATGTTAATGGATAGTGCTTCAGCTCTTTGCATTGTCAAAAATCCAGTCCAGCACTCTAGGACCAAACATATAGAGATCAGACATCATTTTATAAGGGATTGTTTTGAAAAAGGTCTGACTGATCCTAAGTTTGTGCCTAGTGCTGATGAGCTTGCAGACATTTTTACTAAGCCTTTGGATAGTTCAACTTTCCAAAACCTGGTGTTAAGGCTTGGTATGCTGCAGCTAGAATAAGTGACAACTACTGATGATCTTGTAATAAGTACTGATGATCATTGGTAACTATGTCACATATAAGTACAGATGAGTTCTTTTCCCTCAGCAGTTTTTATAACTACTGAAGGCTAAATGTCTCACAAGTACTGAAGTACTTCATCTGTTCTAAAATACTGATGTAGTTACAACTACTGATGCAGTTACAACTACTGAAATCAGTATACACAGATAAGTACTGATGTCCTATGAAACAACTGAAATCAGCCAAAAAGGCTGATGAATGTGTTGAGGACAGCATGAAATAGCTGAAAAGCTAAGAATTGACGAAAACAGCTGATGAGAAATTTCTCTTCAGTCGTTTGTACAACTGCTATTTCATTCTAAACAACTGAAGCAATACCATGTCTTCAGTAGTTTTCTAACTACTGATGACTAATACCAAGTCTTCAGTTGTTTACAACAGCTGATGACAAAACCACTGTCTTCAGTAGTTTCATAACTACTGATGCCAAACACCATGTCCTCAGTTGTTTCATCATCTGAAGTCAAAACCATGGTCTTCAGTAGTTTTCTAACTTCTGATGCCTAACACCACGACTTCAGCTGTTTCAACGTCTGAAAGGATAATACCATGTCAACGGTCGTTTAAAACTACTGATGACTAACCCCACATCCTTCAGTCGTTTTCTTACCCGTACCCTATATATATCCCTGACCTAATACTTCAATGCTTCATCTTCTTCAAACCTAACGTTCCTCTCCAAAACTTCTCTCTTCTCAATGGCGTCCATGCAACTTAAACCGCGACACAACTGTGTTGCCTACCTTACTAAATCGCCTGTCTGGGCTAAGTTCGATACTGCTATCGATCATATGGTTCAGTCCCAATACAAAACGCATTTCTTCTGAATCCCATACTACATGCCGAATCCCTTCAACAATTTTGGATGAACGTCACTATTACCACTGGGGAGAACAACACACCATCTCTCCAGTCGGTCGTCAACAACAAAGAAGTAGTCATCACTCCTGCAGTTATCCGCCAAATTCTTCATCTGGATGATGCTATTCTCCTGCTGGATATCCGAAGGGCACCACAGATCTATCCTTTGCCCAACATGGATATCAAGGCAATCTCAGTGCCTCCACTATCATGAAGAAACACTTCCATGACGCTGAACGCCTAATTTTTCACATGGTGAATGTATGTTTGGCTCCTAAGACGTCGTCTTGGGATCAAATGTCGACCAAATGGCAGCAGGTAATGTATTCTATTCTTGAGCAACAACCGTAAAATTTTCAGAAATAATATTTTCGGAGCTCAAGGATATGGCTCAAAAACTAACTGCCAACCGTTGGATACTATATCCGGTTCATAATGGCCATCATTACAAACCAGCTTAATGCTGAGGGACTTGTTGGCTTGGGAGTCCCTGCTACGGCTGTTCTGCCGAAGAGTATCCCCGGCACAACTCGGACCAGACACTCAAAATGGCTGCCAAGCTGTGAAAACCCACGCAGCTGGAACCCACAGCCACCACCTCCAAATCAAAAGTCCCCACCAAACCCACCAAAAAGAAACCCAAAACGGCTACTCAGGGAATTGAGTCCCCTGAGGATGCCCCTGCACCACAAACGCAGGATATCTCCACTTGTCCAACCCCCTAGTGGATACAATGACTCTTCCAGCCATAGCCGCTGAGGCCTCCTCTCAACAGGAGCCTGCAGCAACCACACAAGGGGTACCTACATATCTGGGATCTTCCTCACTTGAGGAGATTGCCATTGAAACGCACCAACCTCCCCAGGTGCACACTGCTTCTATCCCTTCACCCCATACAACCGCCACTCACAGCCCAACTTTAATAGTTGCACAAGTGCTGACTCAACTGCACTCCTCACCCCCTCCCCAGAAACCTCTTACTACTGGGAACACCTCTACAATTGAGGGGGAGGAACAAGTGCAATTGAGAACCCACAGCACAGGGGTTTACCACTTCTATCTCCTGGTGTAGATAAGGAGCTTAGAATTCTAGTGAGGCTGCCACCTCTTCTGAATCAGCACATGATCAGAATGAGGCTGGTAACAGTGCTAAGACCTCACTAGAGGCAACAGCTGATGATGGACATTGTCTTGAGGCTGGAAGTCCCCAGTACCAAGCACAAGGGGCACATGCAACAACTGGTCTACACCCAGTGCATGTAAATCCTGCTCCAAGCAGGAGGTCAGATGATTCAGCTTCGGCTGATGATGACCTGGGCTTTTTCTATGATGTTCTTGCCCAGAACAAAATCCTTGAAGAGAAAGTCAGTAGGCTGCAAAACCTACTTGACCAACTCTCACAAGGAGAAAGACCATCTGCCCCTACCACCCACAGATGGCACCTTCCCTTGAAGGTTCCCCAAACACTGAGCCACTCCAAACTCAACCACCTGCCTCTGCTTCAGGCCCTATTTCTCAGGAACAGAACCCTCTTGAGCAAATAGGTGCTGTACTTCAAAATTCCCTCCCTCTCATCACACCCATAATCACTGATATATGACTAAAGCCATTGATGAGATGCTTTCCTCAACTTTACAACCCTTGATTGATGCTGCTGTGCAAAAGACACTTTCTGCGGTACAAACCCCTTCCTCCAATGCATCCAAAAAGGGAGAGTACTGCAGTGAAAGAAAAGAAGAGGAAAAGAACAGAGGAAAAGAAGGAAGAGAAGCAAGCCCAAGAGGAGGAGAAAGAAAAGCAACCTCTGCTCACTACAAGCGAAAGAAAAGTGCTGATGATCATACTGCTGAAGACAAATCCTTGGAAGAGCTGGTAAAAGAAGCTGACACTACACACAGCCGATCCATGGATAAAATAATTGAACAACTCTTCAGGCAGGGGTTTGATACAGCCACATTGTAGTGAGATCAGAAGGTTGGAAGTCCAAGAGATTCAAACCCAATGGGCTGGGTATGATGCTCTTGAAAAAGAGATTGGAAATAATGATCCGCTTCATTGCAAAATACTTAGGAAGATCGTTAATGGAGATTCGCGCGTGGACCAGGGACAGTATTCTGGCTATAGCCACCAGAATCTGTCTGTCTGAGCAATTCAACAAAGGGATTATTGTGGAAGCCCTTGATGAGGCTGGGGCTGGTAAAAGGTGGAGATGGCTAAACTCACAAAGGCGAAACTTACTACAAAGATGCTGGATCAACCTTCCCTTCCACCCACTCAAACAGAGCCTATCCCTCAAATCTCCCAACCAATCTCTAAGCCAAAATCCAAACATCCTCATTCTTCAAAACCAATTCCTTCACCAAACCAACCATCATCCAGTGATGCACCTAGAGGAGGAGAAGGGTGCTGAGGATGGAAGAAGAAGAAGAGGAGGAGGATGAAGATGATAGTCTGCCACTCTCAGCTGTTCTAAAGCTAACTAAACCCCGAAGTCAACCCATGATCACACCTGACTCTCAAAGGGAAATGGTCAGAGTCAAGATAGAAGATGAAGAATAGCAGAAACAGCATGATGAGCAACTGTTGAAGATGGTTGACAAGGAATTTCCTCATTCATCATCTATTCAAGCCATGAAAGGGCATGCTCAAAGGCTGTACACTCTCAGGCACACTTTTCAGTATCAGAAGAAGAGAGTGAGAGTATGGCCAGACCCCAGGGTGAGTTCTAGAATCCATAAAAGAACTATTCCACACAGATACAATGGCCAGGTCAGAAAAACAATAGATTCTACTATCATGTTGGCCATTGTAGTCTCACCTTGGGAGATCATTGATGAATTCAAGAAAGCTCACCAAGCAAAGATGACCCCTCAAGCTTTACTAGAAAACAAGATGATTAAGAAGGGGTTGTTATATAAAAAGCTTGAAGACATCGAGAAGAATGAGCTCCAGTTACTCCTTGAAGGCAACCATCCTGCTGAATTTGTATATAGGGATGTAACTACGGTGGAGCTGAAAAATGGCAGGACCATGAAGTACTTATCAGAGTACTATGGTCCAGAGTTCTTCTTCGAAGGAGGAGTAGAAGAACTCTCTCAGGAGGAACAAGTTGTTCTCCTTGAGGCCTATGTTCGAGAGTCTTACAGACTCATTATGGGGAAGTAAATCTCATGAATGGGATAAAAACTTTGTGTCCAGTGCCCCAAAACAGAGTTCCCATTCATACCCTGCCAAACAAATATCTGAGATTTCTTCCCAGGCCGGAGCTTACATGGGTCATCTTCTCTACTGATCAAGAAGGAAAAAGACTAACATTTTGCCAACAATAAGTGGGATAATAAATAATTTAGAGGTTTTGCTGCATTGGTTCAGGGGGAGTTTGTTGGACCAAAAGAACCAATGAGCCAAGATCAGAAAACCTCTAAGTCCCACATGGTATCACAACAACTGCTGAAAGCCTCATCAGCAGTTTGACAAATGCTGAAGACTGCATCAGCTGAAGAACTAAAGTGCTGAAGTACAACAGCTGAAGAACGCAAGTGCTGAAGCTGAAAGACCAAAGTACTGAAGTACAACAGTTGAAGAGTTTACAAATGCTGAAGATCAACAACTGATGTACAAAGTCTGAAGACAAAGACTGAAGACATCAGCTGATGACATCTACTGAGGTCATCAGCTGATGAAACACCTGAAGGTCAAAGTCTGAAGATCAAGTACTGAAGCCTCAGTAGTTTGTCACAACTGCTGAAGAGTACTTCTTCAGTAGTTGTGATATCAGTAGTTTTATATTTCTAGTTTCAGTAGTTTTATGTTTCAGTAGTTTTGTAAAACGACTGAAGAGCTTGTTCTTTGAATGATTTGATTAGAAATATTCTATATCTATAAACATTCCTGAATCAGAAATATATATTCTCTCACTATAACCGTATGTGCTCTTAAAGCATACAAGTATCGATTACTTGCTACAATTTGTCTAATTCCTGTTCTTATTCCGCTGCTTTGAACTCTAATACATCAAACTTGTGATCGCTGATCCTGTCAAGCCATAATTTGAGAAGGCTGAATGAGACTCTCAGTCTAGTGATGGTAAAAAAAATTCAAAAACAAAGAAGAAGCAACAAAAATAAAAGCAAAAACCAAAGGAGAAAACATCCACTGATGGTAAACCTTTGAAGAAAAGAACAACATTCAAGCAATGCAAAACACCTTACAAAAAGGTGGATTTGACTGAAAAAGAAACAAATGCTGATGATGCTTTGTTTGATAATTTTGAAAAGGGAACTCATGTACCTCATTCAAATTTAAAAGATGATGACACTTTCAACAATCAAGGTTCATTATCAAAACCAAAACAATAAACGAACAAAGATAAGGTGAATAAAGAACAGATTGAGAAATCAAAACCAAGTTCAACAACCTCATCTTCAACAGGGTCATCAACCCCACAAACAACACAAAATGAATCAATTAAGAATAAAATTAATACTAAAACATCAAGACTAATTCATGAAGGAGTAATAATTTTAGACACTGCTTTGGCAAACCTAAGATCATTAAGGCTTGGGTTGTTAATTCTAATTGATTTCTTTATATGTGTAAGAACAATCATGGAGAGCTGACAACAAGTGGTATATTGACAGCGGTTGTACCAGGCATATGACATGATAATATTCTCTTCTCCATGACTTCAATCATAAAAATGTCTCATATGTGGCATTTGGTGGGGATAAGAACGAAGGTGAAATAGTTGGTAAAGGAGTGGTAACTAATGGTGTGCTCAAATTTGAGAAAGTAAATTATTGTGAAAATTTACAGGATAATTTATTGAGTGTGTGTCAAATTTATGATCAAAATTATACCATATTGTTTGATAAGACTAGTTGTTAAATTCTTAAGCCAGCTTTTTATGTTCCAGAAGAATGGATACTTCTTAAAGAATCAAGAAAAGGAAACACATATATTTTGGATATGAACAATACAACACTCACAAGCCATGAAACATGCATGCTATCTAAGTATTTAGAAGATGAATCTCAATTGTGGCATGGAAGGCTTGGTCATTCGAACATGAAAAACATGAATAAATTAGTGAAAAATGACTTAGTCATTGGATTTCCAAAGAAAGAATTTTATTATTCAAACCATTGTCCTTCATGTTATGAAGGAAAACAACATAGAGTGTTTCACAAATCCAAAATTATCAAAACCAACACTACACCACTCAAATTTCTTCACATGGATCTGTTTGGTCCAACCAATGTGATGAGCATTGGAAAAAGGAAATATTTATTAATGGTAGTGGCTTATTTCACTATATTCACATGGGTATTTTTCTTAAAACAAAGAGTGAAACATCATAAACATTAATCGACTTTGTTATCAAGATTGAGAATCAACTTGAGAAAATGTTTAAATTTTCCAGAGTGACAATGGGATTTAATTTGTTAATATTGTCTTAGATTTTTTTTGGAGGAATAAATGCATTGCAAGGTAGTTTAGTGCTCCAAAAACTCCACAACAAAATTGAGTTATTGAATAAAGAAACCAAACTCTCATTGAAGCAGCAAGAACAATGCTAGCTAATTCAAAATTTCCAATCACCTTTTGGGCTAAAGTAGTGAACACAACATGCGATGTTCAAAATAGGACATTAATTGTGAAAGAACATAATAAAACACCTTATGAGATCTTATTTAAAATAAAATATTATATAGGATATCTTAGAGCTTTTCGGTGTCCGGCATCTATTTTAACATAAAGGAACAACTGAAAACCTTTTAGAGAAAACCTATGATTATTTCTTTGTTGGATATTCTTCAACATCTAAATCATATAGGATTTACATTCCACAACAAAAATTTGTGGAAGAAACTCCTAATGTGTCATTTGATGAATCCTTATTTCCTAAATCTATAAAAGTATCATTATGGTTGTTTGACATAGATGCACTAACAGACTCATTTAACTCTGGTTATTTGAATAATGCAGGTTGTGCTCATACATGTTATCCATTTGTTCCTCCAAATATGAATCTAGTTTCATTGTCAACTCATCCTCAAAGAAAACCAACATCAAGTATCATGGATCAAGGAACAACCAATAATAACAATAATGTGGCACAAGTCTAGCAAAGTGGATCTACATACTCTGATGGAAACACTTCATTTACAGCTACTGACTCTGTATCTACAGATGAACAATCTACATTTGGAGATATGGATAATGCCTCAGCAGATGTTCCATCCCCTCCGACAGATACTCCACATATTGGTGATGATCCATTGCATTCCAAAGAGTTAATGTCAGCAAGTCAACAAATACCATCCCTAGATGTTCATGTAACTCCTATGTAAGTACAAAATACTTTCGTAGAAGTTCATGCGGAAGATATTCACAATGCTGCAGATGTACAAACTCATAACGAAAATCATTTTGCTTGATTAACATGAGGAAAACTTTGATACTTCCTAAATTCATCATCTTAGCTGGACCCATCTGCATCAATGGATATGACTAACTTGGAATCATCCATTCTAGTTGAATCTATTCTAACAACCAGAATTCATAAGTCTCATCCAATAAACACATAACCGGAGATCTTAATGAAAGAATGTAAGCCCCGTTCCCGGGACACTTACAGCTGGCCAATCATCACTCGTAAAACATATAATTACATTTAACTTCCATAAAACATCGCAGCGGAACATTGAAATAACTTATTCATTATAAATGTTTTTTTCAAAATAATACAACATTCATTACACAATTTCATTTGTTCGCATTACAATACAAAAACATTTACAAAAGAATGTCATCCAAATGCCAAGTAGCTGCCCCGCGCCATTTTCAGCAATACTCACCTACCAACTGGAAAATGTATAAAAAAGTCAGCGTTGCTAAGTGAGTTCTAGTTTTTACATAAAACATACTTTACATTAATTAAATCGTTCTTTACTTGAAAAGGTGATCACACATCATACATACACATAGATAATATTATTATTATCTTCATCATCCGTTTGTGACTTCCGTTCATTCATCGTACATCATTATCATTCATTTCATACATAACTTTCATACTTTCATTTGTACGTTCATTACATTCGATGACATGTACAATACCCCGAACATTATGCACGAAGCTGGTTACTGGGCCTGAGGTCTTTCATAGACCACGAACATTATGCACGAAGCTAGCTCCAGTACCTAGGGTAAGTACATTCACCACTTATCTTTTCACTTTCATTCCGGATCAATGCATATGCTATACCCCGAACATTGCGCATGAAGCTGGTTACTGGCCTGAGGTCTTTCATATACCTCGAACATTATGCATGAAGCTGACTCTAGTACCTAGGGTAAGCGGCATGGACCCCATACATATGGTCAATCACAAATATTAGACCCCAGTGTGCATTCTTCTAGGTAGCTAACCCGCACACAGTTGAGCTAACACCCTTCATTGGGTTTGAACCTCCATACATTTGCTTGCAAGCCTTTCTTATGTTCATTCATCATTCATTAACATTCAATCATAAAGCCATGGGAATATAATCATAAATCACAAGGAACATAAACATAAAAGTCAACATCATCATACAAGGCATTATACATACATAACATACATCATGCATAGTCACACAATCATCATACATCATGCCTATCACATCATCTATGATCTTAAAAAGTCAACTGACACAGCCCCGGGAAACTCCCAAGTCAAGGCTTACATTTCATCTTTTTCCCCAGAAAGTCAGAAAACATTCTAAGTGTTCATCTGCATTTGCCTTTTTATTAACCCGCATTTGCTATAGTTCATCCGCATTTGCTTTTTGTTCATCCGCATTCGCTATAGTTCATCCGCATTTTCCTTTTGTTCATCTCCATTTGCTATAGTTCATCTGCATTTGTCATCCGCATTTGCTATAGTTCATCTGCATTTGTCATCTGCATTTTCCATACTTAGACTTGTTCATCCGCATTTCCATCCGCATTTCATATACTTAGTCAATGCTCATCCGCATTGACTTTCGTACGCATTTCCCATACTTAGTCAATGCTCATCCGCATTGACTTTCATCCGCTTTTCCCATACTTAGTCAATGCTCATCCGCATTGACTTCCTTAGCAATTAATACTCATGTGCATTAACTGTTCATTCGCATTTCTTCCCATTACTCATCCACATTTCTTCTGCATAGTTATGAAGGTTCTAATCATAAACATATGAGCCCTAAACATCAGATTTCCATTCCCAATCACTGACTAACATGTTCAAAGCTTAAATCTTATCTTCTAAGCCATAGAAACACAGCCAATACATCAGAAATCATAAACATAGCTCAACATCACATCATAATCACAACATAGACACATTCATACATGCGGGTTGGAAACCCAGTTTAATGAAAACATACATTCATGCATTTACAGCCCCAAAATCAGTTAAAACATATAAAAAGAGGGGTTTGAGAACTCACCTTTGTAGCTCTTTAGTATGGCTTCTTCCAAACATGTCTGCAAATTGAATTCAATTGCCTAGAAACCTACTAAAACATACCAAACGCATACAAACACACATAAGCATAAACCCGAGGACATAACCGGTTAAGAACACCATAAAACCATGAATTCTTACCTTGAAATTGAATTTTCAGCTTGATCTTCTTCAAAACCCGGAAACTCTGCACTCTCTCTCTCTCTAGAATCCGTAATAAGACAGGTGATGTGCAAGAGTGGGCGACCATCACCTTTATTCACCAACTTTTTCAAAGTTTTATCTTTTGACACTTTTCGCCCCTTAACTTGGTTAAAATTTCTTTTCTTCTTTCTTGACTTAAAAAAATATCCGGGTGTGACATCCACCCTCCTTATATAGGTTTCATCCTCGAAACCTGTTATTCGTCAAAGAATTGTGGGTAATGCTATCTCATTTCTTCTTCAGTCTCCCACGTAGACTCGTATCCCTTCCTGTGCTTCCACTATACACTCACAAGAGGAACCACTTTATTTCTCAACCTCTTCTCTTTTCGATCAATGATTGCCACTGGTTACTCCACATAACTGAGCCGTTCATC
Organism: Flaveria trinervia; assembly: GCA_025506515.1. Taxonomy (NCBI): domain Eukaryota; kingdom Viridiplantae; phylum Streptophyta; class Magnoliopsida; order Asterales; family Asteraceae; genus Flaveria; species Flaveria trinervia. The sequence continues at coordinate 45,679,687 of CM046451.1, forward strand.
TACTTCGATATCCTCGAGTGGAACAATCATATCTTCATCCGCTAGACACTTCCTCACATGAGATACAAGGAATGTTGGGTGAATTCCACTTAACTCATCTGGTAATTCCAGTCTATAGGCCACCTCTCCTACTCGAGCAACAATTTGGGAAGGCCCTATATACCTTGGGCTCAACTTGCTCCGCTTTATGAATCGGATGATACCCTTCCAAGGTGAGACCTTCAACATAACCCGGTCACCCACCTTAAACTCAATCAATCTGTGTCCTTTAGTAGCATACAACTTCTGTCTATCTTTGGATGCCTTCATGAATGCCTTGATCTTTCCAAGCTTCTCAGTCGTAGCCTCGATTACCTTGACGCTCCCTAACTCTTTCTGACCAATGTCGCCCCAACACACGGGTGTTTGGTATCTCCTACTGTATAGCATCTCATAATGGGGCATACCAATGCTGACATGATAACTGTTGTTATATTAGAACTCAGCTAGCAGTAAGTGGTCATCCTAAATTCCTCCAAAATCAATAAAACATGCCCAAAGCATGTCTTCCAAGGTTTGAATAGTCCTCATTGACTGACCATCGGTCTGGGGATGATACACCGTGCTGATAAGCAATCTCGTCCCCATAGCATCATTGAATTTCTTCCAAAATTTTGATGTAAACCGGGTGTCACGATCAGACACAATAGACACTGGCACACCATGATGAGTCACAATCTACTTAATGAAAAGATCATCCAACCTCTCAGATGAATATGTCTCACGGATCGGTAGGAAGTGAGCACTCTTCGTCAAGCGGTCAACTATCACCCATATGGTATCATACCCTTTTAGGGTACGCGACAACTTCATAATGAAATCCATGGTGATGTTCTCCCACTTCCACTCTGGGATATCCAAAGGTTGGATCTTCCCATATGGCTTCTGATACTCAGCCTTTACTTGTAGACATGTAAGGCATTTACCCACATATCCACCACGTCACGCTTCATACCAGGCCACCAATAGTCTTTCTCCATGTCTTGATACATTTTTGTGGCACTGGGATGAATGGAGTATCGAGTGTTGTGAGATGCGTTCATAATCTTGATGCGTAGATCCCAATGATGAGAAATCCACATTCGTCCAAATTGAGTTTTAACACCAAGTGTGTTTTCACCAAATTCCGCAACCAGACTTCTCATTCTTTCTGAGTTAAGATGATCATCTTTCAATGCGTCATCTTGAAACTATTTAAGTTGCTTCATCACATCAGAGGTCATGATTAACCGGTACGCTTTCACCTGAATCGGTTTGCGTCTCTCTTTCTGACTAAGGGCATCCACCACCATGTTGGCTTTGCCCAGATGGTAATGGATCTCCCAGTCATAATCCTTTATAAGTCCAACCATCGTCACTGTCTCATGTTCAGGGCCTTCTGCTCAAAGAGGTACTTCAAGCTCTTGTGGTCAGTGAATATGGTGCACTTCATCCCGTACAGATAGTTCCTCCAAACTTTAGCGCGAAGACCACGGCTGCTAGCTCCAAGTCATGAGTAGAATAATGTACCTCATGAACCTTCAACTGTCGGGACTCATAGGCAACAACCTTTCCTCTCTGCATTAACACACACCCCAACCCCGAGTAGTATGCATCAAAATAAACGACCAGATTTTCACTTCAATCGGATAATGACAAAACTGGAGCTCGAGTCAGCCTCGCCTTTAACTCCTCGAACGCCCACTCTAGAGCTTGACCCTATACAAACTTCACATCTTTTTGGGTCAACTTAGTTAGTGGAGAAGCGATCTTAGAGAAGTCTTGGATAAATCTTTTGTAGTAGGCCGCCAAACCCAAGAAGCTACGAATCTCGGTTGGCGTCTTTGGAGACTTCCATTGCATCACCGCCTCGACCTTCGCCGGATCAACCAGAACGCGCACTTGGAGAACTTAGCGTACAACTTCTCCTTTCTCAATGTCTCCATCACCTCTCGAATGTGACCGGCATGCTCCTCTCTACTCTTGGAATAAATCAGGATATCATCGATAAACACAATCATTGGTTTATCTAACATCGGCCGACACACTCGGTTCATCAAATCCATAAAAGCAGCTGGCATGTTGGTCAAACCAAATGACATAACCAGGAATTCATAGTGACCATAACGTGTGCGAAAAGATGTTTTAGGGACATCCTGCTCTTTCACCTTTAGCTGATGGTAGCCTAATCGAAGATCTATCCTTGAGAAAAACTTGCACATTGGAGCCGATCAAACAAATTATCAATCCTCGATAAGGGGTATCGGTCTTTATTGTCAACTAGCTCAACTCACGTTCATCGATACACATCCTCATACTACCGTCTTTCTTCTTCACGAACAAGACCGGAGCACCCCAAGGAGATATACTCGGTCTAATGAACCCTTTATCAAGCAGCTCTTGCAATTGCTCCATCAACTCTTTCATCTCAATCGGAGCCAAATGATACGGTGCTTGGCGAAAGGTTGGGCACCCGGTATCAGATCAATCTGAAACTCGATCTCTTTGTTAGGTGGCACTCATGGTAACACTTCGGGAACACATCTGGAAAGTCACACACAACCGAGACATCTAATAGTTGTGGGGTTGGCGTTTCCACATCGTTCACATAAGCCAAGTAGGCGCTACATCCACGCCTCATACACTTTCCTGCCACCACCTTTGAGATTAGTTTTGGGATCGTCGTGACCCGATCCCCATAAACCATTACCAAACTCTCGTTAGGCGCCGTCAACCGAATCATCTTCTTGCGACACACAATGTTCGCCTCGAAATCCACTAACCAATCCATCCCAAGAACCAAATAGAAACCACCTAAGGCCATGACGAATTGTCTAACCGGAAATTTGTGACCTTCTAATTGCACATCACATTCTTCTATCACCTTAGAGACTCTGGTAGATTTACCTATGGCAGTTTCTACATCAAAGGGAGCATCTATATTCTAACTACAAACAGGCAGTTTAGCACAGAAAGTAGCAGAAATGAAACTTCTACTAGCACAAGAATCGAATAACACAGAGGCTAAAGTTTGGTTCACAAGAAACGTATCGAACATGACATCAGGGTCTGTCGTAGCCTCCTCCTGTGTCATTGTGAATGCCCTGGTGCTCGCCCTTCATCCTTCTCCTCCAGTCTTCTTCACCCCAGAACTCTCAGCCCTCGACTTCTTACAGTCTCTACTCATATGACCACCTTCCCCATAGTTGAAACACCTCGCAACCCTGCAATCTCTATCCATATGACCAGGCTTCCCACACTTGAAATAGACATTCAACCCCTATCTACACTCACGACTGTGCTCCTTCCCACAATTGCCACACTTCTTCGATCCTGTACCCTGTGTGACTACATGACGATCGTCCACCCGCGCCTTCTTGTTACCCGTCGAGGCATCACCCCGACCAAACCTCTTCCCATTCCAGTTTTGATCACCACCACCCTTCTTGCTACTTTCAGCCATCACCACTACAGCCCTCTCATCATACAATCTCCTACCAATTCAACCGCCAACCTAAACATGCTCGGTCGAGCAACCATCATGTGCCTGCGGATATCCACCGACAAGCCCTAAATGTATCTCTTAATCTTTCAGGACAGAGGCATTACCTGATCCGGCACCAAACGTGCCATTTCGTTGATCTTGGTGGTGTACTGCTGATGTGTCATCATTCCCGCCTCTAACTGCAGGAATTCCCTTTCCACCTTATCCATCTCCCGATGATGATAGAACTCCTCGATCACCAACTTCTCAGCTCGGACCATCTCATCCTCCCAATAGCCCAACTACCCTCAGCTTGGACAATATTGTCCCCCGAGCATAAAGATGAGTCCATGAAAGAATGGAAAGCAAACTCCACCTTTTGATCCTCTCGGCACTCGCTGATATTTAAAACCACTTCCATTTCTGTCACCCACCAGTGAACAGCTGCAGTAGTTCCATCACCATCAAAAGTTGGGGGTTTACATCGTTGGAACACCCCATACTTACAGCCTCGTGCCGCCTCCGGCGCATGCTCTTCTTCTTCCTCTTCTTCGAGAGAACCGTTTCAGGCTCCGATTGCTCCCATCCTCCCGAGAACCTATTCCTCTCCTTTCTCTCCCCTTCTCTAACAACCTTTATCACTTCAGTCACCACCGACGGTAGGATAATCTGCATGACCTAATGTACTTCCTTATTTATTATGTCTTTTGTTTTACCATGTCATATGAATCGGAAATGATAGTCACTATTCCTAAGTAATTAACTTACTAATAATCCAATTCGAAGTACTTTGATATGTGAGTAGGTTCATCTTGATTGAAAACTACACTAAGACCATGCCTAACATAATGAAAAGGTGACTGTGTGTTGTAAACTCCATTTTGAAAATCAAGCAAGTAAGTCTTATCCTGATGTGATCAACTCACTCATGCAAGCACACTTGGTAAAAAACTTTATAACGTCTATCTTTGCAAATTGTCTTCCCTCAGTTTTGTGTAAACAAAGATCTAGGTTTATGAACACCTTGGTATACCTCTATAACCAACTTGTGTATAAAGTATGATCCTTATCATCCCTCTGTTTTGTGTAAACAAAGACCTGGGTTAAATGCACCTCTGTTTTACAAAGGTAAAGACCTCGTGACCTAATGATGATCATATCAAAGATCTCAATAATCCATTATGATCAATTTATAACTTAACGTACAAAGTTTCTAAGTGTAAAAAACTGATGAATTGAATCACAAACAAAAGACAAGCTCTAATGTGAATTAAATATGGAGCACATAATAGTTAATCTCTAACTAACATTAAAATATGATAAACAACATGCCTAGTAGATACAATACTCTTGTTTGAATTTAAGTGGACAAATATACTTGCATTCAGGACTAGAATCAGGTCATATTCATCAAGCAAATGAAATAGGAAGAAGCTTAGTGTCATAGTATGATCACATTATATATATGCATGTGCATAATAATTCCTTTATTTTATTTCTGTTTGTTTCATAACCTTTGGACTCTCACATGACTTTCATGCTATTCTTCTACATGTTGGATTCTTTATGCACAAGAAACATAGAACATTGATGTGGTTAGTACGTTATGATCCAAGTCGGGTCATACCCAATAACAAGCTTAGCAAACACCAATATAAATATTTAATTGATGATATGATCATGCAATTAAATAATTACACCAATTTAGAAAATGGGTTTTCTAAATAAATTGCATGTGAGATGGAACAACTTATTAGGATATTTTGTCCATGAGTATTATTTGTAATGTTATTTGATTTGATCAAATGACGTCAAATAATAAGAGAGTGTAATAGTTATATAATTAATAGGTTAATTACATAACTCAAAATTAACTTGTAAACCTTTTGTTTTATAAAAGATTTGGGGGGAACCCCTTTTGAAAAGGCCATTTTCGGTTGCCCCCTTTATGGGGTTGTGGGTTTCTTTTGTCTTGAGAAGAGACGCTCTTGAATTGTCCCACACTCTACCTCTCACTCTCTCTCACACATGCAAGAACCAAAAGGCAAAAGTTCTCTCTATTCTTGAAGAAAATCTCGGCTGAAAAGAGGCTTTTTAGTAGTTTTCTTGGTTCGTTTTGGGTGTTCAAATCCTAGCAAAAGGGTCTTTGCTTGATGCTTGTGGGTATGGATGCTTGAGGACACCTCTCCTTGGTGTTTTGGTCATTCAAGAACCTCATTTTATTCCACATATCACCTGTTTCTCAGCAACTCTTCAAAGGTAGCATTATGGGTAATGTTTGGTTGTTATTTCTTATTGATAGTTAGTCCATTCACATATATTTGATCCTTATGTTCTTGGGTTTGTTGTAGACAAATAATATGCTTAAATTTCAGATTATATAACATATTATTTAGCTTTGTTTCTGCTATGTTTTCATGTTTAAATGGTTAAACAACTATGTTAATGGTCCAACAAACCCAACACTACATAAATTTATGATGAATGCAACATCTTATCATTAATCACAAATTAAGTGGGAGTAGTTATATAAAAGCTGAATACAAAAGTGAATTTTCCAACAATCAAAGACGGAATTAGAGCTTGAGCACTAACTTGGCTGCAGGATACATGAAGTTTTTCAAAATATAAATCTTCTTTGCACAATTGTCATGAAACAAAGTCAACAAGGTCAAATAGCAATAATTGGTTCTATCAGTTGAATAGGACTATACAGTCAAAGAAGTTTAAATCTTTGGATTTTAAGCATCAGCAGAAGCTACAGTGCATTTTAAGCATCAACGGAAGCTACAATGCATTTTAAGCATCAACAGATACTACAGTGTGAAACTTAATATATTATGACTATCCGTAGAGTGGTAAACTAAGGATGAGTTAATGTATTAAAAGTATAATCTAATGTTATAGATTGGTAACCTATAAAAAATCTAAATTATACTTCATCAAAAATTATTTTTTAATTCTATGTCATCCGTAGATAATCTACGGAAGAACTAAAAATTGTGGAAACTAAATTTGGTATGAGGATAGAGGGTCCTACTTCAATAAACAAATGAAATTAATAAGTCCGAGTAAGTGTAAATGATGTTTTTGACTTAAATATTCTTGATTAACTTTACGGAGCACTTTTCAGACCTAGAAAAGGGCCCTCAACAAACATTTTCCCTCTTTCACAAATATTCAAAATTACAAAATCAAAACATCAAACAATTACATAATCTTATTCTCAAATAATTGTTTTGAAGGTAAAACACGTTAGAATCATTAGTAATGAACTATTTGATTCATGGTTATCATTAAAACATGTCTCACATAATTGTTTTGAAGGTAAAACACGTCTTAATCTCAGTTCACACTAGTGAGACTGAGTTGGTTTCTCAAGCTAGCACCATCCCACTATTAATCACCAACTCACACACTAATCTTGTCTAATCAAACAGAACCAGTTTCACCAACCACTAATCATCAACAATGACTACAACAACACAACATCAAGAGTAGGAAAATCAAGTAGTTGAACGGCTCAAGTTCATCTAGAGTAGCAGCTACTGAAGTTTATGATGATGAGATTGTTGATCAACATCAAGAAGGTGTAGAAGAAGCCAATTATGTTGATGTTTTTTCCTATCATGAAGATGATCTTATTGATGAGGACATCCATGTAAGCAAAAGTTATTTGGTGGCTGAATATTAGAAACTTGTTATCAAATCAAACAAAAGAAGGCAAAGAATACAAGAGTTGAAGTGAGTGATAAAGGAAAAGGATGAATAGCTTATGAAACAAGAATCCAAACTGAAAAGATTAAGAGAAGATGCACAATGCAACAATGAAGTAATTGATGCACTACTTGAACAAGGAGAAGAACTTAAAGTGTGTTTGAAGCATGAGAAGGATGACATAGAGAAGCTTGTATTAGAGAACAATAAAGCTAAAAAGACTCTGAATAATCAATCATCTCTGTTGAAAAGTAAAGATATAGATATTGATGAGCTTAAAAGGAAGATAAGTGACCTTCATTCAAATGTCGCTCCATCAATAAAACTATCAAAAGAATCTTCTCACACTCTAAAACATCTTATTCTATACACCAGGAAGAGGAAGTACTTAGGTACTACTTAGAAATAGGTGATTACTATTGAAGATTCAACAAAAAGATCAAGGCCAACATCTCTAAAGCACACTCCTTAAGTGGATATTTCCACTTTAAAGCCTATATCTCATGTTGAAACTGAGAGTGATGCTGAATGTAATGAACTTAATAAAGATGAGCCTCACAAAGATAAAAAAGAATCAAACACTGAAGACCTTCAGACCATAAAAGGCATATTGGAAGAGAAGCCTCAATAAACTATGTTTATGACCGTGATCAACCATGGATTTCCATATGACATGGTTGAGCGGATGAATCTGACTGAAAAGAAGGATCTACTAAAAGATATTGAGTTTGCTAGATTCATGATCCCAAATTGTGACTATGAAGCATTCATAACATTTCAATGAATTCAGAAAATCAAGAAAAACTTGGGTCACTGTTAAATAGCAAAGCTGAAGAAATACAATATGACTTGTTGGCTATAAGGTCACAACTACAAAATGCATGAGCTTAAAGTAAGAATAGTTGGTGAGCTAAGGAGGATGATGGAGCATGTAATGGCTGTTGAGCTTGAAACTGATGTAAGATTCAGGACTGAGGCTCCAAATTTTGCTGCTGAGCAACACAATAAAATCCCTGTTGAGCCAATCATAGTTGAAAGTAAAGACCAACACAAAGGAAAAGAGAAACTTATGAGAGAGCCATGTGTAGTTATACTTGGAAAAGTATGGCCATTGGGAATTGACTGGGTGGTGAGATTGAGATTCTCACTAGGATCGAATATGATGATATAGTTAATGATTGAGTGGTGGAAACAAACAATCAGTAAACATTCAATGCAAGAAAATACTCATAATGTTTGTTTGTATTGATGAAGGTGGTTGATTACAATAAATGCTAGGGTTTGAGCATTAAATAATAATATTACACCTTGATAATGTAAGAAACAAAAATTATTCTAATTGTCTATCAAGAGTCACCTCATGTACGAGGTTTTCTATTCTATTTATAGGCTGACAAGATGCCTTTTTACAAATTGACTAAACTATCCCTGACCTATATATCAGAACTAGTCTATGTCTTCATTAACATTTCTTTTGTTCATCTACATTGACAAATGATGATGAGTTGAACTAATCAGCATTTCTTATCTTGTTATCTGCATTAGTAGTTTGGTCATCCACATTCAGTAATCCGGATGAACAAAACTTGTCCGCTTATCTCTTTAGGCTATCCGCATTTGTTAATGCGGAAGAACAAACACTTGTTAGCATTTGTTCTATGTCTTCCGCATTTACAAATGCGGTTAGACAACACTTGTTCTTCTCAGTAGATTCTTCATCCATATTAGTTCTTGGACTTGTGATATTTTTAAACAGAACAACCATCAACTCATCAATTGAATTGGAATATATGATCCTTTTTAGGGTCAAACAATACTCCCACTAAGGATTATATAACCTATGTTCTTCAATGGTTTGGTCGTGGTTGAGATTGTGAGGATTCTAATGGGTCTTGTGGAGGAACTTGAGGTTTTGCTTTGCGATGGATCGAAAATGTTGGACCAAAAGAACCAATGAGCCAAATCAGAAAAACCTTTAAGTCCTACAAGACATCACAACAACTGCCGAAGACTTGATCAGTGTTTGACAAAGTTTGAAGATCAATAGCTGAAGACTAAAGTACTGAAGACTTCAACTACTGAAGACCAAAGTCTGAAGATCAACAACTGAAGACTAAAGTACTGAAGATCAACAACTGAAGTACAAAGACTGAAGACATCAGCTCATGACAACAACTGAGGTTCAAGAAGTCCAAGTACTGAAGTTTTCAGAGTTTGTCGCAACAGCTGAAGAAGCATTCTTCAGTTGTTGTGATGGTTTCCTTTCAGTAGGTTCATTTTCTATTTCAGTACTTGTAAAACAACTCAAGAGCATGTTCTTCAGTCGTTGTTGTTTCAGTAGTTTCTTTTCAGTAGTTGTAGTGATTGTTAAGTCTTGGTATTTTTGTTAGAAGATGTCAGCTGTTTGACATCTTCAGTAGTTGTGTTAACTTTCAGTAGTTAAATAACAGTTAGATGTCACTATCAAGTGACATCAGCTGACATCAGCTTTCCTTATAAAAGGAAAGATGACCTAATTGTAACTGCGCGATAAGCCGAGCCGAAGCGTGTATTGAATGAATATATTCCTTTTGGCAGAATTTCTCTCTCTATAACAAACACTGTTTCATTGATAAATTTCATGTGTTCTTGTTTAAATTTGTTAATTTGTGTGCTCATTCCGCTGCAAATCTAATCTAATTGATCAAACTAGATACCGTGATCCTAACAAATGGTATCAGAGCTAGTTTATCATTGATCGACTTAACAATGATCATTGAAACTGTTCTTTTGCTATCTACGTTTGATCGAATTAGCAAATTTACAAGAATCGGTTATAGAGATTGAATTTCTGCTGCTTCTAGCTATTTTGTTTGAGGTTCTAAGTGATTTTGAGCTAGATTTACTTTGTTTACCTTGAATTTGTCTGAATTATGATTATGACTACTCCTTCTAATGACCCTCATAATACGGTTCCTCAACCAAGCCTCCGATGCTGGTTAGGACTGAGTTAACATATGGCAACGAAGAATGCTCCATTACCTGTCTGTTAACAGTTCAGGTTGTTGGACATCTGTGGTACATGGTCCACATAAGCCTATGGTGAACAATCCGAAAACCAACCAAATGGTTCCGAAGAAGAAGGAGCAATACTCTGATGAGGATCATAAACTGTTTGAGATAGATGCTAAAGCTCATGGAATTCTGGCCATGGCACTGCCTAATGAAATCTATTCTGAGTTTATGCATCATGAAACTGCTCATGACCTCTGGAAGGCACTGAAAGAACAATTCGGTGGTACTGATGAGGTCTTAGCAAACAATAGGGAAATACTTGCCCAACTATATGAGACATTTGCTCATAGGAAGGGTGAGAGTCTGACTCAACAGTTTGAACGTTTTTCATGTTTGATCTCTGAGCTGAAAATGGTCAAACATGAATACACTAATTGCCATATGAACCACAGATTCCTCAGATCACTGCCTGAGAGATGGGACACATATACAATTGTCCTACGCTCCAATGCAAATCTAGATAGCCTATCTCTCACCCAACTTCATGGGAAACTGCTTACATTTAAAAGAGAGATAGAGCAGAAAAGGAAACTGGCATCATCAGGCAAGCTCACTGAAGATTTTGTACCAGGGAACACTGCCTTGGTCAGTCATGAGTCAGAATATGCTGCATCAGAAAGTAATTATGATATGCATATAGATTTTTCTTCAAACAGTTCTGATCATGCATTTGTGAGTGTTGATAGTCAGTCAGGCTGTAATAGTGACAATTTGTGCTTCATTATGGATGATTTGAAAGGTATAGCTGATGATGACTTAGAAGAGATGGATATTCTGAGCCAAATGGCCTTGATTAATATCAGATCTCAGAAGTTCTACAAGAGAACTGGAAGGAAATTCCCTGGACTCTCTGGCAAAACCAAAGTTGCTTTTGACAAGAGTAAGTTGAGGTGTCACAAATGCCATAGGCTTGGGCACTTTGCAAGAGAGTGTAGATCATCTGGATCTAACTCCTCTGCACCCTTTGTTACTTTTCCAAGTAATATTCAACAAAACAGAGGGCAACATCCTCCTAGTTCTGGTCATCAATCACAACCTCTATCTCCTGCATATTTTGTCCCTCAGGGTCTAATGCCATATTCATATCCCTGCTATTACATGCCACAAACCAGTCAAGTTCAAGTACCCATTGCTCAACAACCACTTACTCTTCCTGAGCCTCAACCTTCCCAATCTCATCAACAATCTCAACCTCTTCAACACAGCTTTTTCACCCCAGGAGTTGTTGACTGGAGCAGTTTACCACATGATATGTTTGGTCATGAACAACTGTCATCTGGTGCTGGTCAACATGGTGGTGACAATCCTTTTGGAAATCTTGCTCTTATGGCTCTGGTGTCTGCTGATACTTCATCCTCTAATGCTTCCACACCATAGGTATCACAGGTATCCTCCGAGGCCAAAGCCAAGTTATGTTCTGAAACATGAATAGCTGCATTTGCATCTATTAGAGAAGCTAATGTAGCTTTAACTAACAAGAACATTAAGCTAGAACAAATAATATCCAAAAGAAAAGCTGAATTTGAGTGTGTGCTTAATGATAAGAATGATGAGATTTACAAACTCAAATGCCAAATCACTGATAATAAGGCTAGGGAAGAGGTACTTCTAGAGAAGTACAGAGACCTCAAAGAAACACTTGCAGCTACCCAGGTAGAGTGTGATCGATGGGTACATTCCTGCAAGGGTTTTGAAATGATTCTCAATAAGCAGTCTGCTTCCAATGTGAAGTTTGGCATTGGTTATAATCACACTGCTCCTGCTACAGATTTTACTCCTAGAGCAGAGGTAGAATCTGATGGAGAAAGCAATAACCAATCCTTTTCATCATGTGATCAACTATCTGATACAGCACCATCAGAGGTTGATGTCAGCATTAATTCCTCCCAAAACCTATCAGTTGATGGTGATGGTTCAAATGCTGACACTCACATGATCAAAAAGTTGATCACTCCAGGTGGTATTGCACAAAGTACTGAAAGTACTAAAGAGCAAGTCATAACACCTGGAGAACAAACCCAAACTACTACATGTACTAAAGGGAAGAAAACTACCAGTAGAAAGGGTGGGAAAACTACTGAAGAAGATATCAAGAAAGCATGTACTGCAAGGAAGAAAACTGCTAGTACTGATCGCAAACTGCTGAAGAATAAGTCTTCACTAGTTTCATCTTCTTCAGCAGATGATCAACTTAAGATGAAGAAAAAGCCATGTGAAATATGTGGCTTATTCAATCATCTTACTGATGATTGCTAGTATAAAAAGGGCTCCAAACTCAAACACAATGAGAACATTAAAAAGAAAATGGATAAAATGAAAACTGAGTTTGAAACCAAGTTTGTACATCAAAACCTGTAACCCCAAAATCCAAAAAGAAATCCAAAAAGGAAGGGGTTAATCAGGCAATAGCTGTGGTTGCGCAAAGGAAGATGATACAACACAGGAATCAATCACTTTCAAGCACTAAGATGAGTTGAAGGCTTTATCACAAAATCAGACACAACTTGTTATGATAGTTCAACATCTATTGGGAAGAGTTAACCAATTAGATGCTCCTGTGCTGATACCACAGAGAAGAAAATCCATGCCAAAGGATTCTTCTTCTTCACCATCTCCATCCCCTCAGGCTATTCTTCATAGCAAATCTGTTAGTTTACCATCTATTGATGTGAACAGACCCAAAACCAAAAAGGTTTGGGTCTCAAAAACTAAATAATTTATTATGATTGTAGGGTTCTTCAGCATGCCACGGTAGCATCTGGTATGTAGACAGTGGAGGATCTATGCATATGACAGGGAACAACTCTCTTCTTCATGATTACTCTCAAGGAAAGAAGGGGTTCGTTTCTTTTGGCAATGATGCTAAGGGTAACATCATTGGCAAAGGCTTTGTTTCCAATGGGGAAATAAGGTTTGATGATGTTAACCATGTGGAGAATCTCAAGTACAATCTCTTGAGTGTCAGTCAAATGTGTGATAAAGGCCATGTTGCTCTTTTCACCAGTCAGAACTGCAGGATTTTGTCATCCAAAGTTCTGAGTTTGATTAATAAAGTGTTGGATGATCACACTCTCCTGAGGGCCAACAGGACAGGAAGAGTGTATGCCTTAGATCTTTCCAAGAAAATATATATCAAAGGCCATCCTTGCCTATTTTCCAAGGCTTATCCTCAAGAATCTATTCTATGGCATAGAAGGTGGGTCATGTGAATTTTAAAAACATGAATCAGCTCATACATCATGGTTTAGTAAGGGGATTGCCTATGAAGGAGTTCAGATATGAAGACAACTGCACTGCTTGTATGAAAAGAAAACATCACAAAGTCTCATCCCTCCTATTAAAGAACCTAAGTCCATTGCCTGCTTGCAATTACTACACATGGATATCTTTGGTCCTGTGAGAGTAATGAGTATGGCAAAGAAGAAATACTATCTGGTAATTGTGGATGATTACTCTAGATTTGTATGGACTTTCTTCCTGCATTCAAAGGATGAGGCTGCTCAGACGATTATAAACTTTGTTGTATGTTGAGAAGCAGTATTCCCTATCTGTCAAGTGTATGAGAAGTGATAATGGAACTGAATTCAGAAACCATACACTTGATGATTTTTATCCCTCAAAGGGAATCAAGAGGAGTTTAGCATCCCAAGGACTCCAGAACAAAATGGAGTAGTGGAGAGAAAGAACAGGACCTTAATTGAAGCTGCAGGTCCATGTTGGCTGACTCTGGTTTGCCACTGACCTTTTGGGCTGAAGCTGTTAACACAGCTTGCTATGTGCAGAATAGAGCCTCAGTAAATCAGAAGTTGATGAAGACTCTACATGAGTTCTACATCATTGGCTCCTCTAATTTCATTTTTCATAGCCTTTGGGTGTCCTTGTTTCATTCTCAACACAAAGGATCAACTCCACAAATTTGATCCTAAGGTGGATGCAGGGTATTTTGTTGGTTATTCATCTACTTGCAAGGCATACAGAGCTTTCAATGCAGCAGACAAAGATAGTTGAAGAAACTCTGCATGTGAAGTTTAATGAATCTCCAAAGGACAAGATTTCACAAAACCCTATGGAGTTATTTGATTTGGACATACTGCAATATGTTCTTATCAACCTCCAGTTGTTGCAGATCATGTGGATAAATCATCTTCTGCATCATGTCTCCACCTGGTGGTACTGAAGATGATGATGATATCAGTACTCACCTTTTCAAGTTTAGTGACCAACTGCCTGTGTCTACTAACTTGATGTTCTTGTAGCTTCAGTAGCTCCATCCGCAACAAATGCTGATGAGATTTCATATTCCTCTACTTCATTTGACTTGCCATCTAATACTTGGTTTCAAGGATCTGGATCAACATCTGCTGCTGCTGAGCCTGCTACAAACACTTGCACTGATCTCATAGTGTACCAAGAGCTGAAGAATCACCCCATGTCTCAAATCATTGGTGATATCAATGTTGGTGTCTCAACGGAAGTCAATTGTCTAACTTCTGCTTCTATGCTCTCTTCATGAGTCAGCTAGAGCCAAAGAACTATCATGTTGCTTTGAGAGACAATGGATGGGTTGAAGCCATGCAGGTTGGGCTACTTCAGTTCAAAAAGCAGCAAGTGTGGGAACTGGTTCCTCTACCCCCAGGTAAGTGTGCAATAGGCACTAAATGGGTGTTTAGGAATAAAACTAATGAAAATGGGCTTATTGTTAAGAACAAGGCCAGACTGGTTGTCCAGGGGTTTGCACAGGAAGAAGGTACTGATTATGATGAAACCTTTGTTCCTGTCGCCAGACTGGAGGCAATTACATTGTTCTTAGCCTATGTTGCATTCCACAATCTTAAAGTTTTTCAATGGATGTTAAAAGTGCATTTTTATATGGTAAAATAAAAGAAGAGGTTTATGTGTGTCAACCACCAGGTTTTGAGGATAATAAACATCCAGATTGGGTATACAAGCTTGATAAGGCTCTTTATGGGGTGAAACAAGATCCTAGAGCCTGGTATGAGAATTTCAAATTTTCTTCTTCAACATAATTTTCCTAGAGGCTCATAGATAAAAATTTGTTCATTAAGAAGGTGGATCAGCATAAGCTACTTGTTCAAATTTATGTTGATGATTTTATTTTTGCATCCTCTGATCCCCAGTTGTGTGATGACTTTACCAATTTAATACAAAGAAGTTTGAAATGAGTGCAATGGGAGAATTACAGTTCTTTCTAGGATTGCAAAGCAAACAAAAGGCTGATGGGACTCTTACTCATCAGTCTAAATATACAAAAGATCTTTTGAATAAGTTTGATTTACAAAACTGTAAACCATGTTCTACTCCCATGTGCAACACACACAACTGGATGCACATCAGAAAGGTAAAGCTGTTGATGAAACACTTTACACATGTGTGATTGGGTCCTTGATGTACTTAACTGCTTCTAGACCAGATATCATGTTTGCAACTTGTGTTGTGCTAGATTTCAGGCGCTCCTAAAGAGTCTCATTTGATTGCAGTCAAGAGAATCTTTAGATATCTGCAAGGTAACGAATCTCTAGGTTTATGGTATTCCACCGGACACTCTTGCAAATTAGTTGCTTTTTCTGATAGTGACTATGCAGGGTGTAGGTTAACCAGAAAGTAAACTTCTGGTGGATGTCAATCCTAGGCAACTGTTTGATTTCTTGGCAGAGTAAGAAACAAACATCTGTTGCTACATCCACTGCTGAAGCAGAGTACATTGCTGCTGCAAGCTGTACTTCTCAGGTACTCTGGCTTCAGAACCAACTTTTGGATTATGGCATTACAGAGACTAAGACTCCATATTAACGGATAGTGCTTCAGCTCTTGCATTGTCAAGAATCCTGTCGAGCACTCTAGGACCAAACATATAGAGATCAGACATCATTTTATTAGGGACTGTTTTGGAAAAGGTCTGATTGATCCAAGTTTGTGCCTAGTGCTATGAGCTTGCAGATATTTTTACTAAGCCTTTGGATAGTTCAACTTTCCAAAACCTAGTGTTAAGGCTTGGTATGTGCAGCTAGAATAAGTGACAACTACTGATGATCTCAGTAAACAAGTACTGATGATCATTAGTAAACGTCACAATAAGTACTGATTCTGTTACAAACTACTGTTGTTAGTAAAAATAGATAAGTACTGTTGTCCTATGAATAACTGAAAGCAACCAAAAAGACTGATGAGTAAGTGTGGAGGACAGTATGAAAGAGCTGAATAGCTAAGATTGACGAAAACTACTGACGAGAATTTTCTCTTCAGTTGTTTCTAGAACTGCTGTTTCAGCTTAAAACAACTCAAGAAAAACCAATGTCTTCAGTAGTTTCACAACTACTGATGACTAACACCAAGTCTTCAGTCGTTTACAAAACTGATGACAAAACCATGTCTTCAGTAGTTTCACAACTATTGATTACTAATACAAGTTGTCAGCTGTTTCAACAACTGATGACAAAACCATGTCTTCAGTAGTTTCATAACTACTGATGACTAACACCAAGTTCTCAGTTGTTTCCAACATCTGAAGCCAAAACCATGGTTTTTCAGTAGTTTTTAACTACTGATGCCTAAAACCAAGACTTCAGTTGTTTCAATCTCTGAAGGTTAATACCACGTCATCATCGTTTAAAACTACTGATGACTAACACCAAACCCTTCAGTTGCTTATAACCCTTACCCTATAAATACCTAATCCTACAGAGCTTCATCATCTCAAACCTAACGTTCAAAAACTCGAACCTTCTCTCACATCAATGGCGAACATGCAGCTTAAACCACGACACAACTGTGTTGCCTACCTTACCAAATCACCTTTCTGGACGAAGTTTGATACTTTGTTGATCTCATGGTCCATTCTCCATACAAAACGGCCTTCCTTATCCTACCATTTATGCCGAATCCCTAACACAGTTCTGGACGAACGTCCCTTACCATTGGGGAGAATGACACCGAGACTCTCCAGTCGTTCATCAACTCCCGAAAGGTGGTCATCACTCCGGAAATCCTTCGCCAAATCTACACTGGATGATGCCACCTCCCCGCTGGATATTCAAAGGGCATCACTGATCTATCCTTGCCCAACATGGATACCAGGGTATCCTCAGCGCTTCTACCATCTAAAGAGGCATTTCCATGACGCAGAACGCCTTATTTTTCATATGGTGAATGTCTGCCTAGCCCCTAAGACTTCGTCTGGGATCAAATGTCTACCAGGTGGCAGCAGGTATTTTTCTCTATCCTTGAGCAACAAAACTTAAATTTTTCTAAAATATTATTTCTTGAACTTAAGGATATGGTCTCAAAACCTATTGCTAACCGATGGATATTATATCCACGGTTCATAATACATAATAGAGAACTAGCTGAAACCTGAGGGACTTGTTGGCCTTGGAGTCCCTGCAATGGCTGTATTGCCTGAAGTATACTCCAGGCACAACTCAGACCAGTCACTCAAACAGGCTGCCAAGCTGCGAAAACCCACGCAGCTGGAACCCACAGCCACCACCTTAAATCAAAGTCCCCACCAAACCCAAACACAAGAAACCCAAAAAGGCTGCTCAGGGAAATGAGTCCCCTGAGGATGCCCCTGCCAACAAACACAGGATATATCTACTGGTCATAACCTCCCAGTAGATACACGTACTCACCCACCCTCAACCGCTCAGGTTTCCTCTCAACAGGAGCCTGTAGCAACCACATATGGGGCACCTATACATCTGGAACCTTCCTCATTGAGGAGGTTGCCATTGAAACGCACACTCTCCCCGGGTGCTACTGCCTTCACATGATCTCCGACTGCAACCGCCCCCCAAAGTCCTACATAATAGTTGCAAAAGTGCTGACTCAGTTGCATTCCTCCCCCCCCCCGATACCAATCAAAACTGGGATAGCCTCAACCATTGAGGAGGAGGACCAAAGTGCTTCTGATAACCCACAGCACAGGGGTTACCATGTTCCATCTCCAAGTGTAGAAAAGGATATTCGAACTTTGGTGGGGCTGCCACTTCTCCTGCTTCAGCAAATGATCAGGATGAAGTTGGTACTCTCCATAAGACCTCACCAGAGGCAACTGCCGATGAAGGACATAGTCCTGAGGCAGGAAGTCCCCAGTACCACGAACAAGGGGCACATGCTACTACTGATCTACACTCAGAGCATGTACATCCTGATTCAATCAGGAGGTCAGGTGATTCATCACAGCATGATGATGACCTGGGCTTTTCTACGATGTTCTAGCCCACAATACCATCCTAGAGAATGAGGTGAGCAGACTCAAAGAGCTACTTGCCAACATGTCTCAGGATCAAAGACCATCTACCCCACAAACCCCACAGATGGCACCTTCAATTGAAGGTTTACCAAACACTGAGCCTACACACATAACTGAGCCACCAGCCTCTACTTTCGGCACCATCTCTCAGGGACAAAACCCCTCTGAGCAGATGGCTGCTATCTTTCAAAAACTCCTTACCTCTCATCACTCCCATCATCACTGACATAGTGCATAAAGCCATTGATGAGAGGATTCCCTCAAATCTACAAACCCTTATTGATGATGTTGTTCATAAATCTCTTTCTGCCTTCCAAACCCCTGATTCCAATGCAACCAAAAAGGGGGAGACTGCAAAGTTAAAGGCAGTGAAACACAAGATAAGAAAGAGAGTTGATGCTGAGAAAGAGCCTGAAATAGAGAAACAGCCTGAGAAAGAAAAAGAGGTTGAGAAAGAACTGATCTCAGAGCAGTTAATTACATATAAAAGAAAGAAAAGTGCTGAGTCAGGAGCTGATGAAGAAAAATCATTAGAAACCTGTTAAAGATGCTGATGAAGCTCATAGCAGATCAATGGATACAATTATAGATTAGCTATTTAGACATGGTCATGACACAGCCACATTAGACTCTGAGATCAGAAGGATGGAAATAGAAGAGATACAATCAAGATGGGCTAGTTATAGTGTGATGGAAGGGAGAGATTGGAATCATGATCAGGTTTATAGCTAAATATCTTGGAAGATCATTGATTGAAATCAAGTCATGGTCCAGGGACAGCATCTTGGCAATAACCACCAAGATCTGTTCGTCTGAAGTATATACCAAAGGGCTGGTCATTGAAGCTTGAATGAAGCTGGTGCTGGGAGCAGGACTGAACTGGTCAACAATCCAAGCCTCACTTACATCTAAAATGCTAGAACAGCCTGTCAACATTCCCACACCAAAACCACCACAACCACAACCCACTAAACCAATTCCCTTACCCACAAAACCAATAGCCGATGATGTACCCCAGAAGAGGAAGAGAAGGGTACTGAGGCTAGAAAGAAGAAGAAGATAATGATGAGATGAAGATAGGCTGCCAATCTTAGCTGTTATACAGTTGCCTAAGGCCATAAGTCACCCTCCAACAATTACTCCTGAATCTAAAGACAAATTGTGAAAGTGAAGTTAGAAGAAGAAGAGCTTCACAAACAACATGATGAGGAATTGTTGAGAAGAGTTGACAAAGCATATGCTGCCACATCTTCAATCATCACATGAAGAAACATGCTCAGAGATTATACACTCTCAGACACATTTCAATATCAAAAAGAGAGAGTGAGGATTTGGCCTGATCCCAGGGTGTCTCATAGGATTCAAAAGAAAATATTCCACAGAGATACTGGCCAAGTAAAGAAGATTGTAGATGAAGTGATCTCTCTGGCCTTTGTAGTATCACCTTGGGAGATCCTAGATGACTTCAAGAAAGCCTATAAAGCTAAACTGACCACACAAAAGATGCTGGAGAATAAAGTGGTGAAAAAGGGGTTAGTGTATAGGAGGCTTGAGGAAGTTAGAAAGAATGAGCTCCAGTGTTCTTAGAGGGTATTCACCCAGATGAATTGCATATAGAATCATAACAACTGTGGAGCTAAAAAATGGGAAGCAGGTCAAATACCTATCTGAGTACTATGGGCCAGAATCACTTTTGAGGAGAAGCAGAACAGCTTACCATGGAGGAACAAGTACCTTCATTGAGGCCTATACAAGGGAGTCTTACAGACTCATATTTGGGAAGTAGATCTCATGGATGGGGTAACAGCTGTGTCCAGTCCCCAAGAAAGAGTTCCCATCCATCCTTTGCCAAACAGATCATGAGACTTCTTCCCAGGCCTGTGCTTACAAGGGTCACTTCTGAGTGATCTAGAAGACAAAAAGACCAATCTTTCTGCCATAATAAGTGGACATATTTAATAAGCTTAAAGGTTTTGGCTGCATTGGTTCAGGGGGAGTTTGTTGGACAAAAGAACCAATGAGCCAGATCAGAAAAACCTTTAAGTCCCACAAGACATCACAACAACTGCTAAAGACGTGATCAGCTGTTTGACAAAGTCTGAAGATCAACAAAGCAAGGTAAAGTACTGAAGACTTCAAACTATGAAGACCAAAGTCTGAAGATAACAGCTGAAGACTAAAAGTATTGAAGATCAACAGCTGAAGTACAAAGACTGAAGACATCAGCTGATGACAACAACTGGTTCAAGAAGTCCAAGTACTAAAGCTTTCAGAGTTTGTCACAACAGCTGAAAAAACATTCTTCAATGTTGGTGATGGTTTCCTTTCAGTAGTTTCATTTTCTATTTCAGTACTTGTAAAACGACTCAGAGCATGTTCTTCAGTCGTTGTTGTTTCAGTAGTTTCTTTTCAGTAGTTGTAGTGATTGTTAACACTGGTATTTTGTTAGAAGATGTCAGCTGTTTGACATCTTCAGTAGTTGTGTTAACTTTCAGTAGTTAAATAACAGTTAGATGTCACTGTCAAGTGACATCAGCGACGTCAGCTTTCCTTATAAAAGGAAAGATGACCTAATTGTAAACCGCGCGATAAGCCGAGCGAAGCGTGTATGAATGAAATATATTCCTTTTGGCAGAATTTCTCTCTCTATAACAAACACTGTTTTATGATAAATTTCATGTGTTCTTGTTTAAAATTGTTAATTTGTGTGCTCATTCTGCGCAAATCCAATCTAATTGATCAAATAGATACTGTGATCCTAACAGAAAAATGGCCTTTATCATGTTGACAAAGTCATTTGCATCTATCATCTTCTCTCTCTTCAGTACATGTATCTTCATTTGACTCAAAGGTTAGATGGCTTCTATGGTAGTTTGTTAAGAGAATCTAGTTCCATATGGATACAGTAGAAAACCATCCCTATGAATCGAAAAGCTCATCCACATCAACCTCTTGCTCATAATGTTTTCGAGTTGCGGATGAGTCTTTTTCTTCTTTCTCTTCATCTTGGCAATGATTTGATCATACTGTCACATCGCCAATGATTTAAATGGAACCCACCTTCGATGACACATGTAACACCAGTTGCTTCCATTAGTTTTCTTTGTGCTCCACCCAGACAAATTGGCATAACTAGGAAAAGTACGATATGGTAGAAATTATAGAAACCTTTAATTGGATGTATCTTTGTTGATGCATAATGTATTAATCCCATCATCCGATATGGTAGAAATTATAGAAACCTTTAATTGGAAGTATTCTTAGGATGCATCAATTGTATTAACTCCATCATCCGATAAATCCTTCAATTAGTAATTAAAGGTTGGATATACACGTCTATCTTGTTTCCTGGACCTTGGGGACCTAGGATTAATAAGAAAAGAATAATATTTGGGTTCATAACCAACCATGGTGGCAAGTTGTATGGAATAAGAAAAACTGGCCAAATACTATTGCCACATTCATTGTCCTAAAGTGGTGAAGCCATCACTTCCTAACGCAAGATGCATATTACGAGGATCACTAGCGAATTCAGGAAGCATTTCATCAAAATTCTACAAAACTAACGCATCTGCTGGATGTCGTATTTTCCATCTTTCACACGCACTTTATGATGCCACTGCATAAGGTCAGAGGTCTGTAGATACATGTGTCCCTAGTTTCTGAACTTAATGTAAAATATCTTATTGTCTTACACAGGTAATTGAATGGGTACGTAATGAAATACAAGTGTGGTTGTGCTTATAATGTTTATTATTCATTGATTAGTAGGTTAACGCTTATTGAATAATTTATAGTTTGTGGTGTTTGCATAGATCTTATAGATGATAATTAAGAAATATCTTAAACTTAATCATGTGAAGTTTTCATGCGATTGGCCATGCTAATGGACCATACGCGTGAACAACTTCATGCTAATGAACCAGTCGTACGAATGAACCAGGAGACTTGATCAGTCGCATGATTGTAACATGAGATTGACTCAGTCGCACAATTAAACACTTATTCGTGCGACTGAATCAACCGCATGACTCAATCGCACGACTGAACCATGCTGACGGTCCAGTCGCACGATTGAGACCCTAACCTATAAATACCACTTAAATCATGGAAAAACTTGACACTTTGAATAATTTGATACCTACACGTACCCTAGCCGTCCAGAGACCTCCAATAACCTGTTCTAGCTTCATAGATCATAGTAGATCGATTGCTAATCATTCTTAACATTTAGATTCAATCTTTAATTGATTCTACATGCATTCTCACTGATTGATCGCCAATCAAATAGGATTCCGCACTATTTGATTCAGTATAAGCGTAAATCTGTTAGTATTCGTCCAGTACACGATCCTAACAAGTGGTATCAGAGCTTTGGCTCTAGATTTAGGTGTGATTCAATCGTTTTGATATAAAAATTTTGTTTTTACACTAAAAAACGCAATATTTTGTGTCAAATCGGGTTTTAGACGTCACTTGATCGTAAAGTTTAGTTTTTTCCAGCATACGTCAATTAGGGTTAGCAAGAAATTCGTGTTTTTGCGTCCAGCCACCTTAAACCAATGAATTTTCGAATCCAGCAGGTTCAATCGCACGATTGACTCAATCGCATGACTGAGGTCATACGCATCCCCCATACGCGCGATTGGACTCATTCGTACTCCCATTTGTACGACTGAGAAGTCTATTCGCATTGTTTAACCGCATTAGTTCATTCGCCCGACTGAGCCATCCACATTAGTTCAGTCGCACCATTGAACCATTCGCATAGTGCAATCGCCCGAATAGCCCAATCACACACTTTCATTCACACTAATACAATACTTTGGTTTAAAGTTAATCACGTTAGACGAATACCCACAATGGAAGCAACGTTTTGAGAACTACTTATATGGAGTAGATCCCAATCTGTGGGAATCTATAGAGACGGGGTACAGTATGCCAGTAGGAGCTGATGGTGTAAAACTCACACTAGGTGGCATGACTTATAGACAAAAAGTCAAGTACAATGCTGAAAAGAAAGCATATGCTTTTCTTACACAGTCAATTCCGAAGGATATTTTCAATCAATTCTCGGAATAAACGCAAGCAAAGAAACTATGGGATGCGTTGGAGTAACGGTATGACGGAAACGCATCATTGAAGGCCATAAATGCTAAGGCTTTAAAGAAGGAGTTTGACAACTTCTCCTCGATGGGAAAAGAAAGCCCAGATGATGTTATCGAGAGGTTCTACCACTTGATGAGTGAGATGCACACTCATGGAGTATCGATGTCAATGCAGGACAAAGTTTCTAACTTTGCAGATGGACTGCTGGAGAAATGGGTTTCATTTGTCTCCAACCTCAGACAGAATGGTATGCTAACGAAGTTAGATATCAATGACTTCATTCTCAAGCTGAGAGAGGAAAAGCTCAAAACTGAAGGCCAAGAATTTCGGTAATGTGATAGTTGAGGTAGCTAAAGAACACATGGATCTCTTAGCTGCGGTAGTCCACTCATATGATGGACTAATTGCTGGTAAATTTAGGAACTGCCATCTGGTAGATAAGGACAATGAGCAGGTTGACAAGACAGAGCTGGAAAGGATGGACATAATGTGGGCCTTAGCAAGTGCTGTGTGACGAGCTAATAAGTTTGTCAAGAAAACCGAACAGAACTTGGTTGAAACGAAGGACACTACCTTTGGTTTCGATAAGACCAAGGTGACTTGTTTCAACTATGGCGAGAAATGGCACTTCAAACGAGAGTGTGTGAAGCCAAAGAAGAATGGAAACGTGAATCCTTTCACTTCCTTCAATCGTCAGGATAAACCCACTAGCAGTCCTACTTCGTCAAGCAAGGATCCCAAAGCCTTGACTGCTCATGATGATGAAGGACAGGACTGAGCTTTTGGTTTGTCTCACTGGGAGAATCCAATATCACTAGTGTGAAGGATCTATATGACGAGTCTGCTAGTGAAGGAGATATTGTAGTCGAACTCACGATGTCTAACACAGAAGAGACTGCCCCAGTTGTCAATTACCTGCCTGAAGAAGGGAAAACTACTACAACGTCAAAATCACCAACGCAAGAAATACCAGACTCTGCATTGATGGTTGATTCATCAGAACCCACAAAGGTAAGTACTACTTACCAACTTTTCAATAATCATGCTTGTTCTCATTGTAATAAGTTTAGGGAAAGCATTGATTTAAAATTTGTTAGGTTATTAGATCATAATGATAACTTAGGATACAACATACTGAACAAGATACACCACACCATCTGTTGGAAAAGGACCCACCTTGGTCTTCGACTATGATGGATTCTTCAAGTCCTTCAACATACCACTCCCCACCTCTGAAGAAGAGTTGGCCACAAAGATGATGTATGATGTCTTGAACACACCTTCACAAGATTCAACATCATCCGGTTCGCAAGGTCAATCATTTAATAACTCAGGGGGAGTACCTAAAGATAGTGACTCTTCCTCTAATGAAGAAGCTGTGAAGACTGATCAAAACAACCAGGAGGAACAAGTTCCTATTACTGCAAGTCCACAAGCATCTGACATTGATGCCTCAGCTATCTCGGAACCTCAGACTCCAACTGCCTCAGATACTGAACCAAATGTTCATAATCCTGATTCTGAGGTAGTTGTTCCAACCATTCATGGATCACGCCTAAATGTCTATCATCCCTTGGATAATGTCATTGGTGATGTGAGATAAGGAGTTTAGACCAGAAATCAGCTGTACTCAACTGATTATGCCTCGATGATGGAAAGGGATACCTTCACCACGGTGCATAGCATTGCTTTGTGTCTCAGTTTGAGCCAAAGTATGTTAGTGAAGCTTTGAATGATAAGGCATGTGTTGAATTCTTTTTGCCCAAGACACATAGAACATTGATGTGGTTAGTACGTTATAATCCAAGTCGGGTCATACCCAATAACAAGCTTAGCAAACACCAAATAATATTTAATTGATGATATGATCATACAATTAAATAAATACACCAATTTAGAAAATAGGTTTTCTAAATAAGTTGCATATGAGATTGAACAATTTATATGGATATATTGTTTATAGGTATTGTTTGTAATGTTATTTAAGTTACTTAAATAACATCAAATAATAAAAGAATGTGTGTGAGTTATACAATTAAAAGTTTAATTATATGTATAACTCATATTAGTGACTTGTTAATGTGTTCAATTGTGTTTTAACTTTTGGGGGGAAAACCCAAGGTGAAAAGAAGCATTCAGCCGCCCCTTTGGAGTGTGCCTCTTCTTGGTTTTCATTTGTTGTCTTGGAAAAACACATTAGACAAGACATTCACTCCATCTTCTTCTCTCTCACACATGCAAAACCACAAGGAAGAAAAAGGGTTTTCTCCTCTTGTTGAAGTGATTCACGGCTAAAAGGTTCCCAGCAGCCTTTTCTTTCGGGTTTTTGGTGCTCAAATCCTAGCAACAAGGTGTTTGTCATAGATCTTGGATATGCAAGCTTGAGAGGACCTTCTTTTGGTGCATTGGTCGTTCTTTCTTGGTCCAAATCATCCTCATCCATTTCGACATTTTGCTGCTGAAAGGTAGTTTATGGCAGCCTCTTTATGGTTGTCCATAATGTTTGTTTGGTGCCTACATAGCTAGTTTCATTCACATATAAAAGGTCCTTTGTTCTTGGGTTTGTTTGTAACTTTATAATATCAAGATGAAACCTAGAATTTTTGGTTCATTAACTATGTTATAAAGCTAGTTTCCGCAGTGTTTTTATAAAGTTTAAATGATTAAACTATGTATCTTGTTCTAACAAACCCCAACAGCATGGGTGAGTGCCATGCAAGAAGAACTTCTTTAGTTCAAGAAGTTAGGTGTATGGACTCTGGTGGATAGACCTAAAGGTGCTAAGGTCATTGGCACCAAATGGGTCTTGAAATGCAAGAAAGATGATCAAGGCGTGATCATCAGAAACAAGGCTCGACTTGTTGTTCAAGGATTTCGACAAGTCGAGGGCATAGACTACAATGAAGTGTTTGCACCCGTGGCAAGAATAGAAGCAATCCTTATCTTCCTTGCCTATGCATCATATATGAAGATTAAAGTTCATCAACTTGATGTGAAGAGTGCATTCCTCCATGGTGAAATCCGAGAGACAGTATACGTCAGTCAACCAGAGGGATTTGAGGATCCATATCATCGGGACAGAGTTTACAAACATGGCAAGGCTTTATATGGGCTTCATCAAGCTCCCAGGGCCTGGTATGAGAAACTCTCGACTCAACTTGTGAAACACGGTTTTCGCAGAGGTGTCATAGACTGTACACTGGTCATCAAAGAAACGGATGGTGATTTACTATTGGTCCAAATTTATGTAGATGACATAATCTTCGGTTCAAAGAACGAAGATCTATGTAAAGAGTTTGAAGCAGTAATGAAGGCTGAGTTTGAAATGAGTGCCATGGGAGAGATGAAATTTTTTCTCGGGTTACAGGTTGATGAGACACCAAAAGGGATTTTCCTACATTAGACCAAGTATGTAGGAGATATTCTCAGTCGATTTGTCATGGAGAATGCTTCCGCAGCCGGGACTCCACTTGCTACAAACCATGATGTAGCACCCGACGGGAATGGTGATCTGGTCGACGCCAACATGTACCGAGGAATGATTGGATCTCTCATGTATCTCACTACCTTAAGACCAGATATCATGTATGCGACATGTCTACGTTCATGATATCAGGCAAAGCCAAAAGTTAACCATCTGATAGGAGTCAAAAGGATCTTTTGTTATAGTGACTCGGATTACGGTGGCTACAAGATGAACTACAAGTCTACATCAGCGGGATGTAAATTCTTTGGGAGAAGATTAGTGACCTGGAAGTGTAAGAAGCAGACCTTGATTGCCTTGTCAACCTATGAAGCCGAATATGTTGCTGCTGCAAGTTGTTGTTCACAAATCATATGGATTCAACAGCAAATGCAGGACTACGGTATGAATTTCTCGTCTACTCCTATTTTTGTTGATAACTCTGCTTCAATTGCAATAACTAAAAAATCCAGTCCAACATCCAAAGACCAAACACATCGGCGTAAAATATCACTTCATACGTGATTGCTTTGAAAAGAACCTAATCGATGTGATTAAAATAAATACTGCTTTTCAACACGCCGACCTCTATACAATGGCTTTTGATAAACCACGTTTTCTATATTTGTTAGAGGTCAACAACGTTAAAAAGAAAAGTGATGTAATTCCTGAAGATGACCATGTGTAGTCCGATACGTATAGTCAATTTTTCTTTTAAATTTTTATTTTCATTACTTATTTGTTAAATTTTAAGTATTTAATTAAATTGGTATTCTATTGTCGCCTATTAAAATCCTAAAAAGTGTAAATCGGTTACGGTTTTAGAATTTTATGTGGAGAATAGGTTAGTTAGTAACATTATTAAAAAAAAGAAAAAAACGACGAGGGAGGATGAGAGGCTAGCTGATAGAAACTACATCGTATCTGTGATACTGATTCAATGACTTTGGAAAATGATAGTACATAGGAACAAACACTTGGTACTTTAAAAGTTTAAATTGAATAAGATGCGAAGTTCAAAGTATAAGTCTGTATAGTCTGAGCAATATAAAAGAAAAAATGATAGTAAAACTAGCTACTACTAAGGCAACACAAAGAACGTAGACCTAGAGGTTACTAGACCACAGATCATATGTCAGTAGATTCAACACAATAGATGATTAGACCTTGTTGGTGATCTCAAGAACAAACTAAGTTGTTCAACAAGTTGTGGGTTATCATCTTATCCCGGGTTAACACAATCAACAAAAATTCCAATAAGGGGTGACGAGCAGAATAAACGCCCCAAATATGAGCGTAAGACCAAAATATGAGCAAAACCACATGAAAAAAAGGCAAAAGAAATCAAACTAATAACTTATGTTGTTGGTGAGATCTGTGCGAAAAGATTAAAATTTCTCAAACAAGAAGATAGGTTATGTGCCTCTCTGTTGTGCGGTGGCACTGACCTGAGGATAAGCATAACCTATATATTCTAGAATTCATTGTTGTTTGCAGCCTCTCTGCTTTGCGGTGGCACTGACCTGAGGCTTCGCTTCTCTTTGAAAGTTCTAAGAATAGTTTCTTCTTGAAAAAGACCCTGAGACCGCTCAAAATCTCCTGAGGAATGTTGATTACCATATAAGTGTGGGATCCACAAATGCTTGTTGAAATAATCAAACGTTAAACTATGACCAATGTGTGTCAAAAGTCTGTGTATGGATTTAAGAGGACCTGACAATCATCTTGGCTACAATCCTTGAAAGTCCAAATCAATATGGGGTTCTAATAGTACTAGTATGATTTCCTAAACTTGCTAACGACTCTAGATGGAAAACAAGAATCGAGCATCAAATGGTTTTTGATAACATGTCCCAAATGATTTGACTTGCCTGTATGATTCCAACTTGAATTGGTCCAGTTATGGTCAAAATGAATTGAAGCTGCCTTTTCCAGACCCGAATCCATTAGATTTCTATTTTAGGATTTACACCTCACACAAAACCTCAAAAACAAGTTTTAGTTTTGTATTTCAGTTTAAGTCTTTTATTTTGTTTAAATTTCATCTATTCAGTTTTTTAGATATCGGACTATGCCATGGAATTCGATAGGGGATTTAATCACCTAAAAGGGTCACGTCTGAGGTGACCAGACGTGTTTTCAAATGTAAAATCAGTCACGTCTGAGGTGTCAAATTGTTTAAAAGGATCACGTCTGAGGTGATCAAAAGTTTTCCAAGTTAAAATGATCATGTGTGAGATGATCAAATGGTCCTAATGTTAATCAAAAGTTAAAAGGGATTAAGTGTGGAATGGTCATAAACTCAAAATCATAGCATGATCCAATCACACGAGTGGACCATGAGTATGGACCAACCATACAAATGGACCATACTCATGCACTAGACAGCTGAATGGCACATGAGTATGAACCATTCACCCGAATGGCTCATCATATTGAGCCAATCGACCGAATGGAGTTATGCGAATGAGTCAGTCGCCCGACTGAACCCCAGTCGGCCGACTGAATGTGATTGACTGAACCAATCACACGACTGAGGTCCAATGCCCGAATGAACAGAGCGAATGAGTCCAGTCACCCCATTAAAATTAGATTCAATAAAAATAGAGCCATAGTCGATCACATTCAACTCATCACCGCCAATCACCCTAATATCACACAGCTTTCCATTACTCTACCCAAATTTTATCAGACCAAAATTTTTGAGTTCTTCTGATATTCTGACGATTGGGAGTTGTTATACAGGTACCATGTGATGTTATCTCACCAAAATATGTTGGAATGGTGCCCTAATTTATGAATTTCGACCCATACCAGAACCGAACCTGTAAATGGACTAATAACCTAACTATGCCGAGTAAAATATTGAAATAAATGTCATTAGGTTATTAGTAAAGTGATTGCTAGTTTATTGAACCAAAACACGACGTGTAATTCTAAGTTTTGTATAAAATTCGAATTTCAGTCGACCGAATAGTGGGTCATGCGACTGGACACCAGGATGAACTCCAATCGCACGATTGAGCTGGTCGAATGGCTCAATCAGCCGAATGGATAATACAAATGAGCTCAGTCGGCTGACTAAACCAATCGCAGGCTCAGTCAACTGATTGAACTCAGTCGCCTACTCACTCACCTGACTGAATCCAGTAGCATGCCAAGTCAACCGATTGAACATAGTCGCGTGTTTCAATCGCATGAATGAACCAGAATGAATTCAACCCGGTAAATTAGAACTGATTTGTGTTGTGTGGTTATCTAATGTCTATGTGTCTTG
This sequence comes from Flaveria trinervia, assembly GCA_025506515.1. Classification (NCBI taxonomy): domain Eukaryota; kingdom Viridiplantae; phylum Streptophyta; class Magnoliopsida; order Asterales; family Asteraceae; genus Flaveria; species Flaveria trinervia. The sequence continues at coordinate 45,710,081 of CM046451.1, forward strand.
TGTTGCAGATTGATGGATGACAGGTGGTCCATCAACCCCAAGCACAACATATGTGCTCATTTAGATTCCACGACTCGGAACGGTGCCGAGTTTGTGGGGATCATTGCTTTCCTCAAGCGATCCAGGATCTACAGGGCTATATCTACACCATGCAATCCCTATAGGTCTATTCAGCAGGCCTTTTGGGAGGTGGCAATGGTTAGCTGCTCTCTTGAGCCATATTGTGTCAAGAGTTCTATTTTTGGGATGGATATTGTGGTCACTACTCAGGATATCCGACGGGTACTTGGTTTGGGTGACGATGCAGACCACCTTACCAGACTTCACCCTCTGATATTGAGAGGGTGCTTCTTAAGGATGAACGGATATCAATGCAGGTGTGCTCAAGAAGAGCAACTTGTGTCCCCAGTACAAGTACTTAGCACATGTCATCCTTAAGTGCTTGGCTTCGCGAAGGGGTGGGTTTGATGAAAATGCCTACTTGGCACTGGTACTGAACCACCCTTTCAGCTTCTCGAGCATGGTATTCTCTTACTTGATAGAGAATCTGGAGGCTAAGGGCAAAGATGGTTTCTGCATGTACCCTAGATTTCTTCAGATGATTTTTGATGAGAAGCTGCCCACACTGCCCAAGGAGAGCCACGATGTTGTGGCATTGGAGATTATGGATGATACAACCTTGGGCCGCATGAAGGTCTACCGGGGAAAGCAGGTCAAACCCTCGGTGAAGAGACTCTTCGACCATCTAGCCATGGTTGATTATGTGGCGCCAGGGAGGGGTAAATGGCACCACGCACATAGTGATTCTGTTGTTTAGCAGCTTGTGCTCCCGGACGATGAGTCCGACGAAGATGACAGCGGTGATGGTGGAGATGTAGGACCCACTCAATTGAGGGCCCCCACTGCTGATATAGCATCTCTAGCATCCACCCAAGGAGGGACTGAGGTAGCGGGTTTCCATCAGCACTTTCGTCTTGATGAGGAGGAGGGGACAGACAAGGAGCCCTTGACTCGTACTGTAGGAAGCAGGGTGGTTGCCACCGACCAAGGTATTCAAGAGGTTGGAGGACGCCCTAGCGAGTCTAGGGAGACTGCTACTGATCCTAGTTATACTCCCGATCAGCCCAGCAGCGTCCTAGGGGGAGCATCAACTTCGAGGGGCTCGAGGAAGAAATAGCTAGCTCAGCCCCACGGGATGCAGAAGAAGAGGAGGAGGATGACGTTTATCACCACCACCACTATCACCACTCCACCTACTACCATCACTACCTCCACTCCACCTACCGCCACTACCACCATTCCACCTACCACCACTACCACAATTCCACCTACTACCACTTCACCTACGATAACTCCACCAGTTACACACTTCCCATCCACCACCACTACAGCTCATTCATAGCCACCCATAGTTATACCACTCCCAATCTTTTTAACATCCACTACCACCACCACCACTCATGGAGCAGGGGCCTCATCTCAGGTCCCACCTGTTTTTGGATCCTCTTACCGATATGTCGGTTGGAGGAGCAGCTGACTAACCTTAACCGGTTAGCGTTGAAGCTGCTAGCTACGGATGAACACATAGCCTCTCAGCTTAATCAGCTGATGGAGCTCATTGTCTCCCAAGCCTAGAGGATTGGGGCTCAGAGCCAACAGATTGAGGCTTGAGAAGCTATAGAAGACACATGCCTCATCCATTTAGAGGATTGAGGCTTAGAGCAAAGAGATCACAGAGCTGAGAGAGATACATACATCCTCAGTACAAAGGATACAAGATTTAGAGGCCCGGAACAAGAAGCTTATGTTGAGACTGAAGGGATCCAAAGATGAGCCTCTAAAGATCCGAGAGGGTGATGGAGATGATGGTGATGATGATGACAGTGATGATGATGATGATGGTGATGATCAAGGGGATGATACTGATGCTGGTGATGATGTTGATGATGATGATGAAGGAGATGATGATACTTCCGCTACGGGTGCCACATCTGCAAGTTAAAGGAGGACCAAGAAAGCTCATGACGAAGGTGCCTCCACATCAGCCCCGTCAGCAGAGGAGCACATGATACAAGACAAGAGTAATGCTTAGTTGTTTATGTTATTTAAAACCATGTGTAACTAAATATTGTATCAAAGAAATGTATATAATGTTTATATTTTGATTATTCATGTTTACTGCTTTGATTGTTGACTAATGGTTGTTGTGTTACATGTTTTAAATCAAACAGATCCAAATTTTCAAGGAGATGAATATGATGTTGCTCCCCTCCAACAGATCAATACTCAACTCACGATGATTTTTGATCTGCAGGGGATAGTCATGAGATCGGTGAATTACACTCCTAAAGAAGGAGAGACAATTCATGATCTCACCGACGAGCAAGTTGCTAAAATGTCCCTACTCAATCCTGATGAGATCGTGAAAGATGCTCCAACAGTCCATGTGGAAAGTGACGACGAGCTCAACGATGTCCATGAGATCGAGATTGAAGATGTCACAGATCAACATTATCCAGAGTACACTGACAATGAAGGTAATGTTGTTCCTAATCTAGGCGACAATCTTGTCAGTGAAACTTTTGAGACACTGGATAAAATGGATCAAGAGTCTGAACAGAGAGACGATAAAGCCCAAGCCTCGGATGCCGAAGTCAATATCAGAAAGGCTGAGTGGCCTACGTGCTTTGAAGAAATAAGAGCCCAACGCAGTGCTCCAACATCAACTGTCTACACCAAGCTATACAAAGTGAAGAAACATCACAAGGTGTCGGGCAAAATCATCTTGTGGGCACATTTTGAAGATCTTAATGTTTATGTAGTTAAATATGGGAAATGGATTGAGTACTTTAGGTTCCCACACGATCTAAAGACTTTTCCTGGTTTTGAGCTTAACCAGTTAGCAAAGTTGAAATTGCTATAAAATGTCAGGCTGGTTTGAAGCAGCTCTGAAGAGAGAGTACCACACCAGATCGGTCAACTTCAAACCTCCATAACCAATGAGTTATATCAAACGGTTTGAGGTTGATGCCATAACTGGAAAACCGCAAATAATGCTGAAGTGGAGTCCTCCGCGCATAATGTCTAAGATCCCTCTACGGGAGATGCCACAGGACTTCACTCCACACTTCAAATCGTGGTACTATGATTAGAGAACAGGAGAGGCAGTCATAGTATTGAACAAGAATGGTGTTATGGAAACCATCAGGGTGTTTGACCCGATGTGGCAACTAACTTGTCTGCCAGTGATGTCTATACATTATACAAGTGGTCACTGTTCTATGACTCACAAGATATTGTACAAGCTCTAAACTATTAGAACGTGATACCACTCTGTTTTGCTTTTAAGATACATGCAGGGGTCACCAGAGAAGAGAAGTACAAGAAGTATGAGGAGCTTATGAAGGATATAAGACAATAGATGAAACTAGGTCCAAGGTGGAGTTTGTAGATACATGTGTCCCTAGTTTCTGAACTTATTGTAAAATGTCTTTATTGTCTTACACATATGTAATTGAATGGGTACTTAATGAAATACAATGTGTGGTTGTGCTTATAATGTTTATTATTTCATTGATTAGTTGGTTAACGCTTATTGAACTAATTATATAGGTTTGTGCTTGTTTGCATAGATCTTATTAAAAGATAATTAAGAAATATGTTAAACTTAATCGTGTGAACTTTTCATGCGATTGGCCCATGCTAATGGACCACACGCGTGAACAACTTCATGCTAATGAACCAGTCGCACGAATGAACTAGGAGACTGGATCAGTCGCATGATTGTAACATGAAATTGACTCAGTCGTGCGAATGAATCAACCACATGACTCAATCGCACAACTAAACCATGCTAATGGTCCAGTCACACGATTGAGAACCCCAACCTATAAATACCACTTAAATCTTGGAAAAACTTGACACTTTGAATAATTCGATACCTACACATACCCTAGCCATCCAGAGACCTCCAGCAACCTGTTCGAACTTCATAGATCGCAGTAGATCGATTGCTAATGTTTCTTAACGTTTAGATTCAATCTTTAATTGATTCTACGTGCGTTCTCACCGATTGGATCACCAATCATATAGGATTCCGCACTATTTGATTTGGTATACGCGTAAATCTGTTAGTATTCGTCCAGTACACGATCCCAACAAGGTCTTTGATGACATAAACAATCTTTGTAGTCTAGGCTTTATAGGGAACCACCGTAAAATGTTTAAACATTTTATTTTAGGGTACACCTTTTCTTCAACTTCCTTAACGAGGTCATCAAACTTTCTTCCTTTATTGTTCATCTCCTGACTATTGTTTGAACCATTCTCATGTACTTCTACACCAGTTCCACCATGTGGTTCAATAGCATTATTCAACAATCATGCATTTCCTCATTAAGGGTTGTGCTAGTCCATGCAACCGTTGTGCCTTCACCATGATATTCCTGTCTAAAGTATTCTGGCCAGAACACTAAACCTATGAGGTGATCTAGAACACTTTGCCTACATTGTTTTTTTTGTACATGGACACTTTATCTTTCCCCCATTGATGGATTTTCTTGTAAATGCAAAATTCTAGAAGGTTTGCACTCCGTTAACATAAGTTTGACTTGATCTAGGTGCATCATACATCTAAGATCTATCCATGACTACATGATTCGAACACATTATAATCAAACAAATTATGATTCAAGCAAGAAAGTACAAAGAGGTCTATGTTTTCCCATGATTAAATTATATGTTATAACTTATATATGTAAAAGTTAGGTCACTAATAGGGCTTCTCATCATCAATTTGCAAGAAAACAAGTGAATTGGCTCTTCTAAATTACAGTATATTTAAAAAACACAAAAATAAAGTCTATTAGTGTAATGTGTACAATTTAGCTATGTGTGAGCAATCGTGTAAGTTGTTAGGAACTATTATGATGTTCATATGCTAATAGGTAACAAAGGATGCATTGTGTTGTGGGGGGAGGAGAGGACACACACTTAACTTTATCCAAACATATTAAGTTAGCCCCTAAAGCAATTTTGGTAATAGGCCCCTAAACTTTTTAACAAACAGGATCAAGTCCCAACTAATTTTGTGATAGGCCTATGTTTCAATTGAAATTCACAGAGTCAAACTAGGTTCTACATGCAATTCTGAATGTAACTATACCAAAAGAGTTCGTTATCAATCAAAATTCCATGATTCATGTTAAGATGTAATATAAATTTTTGGTAGTTTATAGTTATAGAGCAATCTGTATTTTGTCTTTTAACCTATTTGTGGAAGTTTGTTTCATAAAAAAATTCATACGATAATACTTAGAAGTCAATATGCAAATGGCACAAAAATTGTTGTAATGTTATAATAACAATCATGTACCTTAGTAAGACCAACAAAAATAATGTCATCCATAGTTCTTTGTTATCGTGATGAAGAAGATAGAAAAAGTACTTGAAATCTAGTCGAGTTCACAGTCGACTTCTCATGATCTTGAAATTGAATTTCCGAGCAGAGTAATGTTGATGAAATAAAAGAATGAGAACCTAGTGGCAGCGGTGAATACCGTTGAGGACTGAACATTCAAACGATAAGAATCCTACAAACGCAAACTACATTAAAGAACTAACTTTCGACTTTGGAATGGTGATGAACGGTGATCAAATCCAACAATTAACAACAATTAAGTGAAAATGATTCATTACTAAGTGCAAAACTAAAATAAACAATTACATTGAGTATGAAATTAGTTATTTGGTGGTCATTCTAAAAACTTAATTTTCTATTTTTTTACAAATCAACTCAGATGCCTACACCAAAAATTGCATCATCTACCTAAATTAAAACTTCTCATCAATAGTTTCTTCATCACTTTCTCAATATAATTTTCTATATCAGTTAGAATTCATCAATAATCCTTTATTGATTCAAAAGTATTAAAATTATCAATCATAGAAGGTGTTTACCAATTGAGATTATACCCACAGTTGATTTTACCCCTATATCGCCAAATTCGAAACAAATCCGACTTCATTGTGCCATCTGTAATTCACGAAACAAATCGGTATGTTTCAAATCCAACTGATCTGATTGTGCCTTCTGCAATTCACTAAACAACTCCGACTTCAATTGATAGCAATCTGAATCTGATATGCTCATTAGAAGGTTATCAAATCCAACTAGATCCAATTGAGAACATAATTTGATTGAGAACATAATTAGATTGAGAACATAATTCGATTGAGAACATAATTCGATTGAGATAATGCGATTGAGATAATTCAAAATTACATAAATCAACCGAGATAATTGAGAAGTACATAATTCAAACGAGATAATTCAAACGAAACAGATCCGATTGAGAACATAATTTGATTGAGATAATTCAAAAGTATATAATTCACCTTTATGTAGATCCAATAGCAATGAAGAACTCGAGAAATCTCACCACAACGAAACCAATTGCGGTACAAATCTCTACATTCTGGACTTCTGTAAACAAATGAACTAGCTACCTTTACGCAGATCTGATTGAGATGATGAACCCTTGTTTCTAGTTAATGGGTTATGGAGGCCAGATGGGTGATCATAGAAGCATGGAGTTTGGGAATTTAGTGAATGAAAATTTAGGTTAATAAAATAAACCCTAGTTTTTTAACTTAATAAATAAATTTGGTGGAATTTGTTTGGAGAGAGTTGTCTTTTAATAAAAATATATGCCACTAAAAATTTTTTAAGAAATTTTGAGGGTATATAATGTTAGATTGATTAGAGGCATAAAATTAAAAGCCATAAAATTATATAACCTATAAGTATGGCATAATAAAGTGCAAGTAAAACCATATATTTGAAGTATAGATGATAAATGAGACCAAAAATATGGGTCAACCAAATATGGCACACACAAAGTGCCACTAAAACTATATTGTTGGACCAAAATAACCAATGAGCCGGATCAGAAAAACCTTTAAGTCCCACACACATCACAACAACTACTGAAGACCACAACAGCTGAAGACAACAGCTGATTACAAAGTCTGAAAACACAAAGTCTAAAGACAAAGTCTGAAGACACAAGTGCTGAAGACAAAGTCTGAAGACACAAGTGCTGAAGACAAAGTCTGAAGACACAAGTGCTGAAGACAAAGTCTGAAGACGCAAGTGCTGAAGACACAAGTGCTCAAGACAAAGTCTGAAGACACAAGTGCTGAAGACAAAGTCTGAAGACACAAGTGCTGAAGACAAAGTCTAAAGACACAAGTGCTTAAGACAAAGTCTGAAGACACAAGTGCTGAAGACAAAGTCTCAAGACACAAGTGCTGAAGACAAATTCTGAAGACACAAGTGCTGAAGACCAAAGTATCAGACGTTGTCACAACAGCTGAAGAGATCTTCTTCAGTAGTTGTGATGGTTTACCTTTCAGTAGTTTCTTGTTTCAGTATTTGTAAAACAACTGAAGAGTATGTTCTTCAGTTGTTATTGTTTCAGTAGTTTCTTTAGTAGTTGTAATAATAGTTAACACTTAGTATTTTTGTAAGAAGATGTCAGCTGTTTGACATCTTTAGCAGTTGTGTTAACTATCAGTAGTTTGTGATAAATTCTGTTAGATGTCACTATCAAGTGACATCAGCAGACGTCACATCTCTTATATAAGAGGTGTCGACCTAATTGTAAGTGTGACATTCCGTTACCACGAAAGCGAATATTGAATGAAATATATCTACAGAATTCTCTCTATGTATAACCGTTTTGTTCTTACATTGAATATCTTTTGTTCTTGTGATTTGGCTAATTCATTGTTAGAATTCCGCTGCTATACTCTCTAATCAATCAAACGTAGATCACTGATCCTAACATATATATTAGTGGCACAAAAGTTAAATACCACAAAAAAATGTGCCACTAAATGGCACTTTTTTGTAGTGTTTGGTCATCCGCATTGAGTAATGCAGATGAACAAATACTTATGTGCATTTGTTGTCCAGGCATCCGCATTTGTAATTGCGGATAAACAAAAGTTGTCTACATATCACTTTAGGATATCTGCATTTGTTAATGCGCAAGAACAAACGCTTGTTAGCATTTGTTTATGTCTTCCGCATTTATAAATGCAGTTAGCCAACACTTGTTCTTCTCAGCAGATTCTTCATCCATATTAGTTCTTAGACTTGTGGGATTTACAACAGAACAACCATCAACTCCCCAATTGAATTGGCATGTATGATCCTTTTCAGGGTCCAGCATGAACAACTGTCAAAGAGATAACATAACAGAAGTCAACTTTGATAGAGTTTTTTTATCACATCACAAGTCCAACTCGGTGGAAGACAACGGGAATATGGCCTAGAAGTATGATCAAGAGTGGGATTATGCAATCATAAAAGGAACATCTTGAAGTATTCAATACTTCCATGATATAGTATGAGTATTGTGCTTACCTAAAACGAACCTCAAGGTTCTGCAAAGCTTAGTCATCTCTAACTACCCAATTCACCCAGAGGAAGAGACTTCTCTATTTTGGTGGGTAATATAAAGAACAATTCAAAGATGATGTGCTAAAAGAAGCTAAGAGAGAGGATGATGAGCATAAAAGATGAACAAAAAGAATAAAAAGATTAAGAAACAACTCCTCTACATTGGTAGATGATGAGCTGTTGAAGAGGGTTGGATACAACAACAGGAATTCAACAGTCATTAAAAGCAATGAAGGGAATCAATATACATATCCCATAATAGAATGGGGATATGTTGATAAGACCAAAGAATTGGTGCTGTTAAGGAATGTTAAAGGAAGGAAAGCTGGAAAGATAAGAATCTTTGATCCAGTGGAGATCAAGTTGCTTCACCCAACCAACACATCATATTTACATGACAGATTCTTCCTAAAACTTGTTGATGAAAGAGCTCAGCATGATCTATGTTTGTATGTACATATGATTCAAGTGCTTGATAAATTTCTTCCTAAAGCATACAAAAGAAGAAGATATGAGGCTGGGGTGCTGAAAGGATCTACCATCAAGGAAGTTTTAATACTAAGAATTTCAAAACAAGATGAGCTTGAAATAGTGCACAATCAAAGTGTAGTGGAAACACTTACCTCTGAAGAAGACATTTTGGGATTGAGTATTGAGACACTACATATATATGCAGAATGGAGATCAAGTACAAATATGATGATCAAAAGGATGCAATATCATAATTCAACAAGAAAATGTTGTCAAGGATGAAGGAGCTTTTATTATTAAAGAATTGATTACAAGTGTTTAAGCCTAAGGGGGTGTACTATTAGATCTAGTAACAATAGATCTAGATCATTTTGTATAGGCTTAGAACTTTAATCAATACTTTCAATGAATAATTGTAATTCATTATTTTGATGTACACATTATGTATAAAGGGTAACCCATATGTGTGTTGATTTATATGTATGATTGGAAGTATTAACAATATTCTTAGCCAATTTGAGAAATTGACTAAGAAAAAGAAATATCCACAGATGAACATGTTTTGTTCTTCTCTTGATATATTTCTTACAAGACAACCATCCAAAGATCTTCTTCGAATGTACATCCTGCTCTTGAGTTCAAGTGAAGAATTTAAAGTAAAGAGTTTAAGTGAACACTCCTGCGGATGTGCAATTACCTGCGAAATACAATCTAGCTGCGGAGTCCAAACACTTGTATTTAAATAATATAAGTGTTACAAGTCAACTAGACAATTATGAATCTCAAGAGATTCGTTGTTTCCTTAATAGAAACATAAATGTGTACAAATATGAGTCCTAGGTTTCACATCAAGTATGTGCTACTAGATGTGTTACTAGACGGACGACTAGACAACAAACACCAAACATCACATCGATTCACACAATCAAACAAACAAAAACCCTAGTAGCTGTCACATCAATAAATTACAAACATCAACATATTCAAAGCATTGATTGGTCATAGCATTCATAGTTTATTCAATTGTAATCATTAATAATTTTTTTAATGAAATACATTTGAATAAAATCTTGTTCATTTATTTATTGTGTTGACATCATTCTTTTAGTTTGATATATATTTTTTAAACAATTAAACAACGGTTGATGATCATTCCATAGTCATTAACTTGATACCAATCTAACACTAATAATTCCTAGTTGTGATCCTTGGATTCACAGTTTATACTCAAAAGAAGACCTTACTGTGTAGCGTAAATCTTTGGCCCACATTGTAAAAGTAAAGATTTTATTAATGATGTAGGAATCTTTTAAATGGTTTTTAATCTTACCGCCCCTATCATATCTTACCCCAAACCATTTTTTCACCTTATCCAACCCCTAAAACTGCCATTTCACCTATTTTGAATAAACCCTACTCATCATTTTAATCTTTTTACCAAATTTACTGCCCACAAGCTTTCTTCACCTCCAATTTACCTAAATTCAAACTCATATCTCTACAACCTTTTCCCACAATGGAACTTAACCCTTAGCACAACCAAGTCGCGTTCTTGGATTCATCCATGGATACTGTTTATCTCCTTTCTCACCCAATATACCTATTACACCACTCTGACCGTTAACCCCAACGTCTACTCAAATCATATTGTTGAATTCTAGAGGAATGGTTATATTGAAACCCTAAATGGGGTTAAGGTAATCAGGTCGAGCATTTGTTGCCAGGAGTTAATCATTTCTGAACAACTCATCCAAGAGCATCTAGAGCTTCAAGATGAATGTGCTCCTACTGAATTTCCCAACTTAGACCTAGATGACACATATACCCAAATGGGATATGGTGGAGATGTGAGCAGGTCTACTGTTTATAAGTTCAATTTCACATACAATTGGATGTTCATGCTCCATGTTGTTCTCCACTGTTTGTCTAATAAGTTTGGGGGATGGAAACAAATCCCATATGAACCAGGATGTCTAGTTCATGGGTTGGTGAAAAGCCTCCGCTTCAATTACTGAACGTTTGTGTTGACTAACCTTATAGGGAACCTACACAGGGACACATTCTTCATGTATCCCAAGTTCCTTTAGCATATTATCAACTGTGAATCGAATAGAGTCAGCTTATCTGTGCAGCTATTCTACCAGTTCCTCAAATGAGGTTGGGCATCTTCAAAGTCTTGAAGAGACTTTCCACCAACTACACTAGAATACACACTGATATTTTTCCACGTATGATTGAGCCAATGGCTGCTGGTGACATCCATGTTAACCCCACAGGTGATGAACCAACACCATCAACTACCCTCACATTGCCACCCCTACCTTCTCACCCCGTCAAATATACATACATGGGATGCCCCAAACAAACCCTTGTTCATTATACTTATATTGAGCAAGCCCTTCCTGTTCTATCCAAAAAGACTAGAGTGGAATTATAGGCTCCCACTAAGTCTAAGGTTTCACCATCCTTCACTATTGAAATCAAGAAGGGATTTGTGCTTCCTCAGTCTTAATCCCAGAGCCCAAAACCCAAACTAAAAGCCCTCATGGTAAGTCTCTATACTTCCCTAAGTAGCCACAAGGGTCAACCCCACCAAAGGCTCAATGGCAATAGATAATGACCAAAGTCCCGGTCATTAGGTTTGACTTTCATATCCTTTACCGACCTACTGATAAGAACTGATAAGGTTTTTAAGTCTCTTCATGGTAGTGAAGTTGATCCCCACTACCCTATTCTAGATCAATAGAGCCTAGAGGGACCTCTTATCTATAGCTGCCATTAGCAAAAACCAATTAAGGTGAGTCCTACTGATGTGGAGGGGACTTATGTAGATCTAGTTGCCACTACAGAAGGAACCTCATTGGATCCTTAGGGAAGTGGTAACATCTTTGACATTGACTCTTCGACAACCATGCCCTTTGATGCCTCTAAGGGAGACATCATTAGGTAAGGTACAGCAAGGTGCCAAGAAACCACATCTGGTGGTCAGGATGAATATACAAGGTATATTACCTCATTTCCTTGGGATTCTTCAAATGAAGATGAGCGAAGTCTAAAACTTACCATTCAAGACCTACTTTCTAAAGTCTCAAATCTTGAATCAAAGGTTAAGACTAGAAGATAGGTCTGTGACTCAGCAACTTGAGATTGAAAATCTTAAGGCTCAACTAGCTAAGAAACAAATTGAGAGATCTCTCAGGCATGTACCTATTCAAGTCTCATTGACCTTTTCCTCTAGCTCGTCTTGCTTTCAAGATGATGCTACCCAAAAGGGGGAGAGTGTTCAAAGACAAACACATATGGAACCATAGAGCCATGCTTTAACTTCTCTAACTTCAAGGGACGTGGGTCCCAAAAGAATAGTTCCCCGAGCCTTCCCAATTGTCCTACAAATGGACCCAAGGATGCTTAGAGATCTTAAGAGGATCTTCTTTAAGTCAACTTAGCCCCGATGTGGCTATGTTGTACTTTGGAGCTGAAGAGCTTGAAAGGATAAATGTACCTCCTACCACTATGGAAAAAGTTGGTCCACCTAAGGCAGTAACTGAAATAGTTGGGTTCGATAAGGCATTCCTTCCGACTTCCGAAGCTGAAGTGAAAGCCTCGGAAGAACAACTTCAATCTTCCGAAGATGAGATGTAAGTTGCGAAAGGTCTATTCTCCTTGTCCGAGGATCTAATTATCACAAATGCTATTCTAGAGCTGGCATCTGAGGTGGATAGTGAGGACTTTCTCAACCGATCCCTTGCTTAAATAACTCAACAACAACACGCTCCAACCACGATCTCTCAGCCTAAACTTCCATCCAAGAGCCCCCAAGTTCTAGCACTTATGAAGCTGTCAAACAAAAGAGGAAGATATTCGAGAAACAGCTTGAGGAGAAAGCAAGGTTAGAAAAAATTTAGAAGAAATGTAGACTCCCAATTGGGAAATTGCTAGTTGCAAGTAGCAAAGCAGCTGTTGCCAAATAGGAGGCTGTCAACAACTAAAAGAGGGTGAAGATTATTGACAAGCTTATCAAGCTTGGAGTTGTTAGAAAAGATATGCTCCTGCTACCACTAGAGGAGCCATATGAGCTTGAAAAGTCAACCCTACGGCTGATTGAATAAAAGGAAGAAGCAGCAAGGCTGCCCTTTGAGGAGGAAAGAGAGAGGTAAAAAAGGGAACCAATCTGCAGCTTAGGAGGGAAAGGATAACTTTCTTAATGTCACACCCCGACCGGTGGCGGAATCATCGAGGGGGACGAATGTGAAACGATTGTTCATAGCACATAGAACTAATTAAGTTGGAATAATATTAAACATCATTATTCATTGAACATTACAAGACAATAATGTCCAAACAATATAAAAGTTTCAAACAAAGAAATAAAATATTTAGTTAAACTAGGTCCAGGTCTTATATGTGCACGAAGAGATCTTCAAGTAGTAAAGCTGAAACATGTTAAAAAATAAAGGGTCAACTTTGAAATTTAGTGAGTTCCCATGGGTTAAACACACGCATATATATATACATATATATACATATATATATATATATACATATATATATATTAAGGTTTACAAATAGCAATTCATGTCAATGGTTATGAATGATGCAAGTTTATAGAACACATATAGCAACAATCAAACCTCCATTTCATTACAGGTATATATGATTGGTTAAGTGTATTTGGTTCCCATGATGAACAAGCATACATTATCAGGAGCTGGCAATACATTGGATTTAGCACCAAATAGGCTTGCCAGGCCCAAAGATCTAAGACGTCGCTAGGCTAACAATAGTTAATGATTGTAAACAAAATATGTATCTCATATAAGAATTACAATAACATAAATAACCATGACAAAAAGGTAAAGATGAATTGCATGTGCGTTTACAAGTATGAAGATGTTTACACATGTATGTTTATAAGGTTAACATGTTTCACCCCAAAAGGTGTGAAATAAAGTAAAAAAGGGGGCATGTAGAAATCACTTGGAAAACTCACAAGTATAGTGATGGTTCACTGGGTAAGTAAGATTGAGATTCTTACTAAGAATCGAATATGGTAATCAAGTCAATGATTGAGTGGCGGAAACAAACAATCAAAGAACATTCAATGCAAGAAATATACTCATAAATGGTTTTTGTATTATATCTGAAAGTTGATTGATTACAGAGAATAAATGAAAACAAAAAATTCTATATCTATTAGTCATCACCTCATGTACGAGGTTATCTATTCTATTTATAGGCATAAAAGATGACTAAATTACCCGTGACCTATTACATCATAACTAGTCTAAGTCTTCATCCGCATCTTCACTTATTCATCCGCATTGACAAATGCCGATGAGTTAACTTGATCAGAACTACTTCACTTGATCATCCGCATTAGTATGTTGGTCATCCGTATTGGTTAATACGGATGAACAAATACTTATACGCATTTGTTCGGTCATCCGCATTTGTCAAATGCGAATGAGCAAAGTCTTGTCCATATTGTTTCTTGGTCTTTCATATTTGTCAATGCGGAAGAACAAATACTTGTCCATATTTGTTTTATGTCTTCCGTATTGACGAATGCGGAAGACAACACTTGGTTTTTTTGAGCAGGATCTTCATCCACATTTATTCTTGGACTAGTGGGATTCAAGCAAAGTAATCATCAAATCACCCATTGAATTGGCATGTATGATCCTTTATGATCCTTTCAGGTTCAACACTACTACCCCTAAGGATTATACAGCCTATGTTCTTCAATGTTTGGGAGGTGATTGATGTTGTGAGGATTCTGCTGGGTCTTGTGGAGGTAGTAAAAATGCAGCTTTAGTTGGATCCACAATAGCTTTGATCGTGTTGACAAAATCTGTTGCTTCTGACATTTTGTCCCTACTCAGTACATGTATCTTCATTTTGCACATATTGTAGATGGCTTCTATTGGTAACTTCTTCAGTGAAATAGGTTCCCAAATAGAAATAGTAGAAAGACCATCTTTGTGAATCAGTAAGCTTCGACCACATCCACCTCAAGTTTGCCAATGTTCCCAAGTTGCAAGGGTGTCTTCTTTTTCTTTCTTTCTCTGTTTTAGTATTGATAAGATCATAAGCCAATTTTAGCAACTTGATGCACTTTAGGAAGAAGTGCATATTTTGTTCATCCAGCTTATTGTTGGTTTCCGTGAAGTGTCTCATATATATATAATGAATGTAGGATTCATCAAGCAATTTTACTTCATATCCACTAAATTGTCTTATTTCAACACCCTCCTTTCCTCCCCACTTCATTTAAATCACCATCTCAAAAAATTTTCATCATAGTACACATTTGAGATGGGTGTGGAGGAATGAGTACCAGCTTGCATTTTCTTCTTCTTCTCAAGAGGATTAATAAAAGACTTATCTTTTCTCATGCATATAGTCTTTAATGAATTGAAATTGTCAATCTTTCTGAACATTTTGAGTATGTTTTCAAATTTATATCCCCTGAACATAGCTAAGTGTTTGATCAGTTCCAATTAAGTGAGTTCTTTTAAGTCATAGCTCTCAGGGCATTTATAAGAGCTGAATACTCAGTAAAGAATTGCACCAGCCCGAAGATCCTTTTTACCATGAACATGTTCCACATGCTGTCATACATCCAAGCAATTATTTTCTGGCCAACTTTGCCTTTGGGAGTAGACATCCCTCTCATTAACTTAGCAGTTGTTAGTCCTTCTTGCAGTTTTAACTAAGAGGGTTCTGCAAAACCATTCTGGGTATTTATGAACTATAGGAGCCAACAATTCTTGATCTTTCTGATTTAGCATCATGTCTTGAGCAGTTACTATAGATCTTGGATTCTTGTTCAGGATTTCTTCTTCTACCCTCTTGAGCATGTCTTTCTTTTCATTGTTCATTTGAAAAGTAGAAGCCCTTAATGAGTTTGTCTTCATATTCCCAATCTTTCTTCTTGTGAATCCTTGGCTTGAAAGATAATCCTTCATTTCCTTATCTGACATGCTATAAGGATTAGGAAATAGTGGATCAGGAGTTGGGGTTGATTTCTTCATTGATGATAGTTTAGGCAGAGGAACCTTTCTTGAAAATGATCTTTCATACTCAGTTTTGGTTGATTTCTTCATAGCAGACTCTTTATGCACAGGAACCTCTTTGGTGAGTGATTTTTCATACTTAGTTTCTAAGTTTGGATCTAGTAGCTTATTCACCTTTTCTTCTTCTTCCTTCATTCCTTCATATGTCATGCTAAAGACTTCATCTAGATCATACCCATGATTGATCAAAAACATTACTTTTATCATCAGGTCATCAGATTGGGCCTTTGACACCATTTCTTCCACTGGTTGTTCTGTTTTCATAGGACTGTCCATATGAAAATCCTCTTCAGCATAATAACCTCCTGCTATCTCCCTTTCTTCCAAATCAATGAATACAGCTGGTTTCTTCAATTGTGCCTCAGCCTTTTCATGTTCTTCCAGGATTTCTGCTATTGCAGCAAGACTTCTTGGGTCATCTGGTTTGGCTTTCTTTGCTGGTTCTTCTTCATTCATTGGCCTTTTTCCTTTAGCTTTCTCAAATAAGTATTTCCTCTTTCTGGTTTAAGTTTGAAGTGGAGGACGAGAAGAGGATTCAGCTTGTTTCATTTTCTCAGGCAATTTTTCAGCCTCTTCTTGTATGGTTTCTTCATCATCATCCCCTTTTTCTTTTTCTTGTTCATTCTTTTCCTTTTCTTTTTCCCATAATTCTCTTATCATTCCTTTTTTTCCTCAGACATAGCTACAACAGGTATAATCTGCATACTCAACTCTTTCTCCAATAGAACTAGAGATTTAGGAATGACTACAATAGGTTCAGAGGTGGTCCTTTGGTCTGCAACAAAGTCCCAAAAAATCTTCATCTATTGTGAATTCTTCTGAGGTAAAGCTATCCATAGCCCTGATTAATTCTTCAAATTCATCTTTCTCAGTTTGAGTAGCCTCTGATTTCCCATAATAAATCACCATTTCTAAGCTTTGTTCCTCATTCTTTGGTTGGCTTTCATATTCTTCTTGTTCATCATCATCAGAGGTAGATTGTTTCTCAACATCAATAACCTTTTCTTCATCATTTTTAGTTTCTTCAGTCATAGCACTTCTATGAATTTCAAGTAACAATTCAAGTTAAGAGATCCTTTTAGATTGAGTTTCAACTTGACTATAGAGATTTGATATGATTTCAGCTTGTTCTTTGATAATTTTCTCTTGTTCTTCCATAGCTATGGTTTGAATGGCAAGAGTATCAACATGGCCACTCACTTCTTCTCTAGAATGATTCAGGGAAGCTTTCAAGTGGTCAATTTCTTTCTCTTTCTCTTTCTTTTTAGAATCATACTTTTCTTTTAGTTCTTTTAATTCCTGCTCCTTTTCATCAAGCTCTAGAATCCTATCATCAATGATTCTAGCTCTCCTATTTAGTATTCTTTCGATTCTTTCCACCTTTTGTAGGAGCTCAAATATCAACTCATCTTTTTCATCAGGCCTGTTTATATCGGATTCAGCAAAGCTCTTTGAAGGAGCAGTTTCAAAAGTTGCTCTCTTTGCAGGCATTTGTGCATCTTGATCCTCCTTATCTGAAGATGATTTGGATGCTTTAGAAGTTCTAGTTGATCCTCCAAATTTAGTTGGGTATCATGGGTGGGCAAAGGTTGTTGTGGTGATGTTGGTGAGTGATGAGGTGGTGAGATAGATGATTGATGAGTGGTAACATTGGTGAGTGATGAGGTGGTGATATTGGTGATGGTTGTCGGGTTGTTTGTGGTGTTGGTTGTGGTGTTGGTTGTGGTGTTAATTGTGGTGATGGTTGTGGTGTTGGTTGTGCATCTTGCACATGAGCAGCCTGTTCTTGTCCTTGATTTATCTATTGAATCATCCAAGGAAGAAGAGGTGAATGAGCTCCACTGTAAAAGTTTCTGGGGTCCCTCTTCTTAATGTACTTGTACGATTTTGCATCATAATGAGGAATATCAAGTACCGGTCCCTCAGTAGCAATATCTGGAAATGCTTCATTTATCATGCACCAGATGAATCTTGGATACATCAAGAACTTGTATCTTTTCCTCTCTTGTATGTTTGAAGTCAGGCCATTAAAAACATAGGCAAACATATTGAATGGACTATTTGTACACAGAGCACAGATTACTGAGGAAGTGGTGATTGGAATATCATTCCATCATGTTTTTATCTTGGATAAGCAGTGCTGAAACATGTGGATTAGAAATCTCCAAGGCAGATCAACCAATTCTTTAACAATTTGTTTAGCTTAAAATCCTCCTTCATAACCAATCTCAGCAAAGAATGTGGTTATTTCCTAAACATCCAGCTCTACAGGTGCATTAGCATCATCACCAAAGTGCAAACATCTTCTAACAGTGTCTTCAGTGATGCTCAAAGTTTGATCATTGTCAATTCTTCCAAGTATAATTCTAACACCATCTGCTTCAATTACCTCAGCTGAATTCCAGAAAGACCTAATGAGGTTCTCATAGATTGTGGGTCTAATAGTGATAGCATAAGCTACCAATGTAGTAGAGATGAATCTGATGATATCTCTAAGTCCTTCAGCTTCTGGTACATCAGGGTTTAAATAACCACTAACACTATGGAGCTTTCTCCTTGAAAGATTTTCCATATAATCTACATAAAAGACATGTGTGTTAGTATTAATGAAAACTCATGAGTATCATTTATCAGGTTGACATTAAGTGGTCAAAGTTGAACTTTTTACATTATTGTATCATTGTTGTTACGTCAAATGGTGAATTTGTTGTTCAACAATCACAGTTTCTATGATTGAACCATTTATTAGATGTTATTTCATTAATTTGTTACACATTTTCATTGTTCATCATGCTCTGTTTTTACACCAAACATGACTATGAAGGTTTTCATGATGAGTAAAATTTCTATTGGTTTGCATGTTCATTGAAGTCAAAAAGGTGTATTATATTACATCAAAAAATTGAATTTTTGTATCCTTCATTATCATTCGGTTCATTGTTTGATTTAGGTTTAACAGTCCGAAAGTTGGGTCTTGTCGAAATTTTTGGAAATTTCAAATTGTTTTCAATGCAACTGTACTTTCTGAATCAATAACAAGAATAGGTTGAGTGGAATCACACAAAAATCTTTGGTTGTTTATGATGAAGATGATCGAAGTGGGTGTACTGTGTATTTGTGCTTGTCTCACTATGAAGTCTCTCAAATTTGAAAACTATTAAATGACCCGTTTAAATTCCTTTAAATAGTCAAATAATGCATTCTGAAAGACTTTACAAGTCTAAGAGCAAATGCGGTCACCACTGTAGCAAATGCAGAAGTGTAATTTTTTGATTTTTCGTCATCCGCATTTGTTAACTGTTGGACCAAAAGAACCAATGACCCAAGATCAGAAAACCTCTAAGTCCCACATGGTATCACAACAACTGCTGAAAGCCTCATCAGTAGTTTGACAAGTGCTGAAGACTTCAACAGCTGAACATCAAGTGCTGAAGACCTCAACAGCTGAAGAACTAAAGTGCTGAAGTACAACAGCTGAAGAACACAAGTGCTGAAGCTGAAGGACCAAAGTACTGAAGTACAACAGCTGAAGAGTTTACAAGTGCTGAAGATCAACAACTGATGTACAAAGTCTGAAGACAAAGACTGAAGACATCAGCTGATGATATCTACTGAAGTCATCAGCTGATGATATCTACTGAAAACTGACAGTAGAAAGAGTTTGAAGGCTACTAAAGAGGCTGTCAAGAAAGCAAACAATGCTTCCAAAGCATTAAAGAACAAGTCTTCTGTTGCTTCACCCTCTTTAGTTGATGATCAACCTAAGATGAAGAAGAAACCATGTGAAGTATGTGGTTTGTTCAATCATCTTACAGATGATTGTTGGTACAAAAGAGGTTCCAAACTCAAATAAAAAGAAGAAATTAATGAGAAAATGGTAAAAATGAAAACTGAGTTTGAGACCACATTTGTATCAGCAACATCAAAACCTGTAACCCTTAAGTCATCAAAGAAATCCAAAAAGGAAGGGGTTAAACAGGTGACAGCTGAGGGTGCTCAAAAGAAAAAGGTGCAACATAGGAACTTATCAAACTCCACTAGCAATGTGTCTGATGAGCTGAAAGCTTTATCACAAAATCAGACACAGCTGGTGATGATGGTACAACATCTGTTGGGTAGAGTTAACCAACTAGATTCTCCTATGTTGAAACCACAGAAAAGGAGGTCCAAGCCAAAGGACTCCTCTTCTACACCATCTTCTTCCTCTCAGGCTGTTGTTTCAAATAAACCTGTTAGTTTACCATCTATTGATGAGACCAGGCCCAAAACCAAAAAGGTTTGGGTCTCTAAAACTAACTAATTGTTTATTTTTGCAGGGTTCTTCAACATGCCAAAGTAGCATCTGGTATGTAGACAGTGGGGGATCTATGCACATGACTGAGAACAACTCTCTTCTTCATGACTACTCTCAAGGAAAGAAGGGATTTGTCTCTTTTGGCAACGATGCTAGGGGTTACATCATCGGTAAGGGCTTTGTCTCCAATGGAGAAATCAAATTTGATGATGTTAATCTTGTGGAAAATCTCAAGTACAATCTCTTGAGTGTCAGTCAAATGTCTGATAAAGGCCATGTTGCTCTTTTCACCAGTCAAAACTGTAGGATTCTGTCATCCAAAGTTTTGCACTTGATTGACAAGGTGTTGGATGATCACACTCTCCTGAAAGCCAACAGGACAGGAAGAGTGTATGCCTTAGATCTCTCTAAGAAGATAGATCTCAAAGGCAATCCTTGCCTATTTTCCAAAGCCTCTTTTCAAGAATCTAAACTGTGGCACAGGAGGCTTGGTCATGTTAATCTCAAAACCATGAATCAGCTTAGCCACAATAGTTTAGTCAGAGGCTTACCAATAAAGGAGTTCCACTGTGATGAAACCTGCACTGCGTGTTTAAAAGGAAAACAGCACAAAGTCTCATTCCCTCCCATTGAAGTGACTAAGTCCAATGCCTGCTTGCAATTACTGCATATGGATCTATTTGGTCCTGTGAGAGTAATGAGCATGGCAAAGAAGAAATATTGTCTGGTAATTGTGGATGATTACTCCAGATTTGTATGGACTTTCTTTCTACATTCAAAGGATGAGGCTGCTCAGAAGATTATTCACTTTGTGCTGTATATTGAGAAGCAGTTTTCCCTTCCAGTCAAGTGTATTAGAAGTGACAATGGAACTGAGTTCAGAAATCATACACTTGATGACTTCTATCTTTCAAAGGGAATCAAAAGGCAGTTCAGCATTCCAAGGACTCCAGAACAAAATGGAGTAGTGGAGAGAAAGAACAGGACCCTCATTGAAGCTGCAAGGTCCATGCTGGCTGACTCAGGTTTGCCACTGACCTTTTGGGCTGAAGCTGTCAACACAGCTTGTTATGTGCAAAATAGAGTTTTAGTAAATCAGAGGTTGATGAAGACTCCATATGAAGTCCTCCATCATTTGGCTCCTCTGATTTCATTTTTCAAAGCATTTGGGTGTCCCTGTTTTATTCTCAACACAAGGATCAACTCCATAAATTTGATCCTAAGGTGGATGCAGGGTACTTTGTTGGTTATTCATCTACTTGCAAGGCATACAGAGTCTTCAACTGCAGAACAAAGATGGTTGAAGAAACTCTACATGTTAAGTTTAATGAATCTCCAAAGGACAAGATTCCACAAAGTCCTGTGGAGTTATTTGATTTGGACATACTGCAATATGTTCCTTATCAAACTCCTGTTGTTGCTCCTGTCAACAGTTCACCACCTGGTGGTACTGCTGATGATGATGATGATTGCAGTACTCACCTCTTCAGGTTTAGTGATCAGCTGCCTGACTCAGCTAGACCTGATGTTCCTGTAGCTCCAGTAGCACCATCCACAACAAATGCTGATGAGATCTCTTCGAATTCAACTTCCTTTGAATTACCATCCACTGATTGGTTTCAAGGAAATGATTCACCATCACCATCTGTTGCTGCTGAGCCGGCTACAAACACTTGCACAGATCTCATTGTGTATCAAGATCTGAAGAATCACCCTATGTCTCAAATCATTGGTGATATCACTGCTGGAGTATCAACAAGAAGTCAATTGTCAAATTTCTGCTTCTATGCTCTCTTCATCAGTCAGCAAGAGCCAAAGAATTATCACATTGTTTTAAAGGACAATGGATGGGTTGATGCCATGCAGCTTGAGCTTCTTCAGTTCAAGAAACAGCAAGTGTGGGAACTGGTTCCTCTACCTCCAGGTAAGTGTGCAATAGGCACTAAATGGGTGTTTAGGAACAAAACTGATGAAAATGGGCTTATTGTTAAGAACAAGCCAGACTGGTTGTTCAGGGGTTTGCACAAGAAGAAGGTATTGATTATGATGAAACCTTTGCCCCTGTAGCCAGACTGGAAGCAATTCGATTGTTTTTAGCTTATGCTGCTTATCAAAACTTAAAGTTTTTCAAATGGATGTCAAAAGTGCATTTTTGTATGGAAAAATTAAAGAAGAGGTTTATGTATGTCAACCTCCAGGCTTTGAGGACAATAAACATCCTAATTGGGTGTATAAGCTTGATAAAGCTCTTTATGGGTTAAAACAAGCTCCCAGGGCCTGGTATGAGACATTATCAAACTTTCTTCTGGAAAACAATTTCACTAGAGGCTCCATAGATAAGACTTTATTCATTAAGAAAGCTGGGCAGCATAATCTACTTGTTCAAATTTATGTAGATGATATCATTTTTGCATCCTCTGATCCAAAGTTGTGTGATGCCTTTACAAAGTTGATGCAACAGAAGTTTGAAATGAGTGCCATGGGAGAATTACAGTTCTTTCTGGGGTTGCAAATCAAACAAAAGGCTGATGGAATTTTTACTCATCAGTCCAAATATACAAAAGATCTTTTGCAAAAGTTTGATTTACAAAACTGTAAGCCCTGTTCTACTCCCATGAGCAGCACCACACAACTGGACACAGATCAGAAAGGTAAAGTGGTTGATGAAACACTTTACAGATGTATGATTGGGTCCTTGATGTATTTAACAGCTTCTAGACCAGATATTATGTTTGCTACATGTGTTTGTGCTAGATTTCAGGCTGCACCTAAAGAGTCTCATCTGATTGCAGTCAAGAGGATCTTTAGATATCTGCAAGGCACTCCATCTCTAGGTTTATGGTATTCTACCGGACACTCTGGTAAATTAGTTGCTTTTTCTGACAGTGACTATGCAGGGTGTAAGTTGACCAGGAAATCAACTTCTGGTGGATGTCAATTCCTAGGCAACTGCTTGATTTCTTTGCAGAGCAAGAAACAGACCTCGTTGCTACATCCACTGCTGAAGCAGAGTACATTGCTGCTGCAAGTTGTACATCTCAGGTACTCTGGCTTCAAAACCAACTTTTGGATTATGGCATTACAGAGACTAAGACTCCATTGTTAATGGATAGTGCTTCAGCTCTTTGCATTGTCAAAAATCCAGTCCAGCACTCTAGGACCAAACACATAGAGATCAGACATCATTTTATAAGGGATTGTTTTGAAAAAGGTCTGATTGATCCTAAGTTTGTGCCTAGTGCTGATGAGCTTGCAGACATTTTTACTAAGCCTTTGGATAGTTCAACTTTCCAAAACCTGGTGTTAAGGCTTGGTATGTTGCAACTAGAATAAGTGACAACTACTGATGATCTTAGTAATTCGTACTGATGATCATGAGTACCTATGTCACATATAAGTACTGATGAGCTCTTTTACCCTTAGTAGTTTTTATAACTACTGAAGGCTAAATGTCTCACAAGTACTGAAGTACTTCATCTGTTCTAAACTACTGATGTAGTTACAACTACTGATGCAGTTACAACTACTGCAATCAGTAAAAACAGATAAGTACTGATGTCCTATGAAACAACTGAAATCAGCCAAAAAGACTGATGAATGTGTTGAGGATAGTTTGAAACAGCTGAAAAGCTAAGAATTGACGAAAACAGCTAAGAGAACTTTCTCTTCAGTCGTTTGTACAACTGCTGTTTCTTTTTAAACAACTGAAGCAAAACCACGTCTTCAGTAGTTTTTATAACTACTGATGACTAATACCAAGTCTTCAGTTGTTTACAACAGCTGATGACAAAACCACTGTCTTCAGTAGTTTCATAACTACTGATGACAAACACCAAGTCCTCAGTTGTTTCAATCATCTGAAGTCAAAACCACGGTCTTCAGTAGTTTTCTAAACTACTGATGCCTAACACCACGACTTCAGCTGTTTCAACGTCTGAAAGGATAATACCATGTCAACGGTCGTTTAAAACTACTGATGACTAACACCACATCCTTTAGTCGTTTCCTTACCCGTACCCTATATATATATCCCTAACCTTAGCTCTCATTGCTTCATCTTCTTCAAACCTAACGTTCCTCTCCAAAACTTCCCTCTTCTCAATGGCGTCTATGCAAATTAAACCGCGACACAACTGTGTTGCCTACCTTACTAAATCGCCCATCTGGACTAAGTTCGATAGTGCCATCGATCTTATGGTTCCGTCCCAATACAACACGGCATTTCTTCTGAATCCCATCTTACATGCCGAATCCTTGCACCAATTTTGGATGAACGTTACTGTTACCACTGGGGAGAACAACACACCATCCCTCCGGTCGGTCGTCAACAACAAAGAAGTAGTCATCACTCCTGAAATCATCCGCCAAATTCTTCAACTGAATGATGCTAGTTCTCCTGCTGGATATCCGAAGGGCACCATAGATCTATCCTTTGCTCAACATGGATATCAAGGCGATCTCAGGGCCTCCACTATCATGAAGAAACACTTTAATGACGCTGAGCGCCTGATTTTTCACATGGTGAATGTATGTTTGGCCCCTAAGACGTCGTCTTGGGATCAAATGTCCACCAAATGGCAGCAGGTAATGTATTCTATTCTTGAGCAACAACCACTTAATTTTTCTGAAATAATATTTTTAGAGCTCAAGGATATGGCTCAAAAACTAACTGCCAACCGTTGGATACTATATCCACGGTTCATAATGGCCATTATTACAGACCAGCTTAATGTTGAGGGACTTGTTGGCTTGGAAGTCCCTGCTATGGCTGTTCTGCCGGAAGTATACTCCCGGCACAACTCTGACCGGACACTCAAAATGGCTGCCAAGCTGCGAAAACCCACGCAGCTGGAACCCACAGCCACCACCTCCAAATCCAAAGTCCCCACCAAACCCACCAAAAAGAAACCCAAAACGGCGTCCCCTGAGGATGCCCCTGCAACACAAACGCAGGATATATCCACTAGTCCAAACCCCCTAGTGGATACAATGACTCCTCTAGCCACAGCCGCTCAGGCTTCCTCTCAACAGGAGCCTGCAGCAACCACACAAGGGGCACCTACATATCTGGGATCTTCCTCACTTGAGGAGATTGCCATTGAAGAGCACCAACCTCCCCAGGTGCACACTGCTTCTATCCCCTCACCCCAAACAACCGCCCCTCACAGCCCAACTTTAATAGTTGCACAAGTGCTGACTCAATTTCACTCCTCACCTCCTCCCCAGAAACCACTTACTACTGGGAATACCTCTACAATTGAGGGGGAGGAACACAATGCCCTTGAGAACCCACAGCACAGGGGTTTCCCACTTCTATCTCCTAGTGTAGACAAGGAGCTTAGAATATCTAGTGAGGCTGCCACCTCCTCTGACTCAGCACATGACCAGAGTGAGGCTGGTAACATTGCTAAGACCTCACTAGAGGCAACAGCTGATGATGGACAGTGTCCTGAGGCTGGAAGTCCCCAGTACCAAGCACAAGGGGCACATGCACCAACTGGTCTACACCCAGTGCATGTAAATCCTGCTCTAAGCAGAATGTCAGATGATTCAGCTTCAGCTGATGATGACCTAGGCTTTTTCTATGATGTTCTTGCCCAGAACACAATCCTTGAAGAGAAAGTCAGTAGGCTGCAAAACCTACTTGACCAACTCTCACAAGGAGAAAGACCATCTGCCTCTATCCACCCACAGATGGCACCTTCACTTGAAGGTTTCCCAAACACCGAGCCACTCCAAACTCAACCACCTGCCTCTGCTTCCGGCCCTACTTCTGAGGAACAGAACCCTCCTGAGCAAATAGGTGTTGTACTTCAAAATTCCCTCCCTCTCATCACACCCATAATCACTGACATTGTGACTAAAGCCATTGATGAGAGGCTTTCCTCAACTTTACAGCCCTTGGTTGATGCTGCTGTCCAAAAGACTCTTTCTGCGGTACAAACCCCTTCCTCCAATGCAACCAAAAAGGGGGAGAGTACTGCAGTAAAGAAAAGAAGAGGAAAAGATCCGAGGAAAAGAAGGAAGCGAAGCAAGCCCAAAAGGAGGAGAAAGAACAGCAACCAATGCTCACCTACAAGCGAAAGAAAGGTGCTGATGAGCACATTGCTGAAGATAAAGCCTTGGAGCTACTGATAAAAGAGGCTGATGCCGAACACAGCAGATCAATGGACAACATCATTGATCAGCTGTTCAGGCAAGGCCATGACACCAATAAACTTGACTCTGAGATTCGACGACTAGAGATTGAGGAAATCCAGAATAGATGGGCAAGTTATGAAGTGTTAGAAAGAGAAAGGCTTGAAATCATGATTAGATTTATTGCAAAATATCTTGGAAGAGCAATGATCGAAATCAAAGCTTGGTCCAGGGACAGTATCTTGGCAATCACCACCAAGATCTGTTCGTCTGAAGCATATACTAAGGGCTTGTTATTGAAGCTTTGAATGAAGCGGGTGCGGGGAGCAGGACTGAGCTAGCCAAGCAATCAAAAGCCACACTCACCTCAAGGATGCTAGAACAGCCTGTCAACATTCCCACACCAAAACCACCCAAAACACAACCCACCAAACCAACTCCCTTACCCTCAAAACCCATAGCCGATGATATACCCTTGAAGAAGAAGAGAAGGATATTGAGGCTAGAAGATGATGAAGAAGATGATGAAGACAGGCTGCCGCTCTTAGCTGTGATTCAGTTGCCTAAGGCCACAAGTCACTCCTCAGCAATTACTCCTGAAGTCCAGAGACAAATGGTTAAAGTGAAGCTAGAAGAAGAAGAGCTTCATAAACAGCATGATGAGGAATTGCTGAAGAGAGTTGACAAAGCTTATGCAGCCACATCTTCTATCATCAATATGAAGGAGCAAGCCCTCAGACTTTACACTCTCAGGCATACCTTTCAATATCAAAAGGAAAGAGTGAGGATTTGGCCTGATCCCAGGGTCTCTCACAGAATTCATAAGAACAATATACCTCAGAGATACATTGGCCAGGTGAAAAAGATCGTAGATGAAGTGATCTCTCTGGTCTTTGTAGTTTCACCCTGGGAAATCCTAGAAGACTTCAAGAAGGCCTACAAAGCTAATCTAACCCCTCAGAAGATGCTGGAAAACAAAATAGTGAAAAAGGGGTTAGTTTACAAGAGGCTTGAGGAAGTCAGGAAAAATGAGCTCCAGTTGTTCCTAGAGGGTAATCACCCGGATGAGTTTGCTTACAGAATAATAACAACTGTGGAGCTAAAGAATGGGAAACAGGCCAAATACCTATCTGAGTATTATGGGCCTGAATCATTGTTTGATGGAGGTGCTGAAGTGCTAACCATGGAGGAACAAATCACCTTCCTTGAGGCCTACACAAGAGAGTCGTACAGACTCATTATGGGGAAGTGAATCTCATGAATGGGATAACAACTCTGTGTCCTCTTCCCCAAAACAGAGTTCCCATTCATACTCTGCCAAACAAATATTTGAGGTTTCTTCCTAGGCTGGAGCTTACATGGGTCATCTTCTCTACTGATCAAGAAGGAAAAAGACCAACATTTTGCCATCAATAAGTGGGAGAATAAATAAGTTAGAGGTTTTGGCTGCATTGGTTCAGGGGGAGTTTGTTGGGCCAAAAGAACCAATGAGCCAAGATCAGAAAACCTCTAAGTCCCACATGGTATCACAACAACTGCTGAAAGCCTCATTAGTAGTTTGACAAGTGCTGAAGACTTCAACAGCTGAAGATCAAGTGCTGAAGACCTCAACAGCTGAAGAACTAAAGTGCTGAAGTACAACAGCTGAAGAACACAAGTGCTAAAGCTGAAAGACCAAAGTACTGAAGTACAACAGCTGAAGAGTTTACAAGTGCTGAAGATCAACAACTGATGTACAAAGTCTGAAGACAAAGACTGAAGACATCAGCTGATGATATCTACTGAAGTCATCAGCTGATGAAACACCTGAAGGTCAAAGTCTGAAGATCAAGTACTGAAGCCTCAGTAGTTTGTCACAACTGCTGAAGAGTACTTCTTCAGTAGTTGTGATATCAGTAGTTTTATATTTTTATGTTTCAGTAGTTTTGTAAAACGACTGAAGAGCTTGTTCTTCAGTCGTTGTAGTTTCAGTAGTTTTATATTTTGTACTTAACATGCTGATATGTTCTCAGTAGTTGTGAACATTTCAGTAGTTTGTTAAGAATTAGTTATTTTTGTATTAGATCTGCCAGTTGTCACTTTCCGTGATAACAGCAGTGATTGTTGCACTCTATATAAGGAGTGACAACTTATTGTAACTATGATGAATGAATGGAATGAACGAATGATTTGATTAGATATATTCTACATCTATAAACATTCCTAGAAATCAGAAATATATATTCTCTCCCTATAACCGTATGCGCTCTTAATGCTTACAAATATCGATTGCTTGCTACAATTTGTCTAATTCTTGTTTGTATTCCGTTGCTGTGTATCCTAATACATCAAACTTGTGATCGCTGATCCTGTCATTAACTGTAGCAAATGCGGAAGACAAAATTTGGACTTGGACTACCCGCATTTGGTCAATGTTGTAAATGCGGAAGTTTTGTTACTTTTGTTTTATTCTATCCGCATTTGTTCACAGTTGTAAATGCGGAAGAACTAAGTTCATCAGCATTTATTCCCTGTAACAAATGCAGTTGACATAACTTATTCAGCATTGCTCATTGTAGCAAATGCGGTTGAATAAAATTTGTCAGCATTTGCTCACTGTAGCAAATGCGATAGAATAAAATCCACATTTACTTGATCATCATTTATTGACAAGAGATTGATCACTTAATTATTTCTGCTTGATCATACATGAGCATTGAAAATGTGTATCCACAGATGAATGCGGTTGATAAATGCGGTTGAACACTTAAAAGTTTATCCGCATTGACTAATGCGGTTGAACACTTGAAAATTATTTTATCCGCATTGACAAATGTGGTAGAACAATTTTTGTTCCGCATAGGTTTTAACTCTTCAAAATTTCATGTATACTTGTAACACACTAATGCCGTAGAGTAAAATCATTTTGCGCATTAGCTTCACTTGAAAATATAAAGTTACCCATATTGGTTATATGCATGGATTACATTCACCTGCATTAACCAATGCACTTACCTACATTAACTTTTGAACTTAATCATAAGTTAATGTGATTGAATTGATTTTTCATCTTATGAAGACTTGTCCTTGATTGATTTTTCATATGTAATTGACTGTTAAAATTCTCAATTCTTGCTTGGATTGACTTGTATGTCACAAGTGATACAAGTTTCCCAATTTTGACTTATCTTGGATTTTTCATGCTTCCAAGAATTTGCATAAGCTATGGTACAATGGTATAACTTTTTGCAACAACACCAAAATTCTTTTTGTTTTGTTTTGAAAATATGGACTTACTTAAAAGTTTTAAATTATCTCCCCTAAAGTTTATATCCACTTTTGGATAGAAACTTTAAAGATTTAAAAACTTTTTGAATTCTATTA
Source organism: Flaveria trinervia (assembly GCA_025506515.1). Classification (NCBI taxonomy): domain Eukaryota; kingdom Viridiplantae; phylum Streptophyta; class Magnoliopsida; order Asterales; family Asteraceae; genus Flaveria; species Flaveria trinervia. The sequence goes on from CM046451.1 coordinate 45,739,890, forward strand.
TGATCATTTATAATGAACAAAATTATATCTTTGTTGGGATCATATTAGTCCTACATTACACATGTGCATCCTTTATGATTAAATGGACATGTTTATGAACTTGATGATTGAAGGTATGTTTGTCCTCTTAACCTCATACCAGGTTGATATTTTGATGCAAATGATTTTTATCATGTTTTGGTTGATTTAATTATTCAATGTGTACCTCACATACACAAGCATGGAATGATCAACCATCCTTATACAATGCATGGTAGAACTTTTTCACAACTTTTCTTACGAGGTTACTTAAGTTATGAGAATTCATTTTCACTGATCCTCATTGGGATTATTTTACTTTGATGCTTCTCATGATGATCCTTATTGGGATTCTTTTCACTTCACTTTGGAAGGTGATCCATGATGGGATTCTTTTGTTCATTCGCTTGGAATGTATTGCTTTTCTAGATTCATGTAATTTGGATGTGTTCGTCATGGGAAGCTTTTGGATCAGGACATCTGCAGTATGTGCATATTTCATCAGGTCTTTGCTTAGCAAAACAAAGAGGAAACTCATATAGGTGAAAGAGATTCATAAGGTATCATTACTTGGTGTGTTTAGGTTACTACACACACATGCACTCAGATAAGCCAATACATACATGTACTCTGTGATGAGTGTTTCACTATTAAAGAAGATTTTAATTCATCACTGCATGTATATTCTCTTCCAACTTGAGCCTACCCACATATCTGGTAAGTCATGACAGTCTTGCAATTTTTGAAATTAAGCACAATGAATGATATAATGACTGTAATTATATCATTTTCCACGATTCTTTTCTTCATCAAAATGATTTCTTTTTGTGGTTTTCTCATGTTTTAATGTTTTTGATGTTTTTCATGGTTTTACTCAAGGTTAATCATGCCAAAAGACTAAAATAGGAATTCAAACCTACTGGGTTCAAATGCCTTGGTAAATAAATCAGCTAATTGATTTTCAGTTGGTACTTGAATCAATTTGATTAAACCCTTTTGAGCACACTCTCTCAAAAAGTGATATCTAATTTCAATATGTTTAATTTTTGAGTGTTAAAATTGATTATTAGTTATGAAAACAGCTGTTGTGTTGTCAATGTAAATTGGCTTGTGCAAGAAGTTAAAATCATAATGAAGCACCTAGTTTTGAATTCAGAGTACTTAAGAGCAACAAGCTGATGCTGCAATATACTCAGCTTCTGTTGTAGGCACATATATATTTGACTGCTTCTTGCATTGCCAAGATACTAGTCTCGGACCAAGAAATTGACAACCGCTAGAGGTGGATTTTCTATTGAAGTTGCATCCTCCATAATCACTATCTGTGAAGGCATAGAGATTAAATTCTCCTACCTATGGATACCATAACCCAAGAGCTAGTTTACCCTTCAAATATTTGAATATCCTCTTCACTACATTCATATGTGATTCTTTTGATTCAGCTTGATATATGGCACACACACAAACACTAAACATAATGTCAGGCCTACTGGCTGTTAAATACATAAGTGAACCGATCATTGATCGATAGTGAGTCTGATCCACTGATTTGCCTTCAGGATCAAGTCCAATCTTCACTTTAGTATCCAGAGGAGTTCTGATACACTGACAGTTAGTAAAGTGGAATTTCTTCAACATGTTTTCCATATATTTAGATTGATTGATGAAGATTCCATCTGCTCTCTGTTGGACTTGCACCCCTAGAAAGAAGGTGAGTTCCCCCGTAGCACTCATCTGTAGAGCCAAATATAATGTCATCCACATAGATCTAGACTAACAACATATCTTTTCCTCTTGCTCTTTTGAATAGAGTCTGATCAATCTTTCCTCTTTCATATCCATGTTCAAGAAAAAATGATGATAGAGTCTCATACAACTTTCTTGGGGCTTGATGAACACCATACAGAGCTCTGTCAAGCTTGTAAACTCTATGAGGGAAATCTGGACCTTCAAAGCCAGGTGGTTGACTCACATAGACCTTCTTAGCAATCTTTCCATACAGGAAGGCACACTTTACATTCATTTCATAAACATTAAGGTTCATGGATGCATAATATGCACGAAAGATTCTGATTGTCTCTAGTCTGGCAACAGGAGCAAACACTTCGTCATAGTCAATTCCCTCTTCTTGAGTGTATCCCTGTGCCACTAGTCTTGCATTGTTTCTGATGATGATCCCTCGATCATCAGTCTTGTTCCTGTACCGGTACCGATAGGGTATTGTCCTTGGGGAAGATCTACCAGTTGCCATACTTCTTGCTTCTTGAATTGGAACAATTCTTCCTGCATTGCTTCAATCTATCTATTGTCTTGAAGTGCCTCCTTGATGTTCTTGGGTACTGTTTGACACAGAAAGCATGAGAACAAACAGATGTTTGCAATACTGGATTTGCTTCTTGTCGCCCTCTCATTAAGATCACCAATAATGGTTTCAACTGGATGATTTTTGTGTATTCTTGTGGTTTGAATGGAGTCACCAGCAATTGTTACATCAAGATTGGGAACATTCAGTTCATTATGGTAAGAGGCATATTCATCTGGTACTGTTGTTGAATTATGAAGATTGTTAGACTCTGTTTCAGTTACTGCTACATCTTTAGCAGCACTGTGAATGCTTACATCATTTGATGTCCCTTGTATTTCAACCGGAGGAGTAGCCTATTTTTTTTCTAATCTCATTTGACAAGAAATCTGAGTGAGATGGTACGAGGCTTGGACCTCCTTCAGAATAAACACTAAGGATTTGTGATAGTGGTTTGATGGGATCAGCTTGAAGAGGAACATCTTCATTCATGTGTTCATCAAATGTAGGAGGCATCAATGGAAAATTATCTCTTCTTTCTACAGCTGGCGAAGTATCACTGGAATGTATATATCCTGCATTAGACAAGTGAAATTGATCAAATGATTTTGTAAACGTGTCAATATCAAACAATTAGTGGGGACCATTTGTAGATTTGGGAAACGAATGTTCCTTGAATTGAACATTTGTTGATTCATCAATAATATTTAATCTAGGATTAAACACACTGTAAGCCTTTGAAACAGAAGAATAACCTACAAAGAATCCTTTATCAGACTTGGATGAAAACTTTCCCAGATAGTCTCAGGTGTTTAATATTGAGACAGGACTACGAAATGACTTAAGAAATCCAATGAATGGTTTTCTATGAAAGAGCAGTTCATTAGGAGTCCTGTTGTTTTCTTTGACAAGTAGAGTTCGATTCTGTACAAAGCATGATGTATTAACCGCCTCTGCGCAGAAGGTGATTGGTAGTTTAGCATGAGCTAGCATCATTCTTGCTGCTTCAATCAGTGTTCTATTTCTCCTTTCAGCTACCCCATTTTGTTGAGGAGTTCTAGCTGCACTGAATTGATGAGCAATGCCTTTGGTTGCACAAAAAGAACTCATACTTTCATTTTTGAATTAAGTACCATTATCACTTCTTATTATTTTGACCTTAAGGTCAAGTTGATTTTCATTTTTAGCGATAAATTCTTGTATGATTTGGGATACTTCGTTTTTATGATGTACGAAAAAAAACCCATGTGAATCGTGAAAAGTCATCAATGATCACTAAACAATAATGTTTCTTACCTATACTCATTACATGAGTTGGTCCAAACAGATCCATGTGAAGTAACTTTAATGGAGTATTGTTAGTCTTCACCAGCTTGGCTTTGTGAGACGATTTGTGTTGTTTTCCTTTGAGGCATGCTGAATAGTGATCAATAAAATGAAATTCTTTCTGAGGAACACCTGTGACATGGTTACCTTTGACAAACTTGTTCATGTTTTTAAAGTTTGTGTGCCCCAAATGTCAATGCAAAGCTGTGACTCATCAAATGATGCTTTTAACAAAAGGCATGTTTTTCTTTAGGTGATGTTGAACACAGGTTTAAGACATATGTATTGTTCTTCCTTGGGGTCTTTAACACAACCCATTCCTTAAGGATCTGAAATCTAGGTTTCAGAATGTAGCAATGAGTGTCTGTAAAGTGAGTGGAATATTTCTTGTCGCAGATCTGTGACAAGCTAAGCAGATTGAAATTCAGCTGTTCACAGTAGTTCACTCTATCAAAGCTCAGCATCTCGTTTTTCATAGATCCTTCACCTGCAATTCTACCACCCTGTGAATCTCCACGAAAAGCCATAGTAGTTCCTTGTACATGCTTGAAGTCATGAAGGAGGGAACGATCTCCAGTCATGTGTCGGGAGCATCCACTGTCCACGTACCCTAAGCTATTGGACCTGTGTGGATGAACCTGCAAGCAAAAAAAACTAATTAGAATAAGGAACCCAAGCATGATGGTCTTGGGTTTCCCGTTCCTATTCATGATGGTGACTTCTTTGTGGGGTTTAGTTGGAGGTGTCCTTGGAGATTTTTGGAAATGATTGGGTTGAGTCATGTCATCAACATCTACGAAGGATTTAGAAGAGTAATGAAATCGTTGGTCTCTGTCTCTTTGTAAAAATTTATCCCGTTTTTCATTATCAAAAGTATATTTTTGTTTTGGAAGGTCAATTTTGTGGTTCATTGTGAGATGTTTTCTTTGACCCTTCCATAACTCCTTCAAATTATTCCTGTCATTTGTTGATCTAGATATCCTAGATTGAGTATTGTGAATATGAGGTCTGACTGAATATGTCACAGTGGTTGTTTTTGAGATGCCCTTGTGTTGGGGAATTTTCAAACCCTTCTGATTGAAGTCACAATCAGATGTATTGTGATTGTTCATGTCACAGATTGAACAATACTTGTTGAAATAGCAGTTTTTGGTGTAGTGATTGTTCATATAACATATAGAGCAATATTGATTAAAAAACAATTATCTGTATTGCGATTGAACATTTCACAAATATCACAATACATTTATTTGTTTCTTGAATCAGATTTTGCCTTGTGTGACTCAGCTGATATTTTCTTTTGTTGAATCACTTTCTTTTCTTTAGGAGATGAATTAGAATCAGCCCTTTTTGTAGTTTGCTTCACAACACTACCTTTGTTTAATTTTCTAGGCTGTTTTTGTTTCTTCAACCCATTTCTCAGCTCTTTTTCAAACTGGTCAACATGTTCCTTGTTGCAGTTATCAAACCCAACTCCATGCCTTAATCTTGAAGACTGAGGGTCTGATAATGTTTTATGTGTTGAACTCAAAACTGCTCTCAGCAGTAGCTTTAACTGACTTCACATATTTCTTTTTACCTTCTAAAATAGAGGGTATGAATTTTATAAAAGGGACAATTTCTTTTACAAGGCTTAAAGGTTTCATGACACTCACTGTCTTGTCTGAACACTCTTTGATTTTGATTGGGTGACCTAACTTGATTTTATCCTCATTGGTTTCGATGTAAATATTAGGTTTGTTTTGAGGATTGGTCACTTGTTTTACTATATATTTAGGTTCCATAGTTTAGTTTCAATTTCTTCAGTGAGTGAGACAACTTCAGGCATGACAATGTAGTTCACATTGTATGGTGGAGGACATGAATTATACCCAATCCCTGACATGTCCTTTGGATCCTTTTGAGAATCAAGCATATCTTGCAGCTTGACTGAAGACATTTGTAACTTTTAAAGTTTTACTTAAGTCGGTGAATGTTCAACCTTAGATTGAGCTAACTTTTTAGTAAGGAGCTCATTCTCAACTACAGGGGTGTACTTTTCACTATGCAGTTTTTCTATGTCAGAGATAAGAGATTTGATTTTCATTTAAAAGCCTTTTATTTTTCTCTTCATCATTTCTGACTTTACCTTTTCTTCCCTAATTTTATCTGCCAGTTTGTGGTTATGCTCTGTATAACCTTGCAATTCATTAATACATTTTTCACTACAAAGGTTAGATTTAACCTCAGTAGGCATGGGAGATGGACCATCATTGATGTGAGCCATAAGAGCATGATTCTGAAATTGAGGCTTGACTTCCTCTAAATACACGCTCCAGTCACATACCCCATCTTGATTTATCATGATAGCACTGGCAAAAGACAGATTGCTTCCATGAGCTTGATTTGTCAGTTGTGGTGGATTTTGATATGATTGGTGTTGATATGAATGATGATAATACTACTGTTGGTTGTTGGAGTGAAAGCTTGAGTTAGGCTTTGAGGATAACTCGCCTTGAGAGTTCCTTTGATAGTTGTTTCTCTTGGGGGCAGTGCATTCTCTGGAGAAGTGGCCAGCCATGCCATAGTTAAAGCATTTCGCCTTGGATTTATGATATCTAAATTTTGTATTTTCATTTTGGCTCAGCTTTCTGCCTTTTCAAAAGAATTTCTTGGCTCTCATGGCAATCATGCCCATTTGCCATTGTAGATCCATTTCTTCCACATCATCAGGATCCATTTCCTCCAGATCTTCCTGAATTAGATGAGCAGAAGTGAGTCTTCCTCCAATGTATGCTTCAATGCTTGCAACAAAGGCATTGTAAGTTGCCTTTTGTTCTTCTGATATTGAGTCTTCAGGAGTGGTTTGAGGAGCAGTGGTGACCTCGACGTTTGAGATGATGTTGATGGATGATTGATTGGTGGAGTTGCAATGAACCCAATGTTCTTTAGTTGATCTTTTGGTGAGATGAAATCATCCTCCTCACTGATGAAGGCATTTTCCATAGAATAAGATTTTGATGGAAATTTGTAGGCTTCAATCACTCTTAGTCCACCAAGATTTCTACTTCTTTCAACAAGTTCTAATGCTTCTATTTTGGCTATCATGATATCCAAAGTAGTACTCTCAACATCAAGAGTATTTTTCAGCATTGTTACATTTTGTTTCCAGCTTTCAGGGAGGCTGTGAAGCATCTTCTTGTTTAATTCTTTGATCTTGTAGGTGACTCCCATGATTTCCATATCATTTACCAACTGTACAAATTTGTGCAGCTGTTTGGATATGGACTCTCCCTTGGTGTGGTAGAATGTTTCATACCGATTAAAAAGCTTATCCTTGTTAATTTCAGCTACCTCACTGCTTCCTTCACACATGATTTTTAATGCATCCCACACAGCTTTTGCAGTACCATAGTTCTCTAATCTTTTCAGCACATCCATCTTGAGTGCTTGAGTTACATGGAGTAGGCTTTGAGGTCAATCTGATTTTCTTATAGTCTTCATCATCTAGAGTTAGATCTTCAATGGGTATTCTTGCTGTTTTGTAAATTGCAGCTTTATCTGCAGACAAAGTGACAGGGATGTGTGGCCTATTGCATATTAAGATCCGGAAATCAGGATCTACACCTATGATGTAATTCCTAAACCTGATTTTCCACTGTTTAAACTCAGATTTGTGTTTAAGCATAGGAGGTTTAGGTGTATGACCATGATCTGAGTAACTGTTAGAATCCATTTTAACTAAGTGTTTAACCGGTATAAATATAGATTTTTAGGATTTTTAGGATTGATTAGTCTAACTTGTCCAAACAGATCAAACTGATTTCAGAATCAGATCTGTGATTGTAGTGAGTTTCTTGTTGTTGGGAATATTTTGGTGAGAATGTTTTGACATGAGTATTTTCTGCTGTTTACTAAGTAGAGATGATGATACACTCTACTAGCAACTCGATTACCAGATCAATCGAATTCTATTCAGTTCTTGCGCAAATTTGAAAAATAACCGAGAGCCAAAGCTCTGATACCAATTGATTGGGTAAGTAAGATTGAGATTCTTACTGAGAATCGAATTTGGTAATCAAGTCAATGGTTGAGTGGCGGAAACAAAAAATGAAAGAACATTCAATGCAAGAAATATACTCATAACTGCTTTTGTATTATATCTGAAAGTTGATTGATTACAGAGAATAAATGACAACAAAAAACTCTTTATCTATTAGCCGTCGCCTCATGTACAAGGTTATCTATTCTATTTATAGGCATACAAGATGCCTTTTATGAAATGACTAAACTACCCCTGACCTATTACATCAAAACTAGTCTAAGTCTTCATCCGTATCTTTGCTTGTTCATCCGCATTGACAAATGCGGATGAGTTAACTTGAGCAGCATTTCTTCACTTCATCATCCGTATTAGTATGTTGGTCATCCACATTGGTTAATGCGGATGAAGAAATACTTATGCGCATTTTTTTGGTCATCCGCATTTGTCAAATGTGGATGAGCAAAGTCTTGTCCGTATTGTTTCTTGGTCTTCCGCATTTGTCAGTGTGAAAGAACAACTACTTGTCCGTACTTATTTTATGTCTTCCGCATTGACAAATGCGGAAGACAAAACTTGGTTTTTCTGAGTAGGATCTTCATCCGCATTTATTCTTGGACTTGTGGGATTCCAGCAAAGCAATCATCAATTCACCCATTGAATTGGCATGTATGATCCTTTCAGGGTGCAAAAATGGTTGTATAGTACATAAGAAAGCTTGGATGTCAAGAGTCAGTGATGTCCTAAATGATAAAAAAAATAACTTGAGGTCGGAATTCATTACATGAAATTAGGACGCTTAGGAATGCCAATAAGCGAAAGGTAGATTGAAAAACGATTGTTGTACCAATTTTAGATTCTTGACAGAATGTTTGGTATGTGTTTAAACAAGTTTTTAAAATAGTAAACGGTTTAATAAAATTATAACAATTTAAACTTTTCTAGTAAAAATTCTCCCGGACAACTTTCGTTCAGAAACATTTTTATGAAAACATCCCTCAATAGGTCAAATAAGCAGCACAAGACACAAGGTGCTTAAATGCACACTTATCTTGTGAAGGCTATTGTTGTGTCGTCCTATTGAGTTTGAAAAGATATAAACTGTCGTTGAAAAGGTAATCCAATGAACTTAATACTGGAGTCTGATTTTACTCAAATTTTGTTTGTAATGATTAAGTTATGGTCGGTTGAAATAAGATTATATTCTGCCATAATTGTAGTAAGGCACTTATGTGCACTTTTAAAATCGTTAAGCATGAAACGGGTTAGAACATTTTATTATGTCAATATATGGTATATTAGTCTTCATTTGAGTTATAAAAATATTCTAAGACTTTGGAATAGCCATCATTTAGAACAATAATCTTGTTGAATAACCGAATGCGGCGACATAGCCGTCCATATGCAAACGGGATTTTTTGTTTATGTTAGTATGTTATTAGCTTAATTTAGGAATGTTAGTGATTGTTATAAGGCTAGTGATTATTAAAATGTTAGTGATCAATGATAATGATTAAAATTAAAAGAGATTTGGTTGAAGTAAAAACAATAGTAAGAAGATAAAGTCATGAGAACAATTGGATGTTAGGATGATTGAAATGTATAATATAAAAGCAATAAAATATTACCTTAGTATTAAAAATTCTTGTAAAATAAAATTTTTCATATTGATCATAACCAATTGATGAAAGAAAGATATGAGAGTGAGATTGCTAGAGAATGAGCAAATGAAAAGTGAGGCCTAAGCTTTGCTTTTATACTTGAAGTTTGGAGAAGGTTATGAATGGTGTTAATGGTGCTTTATAAGTCTTTTCAAAGGTGATTATGATTGGAATTCGAAAAAAATATAAAATTAAATAATATAAATAAATAAAAGAATACTTACAATTTAAACTTTAAATTTATTAAAACATTAATTTTAATTTAACAACTTCTATCTATATAATTTTTGCAGACTTTATAATTTAATAAGAACTTTTAATTTGATTATTTATTTTAATTGAATATTTAAAATCTTATAAATATTAATAACATTTTATAGACCTTACATATTTATAAAATAATGATCTTGTATTTTAATACTTTATTTTAGTTTTATAATTAAAACTCAAATGACAAATAAACTTCATGACTTTGTAACATTTTATTTTATAAATCATGAAATTACCATGAATTAATATAATAAATGGAAGTTGAATAAATAGTATTGTTATTGTTTTTGAAGGATTAAAATAAATTAAATTTCTAACTAATGTATTTAATTTTTCCAAAAATTGACCCAAACGGATTCGAGTTTGGGTTTCTATTTTCCAAAATGGGGAGATGTTACAGTCTCTCCTACTTTAGAAAATTTAGTCCCGAAATTTAATCATGAGAAAATTAATTTCAAGGTTATTTGAAAACTTAGATTTCATTTTGTGTTTGAAAGATAACTCTTGGGAGCGTTTAATTTCAATAAGTTTAATTATGATATTTCGCTACGCTTAAGTTTGTTTAATTCTCATAATTCATAATTTCAAGTGTTTCTTGACAAAGTGAGCAAGATCATTAACTTAGAATTTTAGTTAATAAACTTTTGTATTTTAGACGGTTCAAGACGATTAGATGGTATTGTCATGACGGAAACATCAGGTATTAGTTTGATAAGAGACTCGATTTAACGAACAGAAGAAACATTTTTAAGACACTTTTGGATGAGATTTAAATTTGTAGATACTTCTCAAGTAAAAAACTTTTACGGGGTTTCAAGATGATCGATTCTTGTTTACTTATGTCTTTCACACTTCAAATTTTATTGGCTTAAAGTTGATATGAGAATCGTGTTTGCTATGATTAAGGATTTAATTTAGAATGAGAGCATCATTGTAATAGGTTATCAGGATAACTGTCGTTTTGAGGGGAAGGCGTGTAGAAAGATTTTTATGGGTCATTAAGAAAAATGGATAATGACTTTTAAGTTTCAGGAGTACAAAATCAATGATGAAACAATTCAAATAACAAGATGTTTCGAGTGTAACGTTCGGTTTACAAACCAAAGCAATACGTTGACTTATCAAAGTATTATGTCAACTACAACCTTAATGAAGACATGCGTACCTATAAGCGGACACTCACCCCAAGGGTTCCAAGGTAAGGTAAAAGGATCCATTGGTTGATTTGGATTTATATGAATACCTTGCCTAGACAGAACACCTTAAGATACAAGCATCACACTCTTCCAGCATTACATGTTTCAAGTTATAGGATGTAGACTTTGACAATACTTGAAAACCATAAATAACGATTCAAAGCTTATTTTAAGAACAATTTGATTTTGGCTCATAATGCCTTAGAATATGATTTGAGATTTGTGTGTGCATTGTTAAGAAACAGTGTATAAGAAGAATCACATAAGGCATATAATCACATAATCAAATCTAAACATATAAGGCACATAAAATCCTATCTAAGCATTTAAAATACATGAGAGGACTCATGTGTAAGGGTACTTAGTTATAGTCTAGTTCATTACATTTCTAATAACCTAAATCCCTATAACCATGGCTCTGATGCCATTCTGTCACACCCCGACCAACGGCAGAATCATCAAGGTGGACATTACAACAGAATAAATTCCAAAAAATACAAAAGTTTCAAACAAAGAAATAAAATATTTAGTTAAACTAGGCCAAGTCTTATATGAGCACGAAGAGATCTTCAAGTACTAAACCTGAAAAATGTTAAACAATAAATGGTAAACTTTGAAAGTTGGTGATTTCCCATGGCTTAAACACCCATATATATATATATATATATAAGGTTTACAAGTAGCAATTCATGTCTATTGGGGTTCAACAATTGACTAAACTCAAGCTTACCAAATCATAATTACAGCCAACTAAAGATCTCATTGTACAAGTTCAAAGACCAAGTTGATTAGCTAAGGAATATGTATATATATATATATATATATATATATATAAAGGTTTACAAGTAGCAATTCATGTCTGTTGGGGTTCAACTTTGATTCACACACGTCCACCCATCTTAATTTTGATTTCTAGATCCGAACAAGATGAATCCTAAGATCCAAGCTCAATGAATCTGAAATATTGATTTAGCTAAGGAATATGGTAATAAAGTCAATGATTGTATGGTGGAAAGCAGAAAAAAGAGTATAGAAATCAACTTTTGTCACTTTTTCACAGATTCATCTAGGGACTTGTACAACTATCAAATGCCTTTTTTGAAGTACTTGAGCTCACATTTTTTTTGATGTTTTACACCCGTGTCTGACTACTGAGCGGACAGTTAGCCGGACTTTAGTCAAGGGAGTACTCATTATATGAAAATGTCATTTATAAAGTTTTTCCAAAACAGTGGAAGTGTGTTCAACATTGATTCATGTTCCTGATGTTATTTATTGAAGTTAAAAGCCTCACCATATGCCTAATACATTCTAATCCTTGAGTTGTGATATGAATAGTAATCCAAAAGTAATACAACCCATATCCAATACCAAGAAGTATTCTCAAGAGATTCTTACATTTGTCAGAAATATATTAAGCTGAGGGGGAGAACATCAATGAATTATGCCATAACATTAATTTATCAACAAGACATGTGACAGAGAAGATCTTCAAATTCAAGGTTTGGCAAGCATCACTTTAGGGGGAGTATTGGAGGGGTTCAACAATTGAGTAAACAGAAGCTTACAAAATCATAATTACAGCCAACTGAAGATCTCATTGTACAAGTTCAGAGACCAAGTTGATTATAACAAAACAAGACAATTCAACATGATAAAGTCAACATCAAGACAATTAGAAAGTAAAAATTAGGTCATGTTGTAATACTAGTATAAATAGATTCACTAGTGCATTTATGCAAGTGTGGCTTTTGTGTGTGTGTTTCTCATGGTGTAAATCATCATCCAAGGAGAATTCCTCTTCTTTGGGTGGGATTGATTTCACTAGCCATCTACGATTCTCATTGTAACTTGTTTATCAACATCAATGAAATCATAAGATTATTATTATCCATCTCTTTGTTCTTTGATTCACACACGTCCACCCATCCTAATTTTGATTTCTAGATCTGAACAAGATGAATCCTAAGATCCAAGCTCAATGAATCTGAAATATTGATTTAGCGAAGGAATATGGTAATCAAGTCAACGATTGAGGGTGGAAACAAACAATCAAAGAACATTCAATGCAAGAAATATACTCATAAATGCTTGTGTATTATATATATGAAAGTTGATTGATTACAGAGAATAAATGACAACAAAAATTCTCTGTTTCTATCAGCCGTCACCTCATGTACGAGGTTATCTATTCTATTTAGAGGCAGATAAGAAGCCTTTTACAAAATGACTAAACTACCCCTGACCTATTACATCAGAACTAGTCTAAGTCTTCATCCGCATATTCGCTTTTTCATCCGCATTGACAAATGCGGATGAGTTAACTTGATTAGTATTTCTTCACTTGATCATCCGCATTAGTATGTTGGTCATCCGTATTGGTTAATGCAGATGAACAAATACTTATGCGCATTTGTTCGGTCATCCACATTTGTCAAATGCAGATGAGCAAATTCTTGTCCGCATTGTTTCTTGGTCTTCCGCATTTGTCAATGCGGAAGAACAACTACTTGTCCGTATTTTTTTGGTCTTCCACATTGACAAATGCGGAACACAACACTCGGTTTTTCTGAGCAAGATCTTCATCCACATTTATTCTTGGACCTGTGGGATTCCATCAAAGCAATCATCAAATCACCCATTGAATTGGCATGTATGATCCTTTCCAGGTGCAACAATACTCCTGCTAAGGATTATACAGCCTATGTTCTTCAATGTTTGGGAGGTGATTGATGTTGTGAGGATTCTGCTGGGTCTTGTGGAGGTAGTAAAAATGCAGCTTTAGTTGGATCCAGAATAACTTTGATCATGTTGACAAAATCTGTTGCTTCTAACATTCTGTCCCTACTTAGCACATGTATCTTCATTTTGATTATATTGTAGATGGACTTTATTGGTAAGTTCTTTAGTGAAATAGGTTCCCAAATAGAAATTGTAGAAACACCATCTCTGTGAATCAGCAAGCTTCCACCCAAATCCACCACAAGTTTGACAATGTTCCCAAGTTGCAAGGGTGTCTTCTTTTTCTTTCTTTTGTCTCTTTTGGTATTGATACGATCATTGGCCAATTTCAACAACTTGATGCACTTTAGGAAGAAGTGCATATCTTGTTCAGCCAGCTTATTGTTGATTTCCCTGAAGTGTTTGGCATATATATAGTGAATGTAGGATTCATCAAGCAATCTTACTTCATATCCACTAAATAGTCTTAGTTCAGCACCCTCCTATCCTCCCCACTTCCTTTCAATCAGCATCTCATAAGTTTTTTCATCATAGTACACATTTGCGATTGGTGTGGAGGAATGAGTACCAGACACCATTTTTCTCTTTAAAGCTTCTGTTGGTTTCACCTTCAACTGAGGAAACACAACTTCTTCAGCTTGCATTTTCTTCTTCTTCTTCTCAAGGGGATTAATAGAAGACTTATCTATTCTCATGCATAGTCTTTAATGAATTGAAATTTTCAGTCCTTCTGAACATTTTGAGTATGTTTTCAAATTCATATCCCCTGAACATAGCTGAGTTATTGATCAGTCCCAATTGAGCTAGTTGTTTTAAGTCACGGATGTCCAGAGCATTTACAAGAGCTGAGTACTTAGTAAAGAATTGCACCAGCCCGGAGATCCTTTTTACCATGAACATGTTCCACATGCTATCATACTTCCAAGCAATTATTTTCTCATCCACTTTGCCTTTGGGAGTAGACACCTCTCTGATTAACTCAACGGTTCTTAATCCTTCTTGTAGTTTTAACTGAGAGGGTTCTGTAAACCATTCTGGGTATTTATGAAGTATAGGAGCCAACAGTTCTTGACCTTTCTGACTTAGCATCATGTCTTGAGTAGTTACTATAGATCTTGGCTTCTTGTTCAGGATTTCTTCTTCTACCCTCTTGAGCATATCTTTCTTTTCATTGATCATTTGGAGTGTAGCAGCCCTTAATGAGTTCGTCTTCATATTCCCAATCTTTCTTCTTATGAATCCTTGGCTTGAAAGATAATTATTCATTTCCTTATCTAACATGCTATAAGGATTAGGAAATAGTGGATCATGAGTTGGGGTTGATTTCTTCATTGATGATAGTTTAGACAGATGAACCGTTCTTGAAAATGATCCTTCATACTCAGTTGTGGTTGATTTCTTCATAACACATGAACCTCTTTGGTGAGTGATTTCTCATACTCAATTTCTAAATTTGGATCTAGTAACTTATTGACCTTTTCTTCTTCTTCTTTCATTCCCTCATATGTCATGCTAAAGACTTCATCTGGATCATACCCATGATTGATCAAAAACATTACTTTTATCATCAGGTCATCAGATTGAGCCTTTGACACCATTTCGTTCACTCGTTCTTCTGTTTTCATAGGACTGTCCATATGAACATCCACTTCAGCATAATAACCTCCAGCTATCTCTCTTTCTTCCAAATCAATTAATATAGCTGGTTTCTTCAATTGTGCCTCAGCCTTTTCATGTTCTTCCAGGATTTTTGCTATTGCAGCAAGACTTCTTGGGTCATCTGGTTTGGCTTTCTTTGCTGGTTCTTCTTCATTCATTGGCCTTTTTCCTTTAGCTTTCTCAAATAAGTATTTCCTCTTTCTGGTATAAGTTTGAAGTGGAGGACGAGAAGAGGATTCATCTTGTTTCATTTTCTCAGGCAAATTTTCAGCCTCTTCTTGTATGGTTTCTTCATCATCATCCCCTTTTTCTTTTTCTTGTTCATTCTTTTCCTTTTCTTTTTCCCATAATTCTCTTATCATTTCCTTTTTTTCCTCAGACATAGCTACAACAGGTATAATCTGCATACTCAACTCTTTCTCCAATGGAACTAGATATTTAGGAATGACTACAATAGGTTCAGAGGTGGTCCTTTGGTCTGCAACAAAGTCCCAAAAAATCTTCATCTATTGTGAATTCTTCTGAGGTAAAGCTATCCATAGCCCTGATTAATTCTTCAAATTCATCTTTCTCAGTCTGAGTAGCCTCTGATTTCCCATAATAAATCACCATTTCTAAGCTTTGTTCCTCATTCTTTGGTTGGCTTTCATATTCTTCTTGTTCATCATCATCAGAGGTAGATTGTTTCTCAACATCAATAACCTTTTCTTCATCATTTTTAGTTTCTTCAATCACATCACTTCTTTGAATTTCAAGTAACAATTCAAGTTTAGAGATCCTTTTAGATTGAGTTTCAACTTGACTTTGGAGATTTGATATGATTTCAGCTTTTTCTTCAATAATGTTCTCTTGCTCTTCCATAGCTATGGTTTGAATGGCAAGAGTATCAACATGGCCACTCACTTCTTCTCTAGAATGGTTCAGGGCAGCTTTCAATTAGTCAATTTCTTTCTCTTTGTCTTTCTTATCAGCCTCATACTTTTCTTTTAGTTCTTTTAATTCATGCTCCTTTTCATCAAGCTCTAGAATCATGTTATGAATGATTCTAGCTCTCCTATTTAGTATTCTTTCCATCTTTTCCACCTTTTGTAGGAGCTCAGATATAAACTTCTCCTTTTCATCAAGCATGTTTGTATTAGATTCAGCAAAGCTTTCTGATGGAGCAGTCTCAGAAGTTGCTCTCTTTGCAGGCATTTAAGCATGTTGATCCTCCTCATCTGAACATGATTTGGATGCTTTAGAAGTGCTAGTTGAGTCTCCAATTTCAGTTGGGTTGTCATGGGTGGGCAAAGGTCGTTGTGGTAATGTTGGTGAGTGATGAGGTGGTGATAATGGTGAGTGATGAGGTGGTGATATTGGAGAGTGATGATTTGGTGATATTGGTGATGGTTGGGGGGTTATTTGTGGTGACGGTTATGGTGTTGGTTGTGTTGATGGTTGTGGTGTTGGTTGTGGTGTTGGTTGTGGTGTTGGTTGGGGTGTTGGTTGTGGTGATGGTTGTGGTGTTGGTTGTGGTGTTGGTTGTGGTGATGGTTGTGGTGATGGTTGTGGTGATGGTTGTGGTGATGGTTATGGTGTTGGTTGTGCAGCTTTCTCATCAGCAGCCTATTTTGTCATTGATTTATGTGTTGAATCATCCAAGGAAGAAGAGGCGAGTGAGCTCCACTGTAAAAGTTTCTGGGGTCCATTTTCTTAATGTACTTGTATGATTTGCATCATAATGAGGAATATCAAGTACTCGTCCCTCAGTAGCAATATCTAGAAATGCTTCATTTATCATACACCGGATGAATCTCGGATACATTAAGAACTTGTAACTTCTCCTCTCTTGTATATTTGAATTCAGGGCATTAAAAACATAGGCAGACATATTGAATGGCCTATTTGTACAGAGAGCACAGATTGCTGAGGAAGTAGTGATTGGAATATCATTCCATCGTGTTTTTCTCTTCGATAGGCAGTGCTGAAACATGTGGATTAGAAATCTCCAAGGCAGATCAACCAATCCTTTAACGATTTTTTTAGCTTCAAATCTTCTTTCATAACCAATCTCAACAAAGAATGTGGTTATTACATCATCATCCAGCTCTAAAGGTCCATTACCATCATCACCAAAATGCAAGCATCTTCTAACAGTGTCTTCAGTGATGCTTAGAGTGTGATCATTGTTAATTCTTCCAACTATAGTTCTAACACCATCTGCTTCAATTACCTCAGCTGAATTCCAGAAAGACCTAATGAGGTTCTCATAGATGGTGGGTCTAACAGTGATAGCATAAGCTACCCTTGTAGTAGAGATAAATATGATGATATCTCTAAGTCCCTCAGCTTCTGGCATATAAGGGTTTAAATAACCACTGACATTATGGAACTTGCTCCGTGAAAGATTTCCCATATAATCTGCATAAAAGACACGTGTGTCAGTTTTAATGAAAACTCATGAGTATAATTTATCCGTTTGACATTAAGTGGTCAAAGAAGCACTTTTGACATTACTGTATCATTGTTGTTACGTCAAATGGTGAATTTGTTGTTCAACAATCACGGTTTCTATGATTGAACCACTTATTAGATGTAATTTCATTAATTTGTTACACATTTTCATTGTGTATCATGCTCTGTTTTTATACCAAACATGACTATGAAGGTTTTCATGATGAGTAAAATTTCTATTGGTTTGCATGTTCGTTGAAGTCGAAAAGGTGTATTATATTACATCAATAAATTGAATTTTTGTATCCTTCATTATCATTCGGTTCATTGTTTGATTTAGGTTTAACAGTCCGAAAGATGGGTCTTGCCAAAATTTTTGGAAATTTCACCTTGTTTTCGATGCAACTGTACTTTAAGACTCAATAACAAGAACAGGTTGAGGGGAATTACACAAAAATCTTTGGTTGTTTATGATGAAGATGATCGAAGTGGGTGTACTGTGTATTTGCGCTCGTCTCACTATGAAGTCCCTCAAATTTGAAAAGAATTAAATGACCCGTTTAAATTGCTTTAAATAGTCAAATAATGCATTCTGAAAGATTTTACAAGTTTAAGAGCAAATACGGTCACCACTGTAGCAAATGAGGAAGTGTAATTTTTTTGACTTTTGGTCATCCGCATTTGTTAACAGTAGCAAATGCGGAAGACAAAATTTTGGACTTTGACCACCCGTATTTGTTCACTGTTGTAAATGCGGAAGTTTTGTTACTTCTATTTTCTTCCATCCGCATTTTTTCACTATTGTAAATGTGGAAGAACTAAGTCCATCAGCATTTATTTACTATAACAAATGTGGTTGACCAAACTTATTCAGCATTGCTCACTGTTGCAGATGCTGTTGAATAAAATTTGTCAGCATTTGTTCACTATAGCAAATGCGATAGAATAAAATCCACATTTACTTGATCATCATTCATTCACAAGAGATTGATCACTTAATTATTTCTGCTTCATCATACAAGAGCATTGATGATGTGATCCACAAATGCGGATGAGTAAAACAAATGTGGAAGTGTATGTTTCATCCATATTTGACAAAGGCGGTTGAACACTTAAAAGTTTATCCGCATTGACTAATGTGGTTGAACACTTGAAAATTATTTTATCTGCATTGACAAATGCGGTAGAACAATTTTTATTCCGCATAGGTTTTAACACTTCAAAATTTCATGTATACTTGTAACACACTAGTGCGGTAGAGCAAAATCATTGTCCGCATTAGCAAAACAAAGATGAAACTAATGTAGGTGAAAGAGATTCATAAAGTATCTTTACATAGTGTTTTTAGGTTACTACACACACATGCACTCAGATAAGCCAATACATACTTGTACTCTGTGATGGGTGTTTCACTATTAAATAAGATTTTAATTTATCACTGCATGTATATTCTCTTCCAAGTTGAGCCTACCAACATATCTTGTAAGTCATGACAGTCTTGCAATTTTTGAAATTAAGCACAGTGAATGATATAATGACTGTAATTATATCATTTCCCAAGATTCTTTTCTTCATCAAAATTGATTTTCTTTTGTGGTTTTCTCATGTTTTAATGTGTTTGATGTTTTTCATGGTTTTACTCAAGGTTAATCATGCCAATTGACTGAACCTGGAATTCAAACCTACTGGGTTCAAATGCATTTTTAAATAAATCAACTAATTGACTTTCAGTTGGTACTTGAATCAATTTGATTAAACCCTTTTTAGCACACTGTCTCAAAAAGTGATATCTAATTTCAATATGTTTAGTTTTTGAGTGTTGAACTTGACTATTAGTTATGAAAACAGTTGTTGTGTTGTCAATGTAAATTGGCGTGTGCAAGAAGTTAAAACCATAATCAAGCATATGGTTTTGAATCTAGAGTACTTGAGAGCAACAAGCTGATGTTGCAATATACTCAGCTTCTGCTGTAGGCACAGATACATTTGACTGCGTCTTGCATTGCCAAGATACTAGTCTGGGACCAAGAAATTGACAACCGCCAGAGGTGGATTTTCTGTCGAAGTTGCATCCTTCATAATCACTGTATGTGAAGGCATAGAGATTCAATTCTCCTTCCTATGGATACCATAACCCAAGAGCTGGTTTACCCTTCAGATATTTGAATATCCTCTTCACTACATTCACATGTGATTCTTTTGGATCAGCTTGATATCTGGCACACACACAAACACCAAACATAATGTCAGGCCTACTGACTGTTAGATACATAAGTGAACCGATCATTGATCGATAGTGAGCCTGATCTAGTGATTTGCCTTCAGGATCAGGTCCAATCTTCACTTTAGTATCCGCATGAGTTCAGATAGACTGATAGTCAGCAAAGTGGAATTTCTTCAACATGTTTTCCATGTATTTTGATTGATTGATGAAGATTCCATCTGCCATTTGTTGGACTTGCACCCGTAGAAAGAAGGTGAGTTCCCCCATAGCACTCATTTGAATTTTTGGGTGCGTAAGGTCTTCAAATTTTTGCAGAATTGCTTGTTTGCAGAGCCAAATAAAATGTCATCCACATAGATTTGGACTAACAGCATATCTTTTTCTCTTGTTCTTCTAAAGAGAGTCTAATTATTCTTTCCTCTTTCATATCCATGTTCAAGAAGAATGATGATAGAGTCTCTTACCACTTTCTTAGGGCTTGATGAAGACCATACACAGCTTTGTCAAGCTTGTAAACTCTGTGAGGGAAATCTGGATCTTGAAAGCCAGGTGGTTGACTCACATAGACCTCCTCAGCAATCTTTCCATACAAGAATGCACACTTTACATCCATTTGATAAACAGTAAATTTCATGGATGCAGAATATGCAAGAAAGATTCTGGTTGCTTCTAGTATGGCAATAGGAGCAAACACTTCGTCATAGTCGATTCCTTCTTCTTGAGTGTATCCCTGTGCCAGTAGTCTTGCTTTGTTTCTGATGACGATCCCTCTATCATGAGTCTTGTTCCTGTACAGCCATCTGGTACCGATAGAGTATTGTCCTTCGGGAAGATCTACCAGTTGCCATATTCTTGCTTCTTGAATTGGATCAATTCTTCCTGCACTGCTTCAATCCAGCTATTGTCTTGAAGTGCCTTTTTAATGTTCTTGGGTACTGTTTGACACAGAAAGCATGAGAACAAACAGATGTTTGCAATACTGGATTTGCTTCTTATCACCCTCTCATTAAGATCACCAATAATGGTTTCAACTGGATGATTCTTGTGTATTCTTGTGCTTAGAATGGAGTCACCAGCAATTGTTACATCAAGATTGGAGACATTTAGTTCATTATGGTCAGAGGCAAATTCATTTGGTATTGTTGTTGAATTATGAAGATTATCAGACTCTGTTTCAGTTCCTGTTACATCTTCAGCAGCACTTTGATTGCTTACATCATTTGATGTCCCTTGTATTTCAACCAGAGGAGTAGCCTGTTTTTGATTTCTGATCTCATTTGACAAGTCATCTGAGTGAGATGGTACCAAGCTTGGACCTCCTTCACACGAAACACTAAGGTTTTATGATAGTTGTCTGATGGAATCAGCTTGAAGAGGAACATCTACATTCATGTGTTCATCAAATGTAGGAGGAATCAATGGAAAATTATCTTTTCTTTGTACAGCTGACGAAGTATCATTAGAATGTATATTTCATGCATCAAAGAAGTGAAATTGATCAAATGATTTTGTAAGCGTTTCAATATCAAACAACCAGTCGGGACCATTTGTAGATTTGGGAAGCGAATGTTCCTTGAATTGAACATTTGTTGATTCATCAATAATGTTTAATCTAGGATTAAACACTCCGTAAGCCTTTGAAACAGAAGAATAACCCACAAAGAATCCTTCATCACACTTGGATGAAAACTTTCCCAGATAGTCTTGGGTGTTTAATATTGAGACAGGACTACCAAATGATTTATGAAATCCAATAAATGGTTTTCTATGAAAGACCAGTTCATAAGGAGTCGTGTTTTTTTCTTTGACAACTAGAGTTTGATTCTGTACAAAGCGTGATGTATTAACCGCCTCTGCCTAGATGGTGATTGGTAGTTTAGCATGAGCTAGCATCCTTCTTGCTGCTTCAATCAGTGTTCTATTTCTCTTTTAGCTACCCTATTTTGTTGAGGAGTCCTAGCTACACTGAGTTGATGAGAAATGCCTTTGGTTGCACAAAAAGAACTCATACTTTCATTTTTGAATTGAGTACCATTATTACTCCTTATTATTTTGACCTTAAGGTCGAGTGATTTTCAATTTTCATGATAATTCTTGTATGATTTGGGGTGCTTCATTTTTATGAAGTAAGAAAAAACCCATATGAATCGTGAAAATTCATCAATGATCACTAAACAATATTGTTTCTTTCCATACTCATTACATGAGTTGGTCCAAACAGATCCATGTGAAGTAACTTCAATGGAGTATTGTTAGTGTTCACCAGCTTGGTTTTGTGAGACGATTTGTGTTGTTTTCCATTGAGGTATGCAGAATAGTGATCAATAAAATGAAATTCATTTTGAGGAAGACCAATGACATGGTTTCCTTTGACCAACTTGTTCATGTTTTTGAAGTTTGTGTGCCCCAAACGTCTATGCGAAAGCTATGACTCGTCAAATGATGCTTTTGACAAAAGACTTGTTTCTTCTTTAGGTGATGCAGAACATAGGTTTAGGACATATGTATTGTACTTCCTTGGGATCTTTAAGACAACCCATTCCTCAGGGATCTGAAATCTAGGTTTCAGAATGTAGCAATGAGTTTGTGTAAAATGAGTGGAATATTTCTTGTCGTAGATCTGACACACACTAAGCAGATTGAAATTCAGGTGTTTACAGTAGTTCACTCTATCAAAGCTCAGCATCCCGTTTGTCACAGATCCTTCACCAGTAATTCTACCACCTTGTGAATCTCCACCAAATGCCAAAGTAGTTCCACGTATATGCTTGAAGTCATGAAGGAGGGAACTATCTCTAGTCATGTGTTAGGATCATCCACTGTCCATGTACCATAAGCTTTTGGACCTGTGTGGATGAAGTCGCAAGCAAAAATAGCTAATTAGAATAAGGAACCCAAGCCGTGATGGTCTTGGGTTTTCCATTCCTATTCATGATGGTGACTTCTTGGTATTTCCCTCTAAATTGTGGTTTAGTTGGAGGTGTCTTGGGAGATTTTTGGTGATGATTGGGTTGAGTCGTCTCATCAACATCTACTGAGGATTCAGATGAGTAATGAAATCGTTTGTCTCTATTTCTTTGTCGAAATTTAGCCTGTTTTTCATTATCAAAAATTGGTTTTTGTTTTGGAAGGTCAATTTTATGGTTCATTGTGAGATGTTTTCTTTGACCCTTCCACAATTCCTTCAAGTTATTGTTGTAATTTGTTAATCTAGATGTCCTAGATTGAGTATTGTGTAATGAGGTGTGACAGAATGTGTCACAGGGATGTTTTTGAGATGGGCTTGTGTTGGGGAATTCTCAAACCCTTCTGATTGAAGTAACAATCAGATGTATTGTCATTGTTCATGTCAAGGATTGAACAATACTTGTTGAAGTAGCAGTTTTTGGTGGAGTGATTGTTCATATCCCAAATGGAGCAATATTGATTAAAAAAGCATTTATCTGTCTTGTGATTGAACAGTTCACAACTGTCACAAGACATTTGTTTGTTTCTTGAATCAGATTTTGCCTTCTGTGACGCAGCTGATATTTTCTTTTGCTGAATCACTTTCTTTTCTTTAGGGGATGAATCAGAATTTGTCCTTTTAGTAGTTTGCTTCACAACACTACCTTTATTTAATTTTCTGGGTTGTTTCTGTTTCTTCGACCCATTTCTTACCACTTTCTCAAACTGGTCAACATGTTCCTTGCTGTAAATATCAAACCCAACTCCCTGCCTTAATCTTGAAGACTGATGGTCTGATAATGTTTTATGTGTTGAACTTATTGTTCCTGGTTGTTTCTTTTGTTGTGAAACCTTTTATGATTTGCTTGAATTTTTTTGGAAATATGATCTCATTATGAGAACTGCTCTTAGTAGTGGGTTACACTGACGTCACATATTTCTTTTTACCTTGTAAAATAGAGGGTATGAATTTTATAAAAGGGACAATTTCTTTTACAGGGCTTGAGGGTTTCATGTCACTAACTGTCTTGTCTGAACACTCTTTGATTTTGATTGGGTGACCTAACCTGATTTTATCCTCATTGGTTTCAATGTAAACAACATGTTTGTTTTGAGGATTGGTCACTTGTTTCACTAAAGATTTAGGTTCTATAGTTTTAGTTTCAATTTCTTCAGTGAGTAAGAAAGCTTCAGGCATGATAGTGTACTTGTCATTGTATGGTGGAGGACATGAATTATACCTAATCCCCAACATGTCCTTTGGAACCTTTAGAGAATCAAGCATCTCTTGTAGCTTGACTGAAGTCATTTGAAACTTTTCAAGTTTCACTTCAGCAGTGAATGTTTAGCCTTAGATTGAGCTAACTTTTTAGTAACGAGCTCATTCTCAGTTATAAGAGTGTACTTTTCACCATGCAGTTTTTCTATGTCAGTTATAAGGGATTTGATTTTGATTTTAAAGCCTTTTATTTCTCTCTTCATCATCTCTGAATTTACCTTTTCTTCCTTAATTTTATCTGCCAGTTTGTGGTTATGCTCCCTATAACCTTGCAATTCATTAATACATTTTTCACTACAAAGGTTAGATTTTACCTCAGTAGGCATTGGAGATGGTCCATCATTGATGTGAGCCAAAAGAGTATGATTCTAAAATTGAGGCTTGACTTCCTATGCATACACGCTCCAGTCACATACCCCATCTTACTTTATCACGAGAGCACTGGCAGAAGACTGACTGCTTCCATGAGTTTTATTTGTCAGTTGGGGTGGATTTTGATATGATTGGTCTTGATGAGAATGATGATACTGCTGCTGTTGGTTGTTGGAGTGAAAGCTTGAGTTAGGCTATGAGGATTACTGGCCTTGATAGTTTCTTTGATAGTTGTTTCTCTTGGGGGCATTGCATTCTCTGGAGAAGTGGCAAGCCATGCCACAGTTAAAGCATTTCACCTTGGATTTATCATATCCAAGTTTTGTATTTTCATTTAGGCTCAGCTTTCTGCCTTTTCTAAAGAATTTCTTGGCTCTCATGGCCATTTGCCATTGTAGATCCATTTCTTCCACATCATCAGGATCCATCTCCAGATCTTCCTGAATTGGATGAACAGAAGTGAGTCTTCCTCCTAAGTATGCTTCAAAGCTTGCAACAAAGGCATTGTAAGTTGCCTTTTGTTCTTCTGATATTGAGTCTTTAGGAGTGGTTTGAGTAGTAGTGGTGACCTGGATGTTTGAGATGATGTTGATGGATGATTCATTGGTGGAGTTGCAATGAACTCAATGTTCTTTAGTTGATCTTTTTGTGAGATGAAATCATCCTCCTCGTGATGAAGGCATTTTCCATAGAATAAGATTTTGATGGAAATTTGTAGGCTTCAATCACTGTTAGTCCACCAAGATTTCTACTTCTTTCATCAAGTTCTAATGCTTCTATTTTGGCAATCATGATTTCCAAAGTAGTATTCTCAAGATCAAGAGTATTTTTCAGCATTGTTACATTCTGCTTCCAGCTTTCAGGGAGGCTGTGAAGCATCTTCTTGTTTAATTCTTTGATCTTGTAAGTGACTCCCATGATATCCAAATCATTTTCCAACTGTACAAATCTGTGCATTTGTTTGGATATGGACTCTCCATTGGTGTGGTAGAATGTTTCATACTAATTAACAAGCTTATCCTTGTTAATTTCAGCTACCTCACTGCTTCCTTCACATATGATTTTCAATGCATCCCACACAACTTTTGCAGTACCATACTTCTCTAATCTTTCAGCACATCCATCTTGAGTGTTTGAGTTATAATGGAGTAGGCTTTGAGGTTGTAGATACATGTGTCCATAGTTTCTGAGCTTAATGTAAAATGTCTTTATTTTCTTACACATATGTAATTGAATGGGTACTTAGTGAAATACAATGTGTGGTTGTTATTATAACGTTGAATATTTTATTGCTTGGTATGTAATAGCGCTTATAAAACTAACTATATAGGTTGTGGTTGTTTGAATAGAACTAAGTCAACTAATGATTGTCAAACATATTCAAACTTAATCGTATGAAGTTCTAATGCGATTGGCCCATGCTAATGGACCATACACATGAACAACTTCATGCTAATCATATTGGATGAATGCCCATAATGGAAGCAACGTTTCGAGATCTACTTAAATGGAGTAGATCCTAATCTATGGGAATCAATAGAGACGGGGTACAGCATGCCGTAGATGCTCATGGTGTCAATCTTACACTAGATGGCATGACTGATGGACAGAAGGTCAAATACAATGCTAAGAAGAAAGTCTATGCTCTTCTTACTCAGTCGATCCCCAAAGATATTTTTCACCATTTTCTGAGTATACACAAGCAAAGAAGCTATGGGATGCATTGGAGAAAAGGTATTACGGAAATGCATCATTAAAGCCTTGTTTGACAACTTCTCTTCGATGGGTAAAGAAAGCCTGGATGACGTCATTGACAGATTCTACCACTTGATGAGTGAGAAGTACACTAATGGAGTAACGACATCTATGGAAGAAAAAGTGCCGAACTTTGCAGATGGGTTGCCAGAGAAATGGGTTTCCTTTGTCTCCAATCTCAGACAGAATGGTATGCTAACAAAGTTAGATATAAATGATTTCATTTTGAAGCTAAGAGAATAAGAATTAAGGATGAAATACAGAGCCCAAAAGTCTTCTTATGATCAAAATCCGGCACTGTACAACACGACTCCACAAGCCAAAACGTCTGGAGCACCACTTCAGACGACGTTTGTGTCATGTTCAGCTGGTCCTTCTCAAGCCTCTACTTCAAGGTCAGAAACATTAGGGTCTTCTGGTAGCCAATACATTGCACCTGAAGCAAATGCTACAAAACTGAAGACCGAGAATGTTGGTAATGTGACAGTAGAAGTAGCAAGAGAGCACATGGATCTCTTAGAAGCTATAGTCCACTCCTACGATGGACTAATTGTTGGGAAAACAGGGAACTGCCATTTGGCTGATGAGGACTACGAGCAGGTGGACGAGACAGAGCTGGAGAGGATAGATATAATGTGGGCCTTAGCAAGTGCTGTTAGGAGAGCTAAGAAGTTTGTCAAGAAAACCGGACAGAACTTGGTTGCAACTAAGGAAACTACCTTTGGTTTCGACAAGACCAAGGTGACCTATTTCAACTGTGGTGAAAAGGGGCACTTCAAAAGTGAGTGTGTGAAGCCCAAGAAAACTAGAAACGGGAATCCATTCTCATCCTTTAATCGTCAGCATAAACCAAATAGCAGTCCTACTTCGTCAAGCAGGGATCCTAAAGCCTTGACTGCTCATGATGATGAAGGACAGGACTGGAGCTTTCGGTTTATTTCACCGGGATAATCCGACATCGCTAGCGTTAAAGATTTAGATGACGATTCAGCTAGTGAAGGAGATATTGCAATGGAACTCGCGATGTCAAGCACCAAAGAGACTGCAACAGTAGTCAACTACATGCCTACAGAAGGGAAATCTACAATAACATGAGAATCACCAGAATCAGAAACACCAGACTCTGCTTTGATGGCTGATTCATCAGAACGCTCTCAGGTAAGTACTACTGACCAACATTTCAATAATAATGCTTGTTCTGATTGTAATAAATTTAGGGAAAGCATTGATTCAAAATTTTCTAGGTTATTAGATCATAATGATAGCTTAGTAAAGGACTTGCAACTGTGCACTGAAGCTAACAGAATTCTTAAACAAAATGAGCACAGTTATAAGGAAAAGATAGAACTACTGAACAAACAACTTAGGGAAACCGAAGATGTAGCTTTTAACCAATCAAATGACATTACGTTCTATCTTAACTCCCTAGAAGACACTAAGAAACAAAAGGTAGTTTTAAAAGTACAAGTTAATTCATTAAAGCAAAAACTGCATAGTTTGACAAGTTCATCTCATATTGTTCAAAGCATAGTGAGAGAGCGAAACAACGGGGAGGGATTGGGTTACACAAAAATCAGGAAGTTGGAAATTCTTGACATTAACTCCTCTCACAAAATCCTTCTGGATCAAGTGATTCATCTTCCGTTGATTGATGTGTCCCATTCTCCTATGCCAGGAGATGGAGTCCTTCTTAGTGGCTTTTGATAGAAAGCACTGAACTTCATGGTCAGTTGTTGAAGTTGTTGAGAGATCCAACACATAAAGATCTTTATATCTTGAAGCCGTCATCAGAACTTGGTCCTCCGGAATCACGTAGTTTTCCTTGAGGATGTAACACTTCTTGTTGTCGAATATGACTTTAAAACCTTTATAACAGATTTGGGAAACAGAAAGTAAGTTGTTTTGAAGTTGCTGAACGTAGTTCACCCTATCAAACTTAACTTTCTGATTTCCAACTTCTCCCTGAACTGTGATATAACCTCCTTTGTTTCCAGCAAACGAAACATGCCCTCCTTTTATTTTCTTAACGTTCGATAAAAGAGCCCTGTTTCCTGTCATGTGCCTGGATGCACCGCTGTCTACAATCCACGTGTTGGTTTCTGCACTATAGCGAGCACCCTGCACATACAAAGTAAAACCATTAGTTTAGGTTAGGAACCCAAGCCTTTACTGGCTTGGGTTTCCCAGAGGCATCACACATCATGAATTCAACCCATTGACCCTTAGAGGGTGAGGGTAGCTCAGGTTCCTTCTTATTATCATTACTAGACACAGAGGATGACTTCTCTTTCCATAAGCCAGATTTGTGCAATGCCTGTTTGTGATAAACAGTCGACTGGCTGACGGGTTGAACGTTAGGTTCGCTAGTTCTTCTAGGTGGAGTTAAAGAACTCCTCGAATAAGACCTAGGTTTTGAATTCTGAAGTTCAATCTTCTTTCTAGGTGTCTGATAGTGAGGACAAAAGGAAGCAATGTGTCCACACTCTCCACAGTTAAAGCACCACCTGCTATCGACTTTATGATTAAACTTTCTTTGTGGAGATGTGTGTGACACCCTAGTAACATCACTTAGTTTGGGTTTTGACTCTGTTTCTTTTGATGTTGTCTCCTGTTTAACAAAATTAATTTTTTTTAACTTTTTTAACATCTTTTTCCATTTGGTTAACTGGTTTTTGACATGAAGCTTGTGAAAGGTTAACATTAGTAGTCCTTTTAGATTCAAATTTGACTTTGTTTGACCCGGACTCTATATTAACCTTTTCAAATTCTTTTTCCAGATTAACACAAGGCATTTTACTCTTTGCCTTTGAAGTGGCCTTTTTTTGTTCTATTTCAGATTCAATTGATGAACATCAGGACTCTAGATCACTAACAAGAGGGGTAGATACCACATGATCCTTGATGGGGTTGTTATTTATTGGTCTACTCTTCGTGTTCATCAAGGTCTCAGGTGGTGGTGGAACCACTTTATAGCCCAAACCCTCCTCATTGTTTCTTTCTCTCACTAAGTGTTGGACAATGTGTGATGAACTTGTCCAGCTGTGCAGTTTTTGCTTTAATGAGTTTACTTCTACTTCTAAAACTGCCTTTTGCTTCTTAGTGTATTCTAGGGTTTTAAGATAGTACCTAATATCATTAGCTTGGTTAAATGCAACTACTTCAGTTTCCCTAAGCTGTTTAGTCAAAAGGTCTATCTTTTCTTTGTAACTATGCTCATTTTGTTTTAAAACTCTATTAGCATCAGTGCATAGTTGCAAATCCTTTACTAAGTTATCATTATGATCTAATAACCTAGCAAATTTCTCATCTATGCTATCTTTAAAAGTATCACAATCAGAACAAGCATGGTTTTTAAACAGTTGGTCAGTTGTACTTACCTGAGGAGGTTCAGTAGAGTTAGCCATCAGCGCAGCATTAGATGTCTCTAGTTCTGGTGGTTCTTTCTTTGCTGTTGAAATCTCTTCTTCAGGCTTGAAGTTGACCTCAGTTGCAGTTGTCTCTTCAATATTTGACATCGCTATTTCAACTGCAATATCTCCCTCACTCGCTGAATCATCATCTAAATCTTCTACACTGGCAATATTAGATTCCCTTGGACAGACAAACCGACAGCTCCAGTCCCGTCCTTCATCATCATGAGCAGTCAAGGCTTTTGGATCCTTGCTTGATGAAGTAGAACTGCTAGCTTGCTTGTCTTGATGAGTGAAGGACGAGAATGGGTTCCGTTCCCAGTCTACTTTGGCTTCACACATTCTCTCTTGAAGTGCCCCTTTTCTCCACAGTTAAAGCAGGTCACTTTACTCTTGTCAAAGCCAAATGTGGTATCATTAGTAGCAACCAAGTTCTGTCCGGTCTTTTTCACAAACTTCTTCGCCCTCCGGACAGCACTAGCTAAGGCCCACATAATGTCCATTCTCTCCAGCTCTATTTCATCCACCTGCTCGTAGTCCTCATCTGCCAGATGGCAGTTTTCGATCTTCCCAACAACAAGTCCATCATTAGAATTAACCACTACTGCCAAAAGATCCATGTGCTCTCGAGCTACTTCCACAGTCACATTACCGAGGTTCTCGGTCTTTAGTCTAGTAGCATTCGCTTCAGTTCCAATGTAATGGGTACAAGAAGACCCTAACGTTTTTGAACCTGAAGGAGAAGCTTGTGAAGGACCGAATGAGCTAGACACAAGTGCAGTCTGAAGAGGTGCTCCAGACGTCTTAGCTTGAGGCGTGGCATTGTACAAAGCTGGATTCTGAGTGTGCAAAGACTTCTGAGCTCTATACTTCATCCTAAGTACTTCTTCTCGCAGCTTTAGAATGAAGTCATTGATATCCAACTTTGCCAGCATCTCATTCTGTCTCAGATTTGACACAAATGAAGCCACCTTTCCGGCAATCCGTGTGCGAAATTTGACACCTTTTCTTCCATGGTAGTAGCAATACCATGTGTATGTATTTCACTCATCAGATGGTAGAATCTATCAATGACATCGTCCAAACTCTCGTTTCCCATCGATGAGAAGTTGTCAAATTCTTTCTTCAGTTCCTTAGCTTTAATTGCCTTCAACGAAGCATTCCCGTCGTATCTCTTTTCCAGCTCATCCAACAAATTCTTGGCCTGCTTATTCTCCGAGTACTGGTGGAAAATATCTTTAGGAATAGACTGTGTAATCAATGCATAAACTCTCTTCTCTGCATTATACTTAACTTTCTAAGCATGAGTCATCCCTCCCAAAGTAAGCTTTACCCCATCTGCTCCCACCGGCATACTATACCCAATCTCGATAGCTTCCCACAAATTTGGATCCACTCCATTGAGGTAGATCTCAAAACGTTGTTTCCAGTGGGGAAACTCATCTAACGTTAAGAGTTTTGGTGGTTTATTATGATTCCCCACTTCACTCTCAAGCAACAGTAGGTTCTGGATCCTTGAGTCCTTCCCGACATTAAACGCTGACATCTGATCTTCTATTCGATTAACTTTTAAGTGTACTAAACAAACTGTCAAACTGGTGCGACTAGGTGATCCGAATGGGCTATCCGTGTGAATGAACTATGCGATTAGTTCAATCGTGCGGCTGAACTAAGCAATTGGTTCAGTCGTTCGAATGAAGCTGATGCGTATGAACACTGCGAACGGATGGTTCAGTCGTACGAATGGAGATGCGACTCAGTCCAATCGTGCATCTGGTGTATGCGAATGAATTCCATTCGTGCGAATGGCTCAGTCGTGCGACTGAAGCTGCTGTTTTGCGAAAATTTCTAGGTTAAACGTGTTTTTGCCGTAAAAATTAGAAATTTCGCAAACCCTAATCCCCTAAGGCCGTAGAAACCGAAACTTGATGAGCAGGGAACGTCCAAGACAACTTTTGACACCAAAGATTGTGTTTTTTTAGTGTAAAAACACAAACTTTTTATCAATCTTGATTGAATCACACGTAATCAAGAGCCAAAGCTCTGATACCAATTGTTAAATCGGTTTTTTTCAGATCGATAAACATCCGAGCATGTTCTTGACGGAAGGATAAACAACATCAAACCAAAAGTCAAACAATAATAAGAACTATAATTGAATGGTTTCATTGATAAAAACCTAACGATTACAAGCTTGTTCCAACATAAGAAACAAGACTCTTGGCAAGGGGAAGACCGAGCATGATCTCCCCTCTCATCCGGCAGCCCTAAGCTCTGGGCAGACTTCTTCTCAATCCTTCATCTCTCTACACATTGAAACAGGTATATATAGGCCACGGCCCATATTAGATGTGACTGGGCCCATTCGTGCGATTGGACCATGCGTATGGTTCAATCGTACGACCGGACCATGCTTATGGTTCAGTCTTACGTATGTCCCAAACGGATCTCTCAGTCGCGCGGCTAGTCCATTAGCATGGCTCAGTCATACGACTGAGTCTCATTCGCATATGCTCCTGCGAATGACCCAGTTTCATGTGTTTACAACATATCAGACGTATAACATTAAGCCTAGACCATTCGACAAGTGACGGACACACTATATATGACTATATATGCTCCAAAAAAATTGTTAAATCAGTTTTTTTCGGATAGATAAACATCCGAGCATGTTCTTGACGGAAGGATAAACAACTTCAAACCAAATGTCAAACAATGATACGAACTATAATTGAATGGTTTCATTGATAAAGACCTAACGATTACAAGCTCGTTACAACATAAGAATCTAGACTCTTGGCAAGGGGAAGATCGAGCATGATCTCCCC
This sequence comes from Flaveria trinervia, assembly GCA_025506515.1. Classification (NCBI taxonomy): domain Eukaryota; kingdom Viridiplantae; phylum Streptophyta; class Magnoliopsida; order Asterales; family Asteraceae; genus Flaveria; species Flaveria trinervia. The sequence goes on from CM046451.1 coordinate 45,772,332, forward strand.
TCTCATCCGGTAGCCCTAGGCTCCGGGCAGACTTCCTCTCAATCCTTAATCTCTCTACACATTGAAACTGGTATATATAGGGCTCGGCCCATATGGATGCGACTGGGCCCATTCGTGCGATTGGACCATGCATACGGTTCAATCATACGACTGGACCATGCTTATGGTTTAGTCTTACGAATGTCCCAAATGCATCTCTTAGTCGCACGGCTGGTCCATTAGGGCTCAGTCATACGACTGAGTCTCATTCGCATATGCTCCTGCGAATGTCCTAGTTTCATGTGTTTACAACATATCAGATGTATAACATTAAGCCTAGACTATTCGACAAGCGACGTACACACTATATATGACTATATATGCTCCAACAAAAATTGTTAAATCGGTTTTTTTCGGATCGATAAACATCAGAGCATGTTCTTGACGGAAGGATAAACAACATCAAACCAAAAGTCAAACAATAATACGAACTATAATTGAATGGTTTCATTGATAGAGACCTAACGATTACAAGCTCGTTACAACATAAGAATCAAGACTCTTGGCAAGGGGATGATCGAGCATGATCTCCCCTCTCATCCTGTAGCCCTAGGCTCCAGGCAGACTTCCTCTCAATCCTTCATCTCTCTACATATTGAAACTGGTATATATAGGCCTCGGCTCATATTAGATGCGACTGGGCCCATTCGTGCGATTAGACCATGCGTATGGTTCAATCGTAGGACTGGACCATGCTTATGGTTTAGTCTTACGAATGTCCCAAACGCATCTCTAAGTCGCACGGCTGGTCCATTAGCATGGCTCAGTCGTACGACTGAGTCTCATTCGCATATGCTCCTGCGAATGACCCAGTTTCATGTGTTTACAACATATCAGATGTATAACATTAAGCCTAGACTATTCGACAAGCGACGACACACTATATATGACTATATATGCTCCAACAAATTCCCCATTGTACGTTGCTTGCGAATAGTAGATAACACCTCTTACAATCTTGAGTCAATCTTTGCTCTGGTTCCCAATAGAATCAAACGAAAACCATATTAGCCATTGTTGCCGATCTGTCAGGTTACTACCATATCCCTGAAAATGAATTTAGGCACAATAGCTTTCGTTTACTTTGTAGAACACTATCATAGCAGCAAGATTCCCCATATGACTGATTTTTCCAGATAATGACACGAACAGTTTTCCATTGCTTCAATCTTCACACATGCTAACTTGATTAACATCACCACCTGCAGAAATTCCCCCTCACATTCAGCATATCCCAATATATAGACATTGTGCTCTCCTTGCGTCTTGACACGGTGTATTGGGCAAAAGGTTGAAGGTTCCAATCCACAACTGACAATATCAACCAAATCAGCATGCACGAAGATTCATCATCGGAAACCAGTTCATATCATCACTTTCTGATTGCGTCTTCACTTTCTATATACAAGAATTCCCCCTAAGAAGCAGAATCCTTTCTGTGCGGATAAATATAACTTGATTGGCCCATAAGTAGTCAGATGCACCTGACTACCCCACAAAATCAGCACCAACTGCTCACATCTTCTCTTCTCTCTTTCGTGTTCCAATTACATTCACCTATTCTGGAAATCCGACGAATAATGGGGTACACATCAAACTTATTTGACAAACGAACCACTGGGTGAATAGGCTTTGCTCATCTTCAAATCTGTGCAAGAAGCTGTTCCAGACTCTTTTTTTTTTGGTCTGGAACAAATGCGGATGAGTCAATGCGGATGGCTCATTCGTGCGATTGAACATACGACTAGTCCAGTCGCACGACTGAACATATGACTGGTCCAGTCGTACGTATGTCTCATTTGCATGGTCTAGTCGTACGAATGGTCCATTCGCATGGCCCAGTCGCATGAATGGGTCTGCACGCAGATTTTCAGATCTACAGCCGCCAGGGCTGCCCAAAACCCTAATCTGACGAATTCAACATGAACCGAAACAAAGTAGACATCATCAGATTCGAAAGGGTGATAGGAACGTGGTTTCGAATTCGATTTCAACATAGAAGCAACACACGTAACAAGATTTGAGCAAAACACGAAGAACACGAGTGGGTTTAACGTCAAGATGTGAAATTCATCCAGAAATCAAGAGCTCGGGTTGCTAGAATGATCGTTAGAACATTCCAGCAGTAACCGGCTCTGATCCCAATTGTTAGGACCTGGTATTTGAATGAAATACCGAATGATTAACGTGTAAACGAAATAAAATAGTGCAGAATCCTATTTGATTGGCTATCCAATCAGTGAGAACGCACGTAGAATCAATAAAGTATTGAATCAAATGTTAAAAATCGATTAAGAATTAATCTACAGCGTTCTATGAACTTGGAGTATCAATTTGGAGGTTTCTGGACGGCTAGGGTACTTCTAGAGTCAAAATAGAAGAATGCTTACGTTTTTCCACGAATTGGGTTGTATTTATAGGTTAGTATTGTTCATTCGTGCGACTAAACCATTAGTATGGTTCTGTTGTGCGATTCAACCATGTGGTTGATTCATCCGCACGACTAAGTGTTCAGTCGTGCGACTGAGTCAATCTTATGTTACAATCATACGACTGATCCAGTCTCCTGGTTCAGTCGTACGACTGAGTCATTCGTATGAAGTTATTCATGCGTATGGACTATTTACGACCAATGAGCAATATCCTAAACTATGTGCGCGAGGGAAATGGTTTTGGGCCCTCTGTTCCCACAAAGGGCTCTAAATACTGTATACAAAGCTGGCCCAGTCACCTAGGGTACACTGCAAAGGTCCGCCAATGTCAATTGACTGGCCCCGTGTGCATGATAGGGTAGCTAACCCGCATCACAGTTGAGCTAACGACCTCATGGTCGTGCACCTCCTATAAGCTTGCAAGACTTGTTAACATTTTAAATTAAGTTCCACTTCTCTTCTTCATTGCTCTTTCACTTTATTATTAGTAGTACTTTACGCTACGATAATAAACACACCACGTAAAGTCACATACTAATAGTAATAATAATAATAATAATAATAATAATAATAATAATAATAATAAGGAACAATCATAATAATGCATTAATAAGCATTAATAAGCCCTAGTCAAACCTTGGTCAAAACCGTAAAAGCACGGAATCCCAAAAATTCCGTAATAAGTTCTAAGTGTTTAGGCGTCTTGACACTATTTGGGCGCATGAGCCCTGTTTGGGCGTTTCATCACTATGCAGGCGCATCAGCCAACACTTAACCGTTTCAACACTTAGGCTCATGAGCTATTTCAGACGCATGGACATTATTTGGCGTATGGTCCATTCAGATGCATGGACACTTAGACGCATGGGCTATTCGGGCGTATGGAAACTTAGGCACATGGGCCATTCGGACGTATTGGTACTATTCGGGCGCATGGCCCTACACTTAGTCGTTCGACTAATATTCTAGGTGCATGAGGGCACTATTCAGGTGAATGAGTTACACTTAAACATTTCTAAGGAATTTCCAGGCGCATGGGCCTTATTTAGGCGCATGAACCTTCTATTCAGCATGTTTCTAGGATATTTTCGAACCCAAACATCAAGACTATTTGTTCTAAGCTTACCAAGGCTATTCTAAACATGAACAACCTATAAGCATCCAAGGAACATCATCAAGCATGCATAATACGTAACGGGTATACATACATAAACATTGTAAAATCGTTTTAATACATTTTTAGCCCCAAGAAGAGTTTAAAACAAGTAAAACCGGGGTCTAGAACTCACCTGGTGCAACTTTGGGTGTATCTTCCTTCTAACCCGTATGCAAATGAGTTCAAGCACCTAGAAACCCACCAAACACACGCACATAATCATATACCCAAGACAAAACCCAACACAAACACTTAAAAACTTTGAATTCTTACCTTGAATTCAATCTCCTCTTCTTCTTCTTCAAACCCATAGTTTTTTGCTCTCTCTAATCCCAATAAGAAAAAGGTGATGTGAAGACAGGCTGGGTGGCCATGCCCACCTTTACACTAACTTTTTGTACTTTTATCCCCTTTTACATTTTTAACCCCTCAACTTGGGTTTATTGATGTTTCCTTCTTTTATTATTCATTTCTTATTCTCCTTTTAAAAGAATAACCGGGTGTTACATTATGTGCCTTATGTGTTTATACTTGATTACGTGGTTATATGCCTTATAAGCTTATTCTTATACTTGGAATCTTATCAATGCACACGAACCTTAAATCATATTCTAAGGCATTATATACCTAAATCAAATGGTTTTCAAAATGTGTTTTTGAATCGTTACTCATGGTATTCAAGTCTCGTCAAAGTCTATGTCCTATAACTTGAAACATGTAATGCTGGAAGAGTGGGATGCCTGTATCTCGAGGTGTTCTGTCTAGGCAAGGTATTCATATAAATCCAAATCAACCGATGGATCCATTTACGTTACCTTGGAACCCTTGGGGTGAGTGTCCACTTATAGGTACGCATGTCTTCATTATGGTTGTAGTGGACATAATACTTTGATTAGTCAACGTAATGTATTGGTTTGTAAACTGAACATTACACTCGAAACATCCAGTTATTATGAATCGTTTAATCATGATTTTGTTCCCTTGAATCTTAAACTCGTTATCCCCAATCCCTTAACGACCCTTAATAATCTTTCCGACGTCTTCCCTCAAAACCGCACTTATCATGAAACACATAACAATGATACTCTCATTTTAAAGTGAATCTTTAATCTTAACAACACGATTCTCGTACACTACACTAAATCAACATTGAAACCTCAATGAAATAAGTAAACAAGAACTGATCATCTAAGAACCCTATCAAATTTATTTTCTTGGGGATGTTTTCTACTAAAAATCAAATTCCATCCAAAAGTGTCTTGAAGTTATTTCTCGTATTTGTTAAGTCAAGTTTCGTATCGATCTAAAACTTGTTGATGTATTCATGGCAAAACGTTCCTAATAGCCTTGAACCGTCTGAAATACAAAAGATTATTAATTAAAAATTCTAAATTAATGACCGTGTACCCTTTGCCAACAAACACATTAAATCATGAATTATGAACTTTTAACAAACATAAACTTAGCAAAACAACATAATTATACTCAGTAAATTTAAACGCTCCAAAGAGTTCCCTTGTGATTAAATTTCAGGACGAAATTTCTTAAAGTAGGGGAGACTGTAACATCCGCTAATTTTTTCCAATTAAAACTCCAAAATCATTTTGAAACTTCTCAAAACAGTAAAATTCCTTATTTAAGTATGTAATTATTTAGATGACCAAACACCACAAATTTTTATATAATCGTTACTAGGAATTGAGTTACTAAAAAATTCAAGTAGTTTATCGTTACATAAATTTATAATAATTATACTTGATTAAATTACAAGAAGTTACTTAAATAATTCATTTAAAATTTTAAATTATAGAAGTTATAAAAATTATTTGTTATTACATAATTAAATGAGGCTCTTAATGGTTAAGGGGCTTATATATCATTTTTGAAACTTAATTAACAAGCTTCTTACATAAAATGATAAGCTTTCAAAACCATAGGGACGGAAATTGTCAATTGGTTAAAAGCAACCCAATCCGCCCTCCCTATCCCCCCTTCCCCTCGTCAGTGAGCTCCGGCGATAAAAATTACCGGTTATCCATCATTTAATTCTCAATTAAACACACTTAAACTGTTTCTTAAGTTGTTTCGAACTTAGGTGATGTTTTAATTGATCTTTTCGGATTGTTACGAGTGTGTTTACAAAATTGAACATGCAATCAAGGCATTGAACACATTCGACCTGAAACTGAATGAATTGTGCCTAAAACGAGGGTAAATCATCATTTCGATGCTCATAAAACTATTGGAACTCCCAATTTCATTTGAAACGTACACACACATCACATACGACCATCATCTTCAAGTGCAACCTGTAACTCATTTGAGTGACCGTTTCTATGTAATCTTGATTTCAATTGGTTGATGTCGATCCTTATCACTCTCAGAAGCTTCTACGCTTACTAATTTGGAGTATTAGCATCTAAATCTCCCAAATTGATTTCTCAATAAACCGCGGCCTGTATCATCTTTTATCAACACATCGACATCATCCTGGTAATTACACACACCTACACACTCGATTTCATCTAGGGAACAAAAACCCTGTGTTTGATTTCATTAACAATCACGAATTGAAGTTCAATTTGGAACAATTCAATTCTTGGGTTTTTGTTGATTTGGGGGTTCTTTTGTAATACTACTTTTAAAAAATAAGGGCCGAGATATGCCACGGCTGCGGCCCTAGTTCATTGGTTACACGGTTCCTTCCAGACATTGAGGTCCCGGGTTCGAACCCGGGCACCCTCAAACTATATTTTTTGGCTTTTTCAGCATTTTAAAAATATAAGTAATTTTTGAAAAGTTATTAAAATTAACTTTGCAAACTTTATTTATTTTTAAGGTCATTTTATTCATTTCTGTAAATTTATTTCTTTAAATATTTTAACATTTTTTTATAAAACAAAGATTGTATTTAGTTTATTTTTATAAAAGTAGACTTTAAGTAATGATTTAAATCAGTAAAATTATTATTGGTTCAAACGTTTTTTCTTTAAATATTCATCGTTTAAATCACGTTATTTTAAATGGAGATTATTTGAAACATTATAAATCAATATGTTAAATGAATCATTATTTAAATTGTTAATTAAATATTTATTTAAATATTTATTTAAATAATTAGTTATTCACCTTTCCATTTAACTATGTTATATATAATTAGTTAATAAATTTATTCTTTAACTTTTATTTAAACACCTGAAACTAATACAACAATATAATGTTCTATTATTCTTTATTCTTATTTTAAGGTTTGGATAATATAAAAATCATTCAAAGGTTAAAAACTTTATAAAATGATTTAAATAATTTTAAGTTATCTTACAACTTATTTAAAATAAGTCGTCAAGAACCTTTACCAAGTTTTAAATAATTAATTACTATTTATTTATTTTCACGTATTATATTTAATCTTTATTAAATTAATAAATTAAACTATTGAATCATTCACTATAATTTTTATTGGCTCATATCATCTTCATAATTGATTGTGTTACTATATTTTACTTAACATAAATAGTAAAACCCTCAAATTCCAAATGAAACCCTATATCATGTTTACTCTTGAACTATATCTTTATTTTAATCTTGAGACACTAAATCTTAGGTTGAATCACGAAGAAAACGTTGGGATACTTTTATCTTTGTATTGTTATCTTAAGTGCACTTTAGCACGTGAGTATTTCTATTCCCCTTTTTATATTTTCACACTTTGGGGTGAAACATGTTACCTTACACTCGTTACACTTCTAAAATGTTTGATTCTTGTAAACTTATTGCAATTCACTTGTATATTGTGGTTAGTTGATCTTGTAGCTACCATGTAATGTCGATTATATGTACAATCATTAACTATTGCTAGCCTGGCGATGTCATAGATCTATGGGCCTGACAAGCCTGCTTGGTTGATCCAAGTACACTTAGCTAATCGTATGTACTTGTAAACGTTTGAGACTTGTAAAACTTTGTCAAGGTTTGATTGTGCGTTCTGTCTTACATCCCTAGTTACTTTGTTCTCTAACTTACAACATGAATTGCCATCTTATATATACTTATGTATTGAAAACTATGAAAATCTCACCAACTTTCAAAGTTGACCTTTTATTTTTAACATGTTTCAGGTTTCCTACTTGAAGATCTTCTGTTATTGGTTGTATATTGATTGTTTTCTAACTTACAACATGAATTGCCATTTTTAACATTTTTAACGTATAGGACTTGGACCTAGTTTAAATTGAAAGTCTTATGTTATTGGTTTTATATTGATTGTTTTGTAGTTACTTATTTGTCTTGTAATGTTTAATGAATAATGACATTTAATATTATTTCAACTTAATTAGTTCGATTTGTTATGAGCAATCCTCTCCCATTCGTCCGCCCCGACGATTCCGCCATCGGTCGGGGTGTGACACAATATCATAGGTAATTTGATCCCATCCCCCTGATTTGTTTGATTAATAGTGGAGCACAAGGAATTTCTAGTTATAGGAAAAGTTAAATTTGTGGACGGTTGACCGTCAAATATCCACCATCTCATAGTTGGGCACATGTGTCCTCCAAATCAGATTTGGGAAATTCAGTAGGAGAGCCCTTATTATGAAGCTGTAAATGCTCTTGATGGTTTGTTCAGATATGATTATCTCTTGGCTGCATAATCTTGACCTAATAACCCTAACTCCATTTACAGTGTCGGTTTGAACATGTGCCCAAAATTCAGACATATGGTTGGAGTAGATAGTAGCATTTATAGGGAGGGTGGTGTAGTAGGTGGATTAGGTCAAAAAGTGGATGATTTCAAAGAAGTCGGCATCCTTGGTTTGTTGAGGATTCTGGGTCATTGTTGAGAAAGTTGAGGAAAAGCGAGGTAAATTCAAAGAGTAAAAGTGAATACGAGGGAAACATAGGGCTTGCAAATGAGTAAAATGATTAAGGAGAGAGATCAAAAAGTATTTAAAAGGGGTAAATGGTAGATGGATAACGTGAAATGATAGTTTGGTGTATGATTTAACAGTGGTAGTAAGGATTAATCATCTAAATATTCAACATCATTAAAAAAATCTTTACCTTTTTACAGAGTGGGACCAACAGATTTATGTTACATAGTAAAGCATTCTTCCAAGAGTATGAGTTTACCAAATGTAATATTTTCCGAAGCTAAACTTACTTCCGAAGGTAAGATAATCCTACTTCCAAAAGTAAGAATGTCTTCCGAATGAAGAAGTTTAACAGTCCGAAAATAGATTTGATGAAACATCAAATGTTTTTTCGAGGCATAAAATTGTTTCGAAGATAAGACAAACTTAGAAACGGTTTGCTTCGGAAGATGAATAGAATGTCTTCCGTGGGAATGTTTCTCTTTGGAAGAAATCCCTTTTGTAATGGGGCTTAGATTGTAAGACATTAGAAAAACACACAATGAAAAAGTTTTTCATAGGAGATAAGCTAATCAAGTTTATCACCCAATAGTTGTGATAAGATATTTAAATCTTTGTTCATAAAATTCTTTGGGGAAAAACTCAACATATTCTTCATTTGAGTCAAGTTTGACTAGTTTGATCAGATTTTTCTCATTAATATCTCTAATAAAATGGTACATGATGTCAATGTGCTTTTGTCTTTGAGTGCTTGATCGGGTTTTCTATGATAGAAGTGTCACTCTTGTTATCAATATGGATAGGAGTCTCCATGGACTTGAAGCCATAATCCAACATCTAATTTTGAATCCATAACAACTATGAACAACAACTAGTAGCATCAATGTATTCAGCTTGAGCAGTTGATGTTGAGACAAAGGATTGTTTCTTGCATTGCTAGGAGATTATCCTTCCACCAAGAAATTGACATCCTCCTCATGTTGATTTCTTGTTGATATTACAGTCACCATAGTAATAATCAGTGTAGGCAAAGATATTGAAATCTTGATTCCTAGGATACAAAGACCCAGCTTGGGAGCTCCTTTGAGGTATTTGGGGATTCTCTTGGCAGCAACTAGGTGAAACACCTTTGGAGCAGTCTCAAATCTTGAACAAATGTAGGTTGCAAACATAATATAAGGTCTAATTGTTGTGAGACACATTAGAGATCCAACAATTGCCCTATACACATGTTGATTAGTATCTTCCCCCTTAAAGTCAGGACAAAAATTGTGATTTCTAGGTGTGGGTGTCTTTGATAGCTTACAATCCTTTATTTCAAATCATTCTAAAATGTCATTAACATATTTAGATTGATTTATAAAGAACCCTTCTTTCATTTGCTTCACATAAAATTCAAATGAAAAAGTCCATTTTCCCATGGAACTCATCTCAAACTTCTTTATCATAATGCTTTCAAAGTCCTTACACATTTGGTCATTTAAGGAACCAAATATGATGTCATCAACAAAGAATTATACTAGCAAAATGTCTTTTCGAGACTTCCTTATTAATAATATTCTATCAATGGTACCTCTAGTGTAACCATTCTTCAGAACAAACTGAGACAAGGCCTTATACTAAAACCTAGGTGCTTGGTGCAACCCATTAATAGATTTATCCAATTTGCACACATAGTTAGTATGTTGGCGGTCTTCAAATTCTAGAGCTTGGCACATATAGACTTCTTTGTCTCATCCACATAGTGAATAGCACACTTGACATCAAGTTTGTAAATTGTAAAATCTTTTATGCTACATAAGCAAGAAATATCCTCACTACCTCAAGTCTGGCAATAGGGGAAAAGATATCAGTGTAATCAATTCATTCCTCTTGTGTGTACCCTTGAATTACTAGTCTTTCCTTGTTCTTGATAATCAAACCTCTACATCCTTTCTTTTTCTGAATACCCACTTTGTGCCAATGGGTACTTTGAGTAGATGATGTCTTACATGCATTCAATAAGGACTGATTGAATGAAGGAGAAACAACATCAAAAGCATTTTTTTGTGGGGTAGCATTAATAGCTGTGTCTTCCTTCTCATTACTGCATCCATCAGCTTTGTGTCGTACAAAGTTTAAGTTGTCACTTGATGAGTTTTGAGGCACACTTTGTTGGCAACTAGTTGAAGCTTTACTTGTTCCTCGGATAGTTATACTTTCAGGTCTTTTATCTATTCGAGCTTGATTTTTAGCAAATCTTAGAGAACTTGGAAGAGGTCTTGGTAACTCAAGCAGTTGATCATAATGCAAATCATTTTGAGTTCTTGTTCCAACTGAAACATTCTAACAAGAAGCTTTATTATAGTTCAGAAACAATTATATGTCAAAGATGTGATGAGGACCATTTCCCCTAACACGAGCATTGTGCTCATTAACAACGATGTTGGATGATTCCTAAAATTGTTTATTTTTGATGTTGTAAACTCTATAAGCAATAAAGTTGGAGGAATATCCAACATCACCCCACTTGTTAGCAAATTTTGTCAATTTTCCTTTGTGTGAAGTATGGTACACCTGCTACCAAAGGACCTAAGAAAACCAATGAATGGTGATCTCTTGTTCCATAGCTCATAAGAGGTTTTCCATAGGGATTAACTATAAGGAATTTTTTATGCACATATCATACACTGTTGACTGCCTCTGCCCAGAATGTTAGAGGCAACTTTGAATCAGCTAACATAGTCCTAGCAGGCTCAATAGTGTTTTGTTTCTCCTCTTAGTAGCAGCATTTTGTTGAGGTGTTCTAGAAGCACTATATGATCCGGCAATCCCTTTTAAGTTACAGAATGAGTCAAGAATTTGATTCTTAAACTCAGTCCCTTGATCATTTCTAATAACTTTAACCTTGTGATCAATTTGATTTTCTATTCTAAGAATAAAAGATTTTAAAGTTTGAGTAGTTTCATCACTCGCTCATAAAAAGAATACCTATGTATATCGAGTGAAATCATCAACAATCACAAGGTAGTATGATTTCCTTCCAATGCTTATTATACTTGTGGGACCAAATAAATCCATGTGCAATAAGTGTAATAGAGTGGTGATAGAGTTAACTTCTTTAGATATATGAGAGACCATGTGTTGCTTTCCTTTCAGGCATGCAACATAGTTATCTTTGTAAAAAAATTCCTTTTTAGGCACACCATGTACCAAGTTTTTTTGGGATGGTAAGATCTCAATATTAAGAGCCTAACAAGCTCAGATACCAATTGTAGGATCGGTTTTCATGACTCAACACAAGTGTTCTCCCTTGAACTCACAAAATCACACTCGAACAATAAAGCAAAATACTTAAATAGTTGATAATAATATACTAATCAAACAAGACATAAGAGATGGTTTTCAAGATACTTGTAGATATTACTTCTGAAACCAAGGTTTTTACAAGACTCTTACAAGCTTTCAACTAAGTATACAATGAGAACTATATATACTACTATCTACAACCGGTTATACATAGATTACCAGCTGGTAAATTAGACAAAACAAATACTACATTGCTAGTAGTAAGGCATCTGATATAAAATACTATCCTAGATAAGGTAGTCATGACAGCTCCATGACTTATGACCGGTTGGTAAGAATGAGAATCTCACTTAGGATCGAATATGGAAATCAAGTTAGAGATTGAATGGCGGAAACAATCAATCAATAATCAGTTAATGCAAGAATATACTCATAAATGCTTTGTATATATTAATGAAGGTGATTGATTACAATAAATGCTAGGGTTTTAGCAAGAACAGTAATAATGCACCTAGGGAATACAAAATATTTTAATTGTCTATATTGTATCACCTCATGTAGGAGGTTGTCTATAGGTAGACAAGTTGCCTTTTTACAAAATGACTAAGCTACCCTTGACCTATACATCAGAACTAGTCTAAGTCTTCATTCGTATTTCGTCTTGTTCATCCGCATTAGCAAATGCGGATGAGTTGACTTAAGCCGCATTTCTTTACTTGATCTTCCATATTAGTATGTTGGTCATCCGCATTAGTTAATGTGGATGAACAAATACTTCTGTGCATTTGTCTAGACATCCGCATTGGCAAATGCGGATGAAAAAATATTGTCCGCATCTCTTCTGGTCTTTCGCATTTGTTAATGCGGAAGAACAAACACTTGTCAACATTTGTTCTTTGCCTTCTGCATTAACAAATGCGGTATGCCAATACGTGTTCTTCTAATACATATTATTCTTTCACGTTAGTTCTTGGACTTAGGGAGTTTTCAGCAGAACAACCAACAACTCACCAATTAAATTGGCATGTATGATCCTTTCAGGGTCTAACAATACTCCCTTAAGGATTATGTAGCCAATGTTCTTCAATGTTTTGGTGGTGGTTGAGGTTAAGAGGATTCTGCTTGGTCTTGTGAAGGGAGTAGTGGTTCAGCTTGTGATGGATCCGAAATGGCCTTTATCATATTGACAAAGTCATCTGCATGAGACATATTTTATCTATTCAACACATGTATTCTCATCTTACTCATAGTATGGATGGCTTCCAAGGGTAGTTTCTTAAGAGAAACAGGTTCCCATATAGTCACAGTGGACAGTCCATTCCTATGAATTAGTATAGCTCCATCTACATCCACTTCCAGCTTTACTATGTTTCCCAGCTGCAGTGGAGCCTTTTTCTTCTTTCTCTTTTCCATCTTGGCAATGATTTAATCATATGCCATTTTCAGTAGTTTAACATACTTTAAGAAGAAGTGCATGTCTTGTTCTCCCAATTAGTTGTTTATTTCCCTAAAATGTCTTGTATATATATATTGGATGTAAGATTGATCAAGCAGCCTTACTTCATATCCACTAAATAGTCGAATTTCAGCTCCTTCCTTTCCTCCCCATTTTCTTTCTATTACCAACTCATAAGTTATTTCATCATAATACACATTTGAGATTGGTATGGAGGAATGGGTACCAGACATCATCTTTCTTTTCAGAGACTCTGTTGGTTCATTCTCAGCTTTGGAAACACAACCTCCTCAGCTGGTGTTCTCTGTTTCTTTTCAAGAGGATTAGTGAAAGTCCTATCCTTCCCCATGTATATGGCTTTCAGTGATTTGAAGTTGTTGGTTCTTTTGAACATTCATAGTATATCTTCAAATTCATATCCTCTGAACATGGCCTTGTAATTAATGAGTTCAAAGTTAGCCAGTTACTTTAAGTCATGAATCTCAAGGGCATTTACAAGAGCAGAGTACTCTATAAAGAACTGAACCAGCCCTAAGATCCATTTGACTAAAAATATATTCCAATCACTGTCATACTTCCAAGAAATGATTTTCTGATCAGTTTTGGCCTTGGGAGTAGGCACACCACTGATCATCTCTATACTGGTCAGCCCTTCTTGATGTTTCAGTTGAGAAGTCTTGAAGATCATGTATAGGTTGGACACACCTTAGTTTAGATTGTTTACTTTTGCTTGTAATAGGTCTTTTGTTAGTTTCCTTTTGTATGTAATTAGATTTATGTAGTTTCGAAGTCCAGGGAAACTCATAGTCAGTTGATTAGTTCGCTCAGCGAAACTACTATTTCTGCCGGGCGAAACTACAGTTTCGGCAGAACAGTTTCGTTGACAGCGATACTGTCTGCGAAACTAAGACTGCTATATAGGGTTTTTGATCATTATCATTGGAGGTAAGCTTGCAAAACCCTAATCATTGATCCTTGTTGCAAGTTACCATTTCTAAGCAGTTATTACACAGAAATATCATTGTGCTTTGATGTTATTGAATGTTATGATCTTTATTGTTTTATTATTGAATGAGTTGTTATTGTGTTTAATCTTCATTGTTCATCTTATTTAGTTTGTGTGTTTGATATTGAACGATTATTCATTTCATTTGCGCTCTAATACGATCAAATTGACCAAAAATATGGTATTAGAGCATTAGTGCTCATGATTTGTTGAGTTTTTGGTTGTTTTAGTTCAATATCAAGTTTCCATCAATTTTCAGTTCAAAATAGTGTGTATTTGACATGGAAATTGATTGAGTTTTGCTGGTTACTGATTGGGGAAGCTCTGTTAATCATCAGATCTCAAATTCATTGAGTTTTTGATGATTTCAGATTGATTTTGTGTTGAAGAAGGGTTCAAGGTTTGACCTGCGAAACTATTGTTCTTTCAGCGAAACTATGAAGTTCTTTATGTGAAACTACCGGTGTTATCATTATAGAATTCTTTCTTGTAGTTCTATGAAACTAGTCTACTTGAACAAAAGTTCACTAGTGCTTGTGAAGATTTAACAAGCGAAATTGCTGCCGAAAGTAATTTTGAACAAAGTTCAAGCTTGTTTCGTGCGAACTTATCGGCAAAACGAAGCTATTTGTGACATTCAGCTAGCAAAACTGATGCCGAAATTGTCAGCGAAATTACACAACTCAGCGAAATTATCTTTCTCAATGAAATTTTCTGTGAATTTGCTTTTCTTCTACGAAACTACTACACTTTTAGCGAAATTGTCTCTTCTCTTGACGAAACTACATCAATCCCAGCAAACCACTCAGTATATCTCTGAAGCAAAGGTGCCAAAGAGTCTTGATCTCGATGGGTGAGTTGCATGTCTTGAGAAGACACTCTGGTTCTTGGCTTTTTGCTAGTGATTCTTCTTTTAGAGTTTTGAGTCTCTGTTTCTTCCTAGTGATCATCCTAAGGACTGCTGCCCTTAGGGAATTGGTTTTCATGTTACCAAGCTTCCTCTTTGTGAATCCTTTACTTGATAGATAATCCTTCATTTCCCTATGAGACATTTTATACGGATCAACATATAAAGGTTGAGGAGTGAAGTTTCCTTCTTCATGGAAGAGAGTTTTGGCATATCAGCTTTAAGTGAAATGGTCTTCTCATAGTCTGTTTCAACAGTAGGGTCTAGTAGTTTGTTCAATCTTTCTTCTCTTGCCTTCATCCCCTCATAAGTCATGCTAAAGAGTTCATCAGGATCATATCCATGATTAATCAAAAACATAGCTTTAATCATTTCTGAGCCTTTTCCACCATTTCTTCTACTGACCTTTCTTCCTGCATAGGACTATCAACTACTATTGGCTCATCAGCCATATAGCCTCCTTCAATTTCACCTTCTTCAAGATAACAAACACAACTTGATTCTTCAACTGAGCTTTTGCCTGCTCATATTCTTCTAAAAATTCTGCTATAGCTGCCAAGCTTCTAGGATCATCCTTTTTTCTTTTCTTTATTGGCTCTTCTTCCACAATAGGTCTTTTTCCCTTAGCCCTTTTAGTTAAATACTTCCACTTTCTGGTGTATGTCTGTATTGAAGGACAAGCATAGGTTTTAGGCATTTCAACTCCTTGAGGCAGTTTTTCAGCCTTTGATTATACTTGTTCATGGGCAGCAATAACTTTTTATTCTTTTTCTCTTTGTTCTTCACATAACTTTCTGATCATTTCTTTTTGTTCATCAGATAGATACACAAATTGGCCTATTTGCAAGCTTAGCTCCTTCTCTAGAGGGACAGGGGATTGAGGAATAACCATTATGGGTTGAGTAAAAGTCCTTTGATTAGCTATAAAATCCTAGAACTTATCATCAATAATGAACTCTTCTTATGTGAAACTGTCTAGTGCATTGATCATGTCATTAAATTCATCCTCTTCAGTGTGCATACTTGTTGTTTTCTCTGAATATACTACCATGTGCAGGCTAGACTCATCTTGTTTTGTCTTGCTTGGTTTTGCTTCTGGTTCAAAGGATCTCATGTATTTACCAGGGGGAGATGACTGGGTTTGAGTAAGAGTGATATTCTTACTGAGAACCAAATATGATAATCAAGTCAATGATTGAGTGGCGGAAACAAATAATCAAAGAACATTCAAGCAAGAAAAATTACTCATAAATGTTGTTTGTATTGATATATGAAAGTTGATAAGTTACAGAGAATAATTACCACAAAAATTCTCTATCTATCAGTCGTCACCTCAGTACGAGGTTAACTATTCTATTTATAGACAAGACAAGATGCCTTTACAAAATGACTAAACTACCCATGACCTATTACATCAGAAACTAGTCTAAGTCTTGATCCGCATCTCTGCTTTTTCATCCGCATTGACAAATGCGGATGAGATAATCTTGATCAGCATTTCCACTTGATCATCAGCATTAGTAAGTTGGTCATCCGCATTGGTTAATTCGGATGAACAAATACTTGTGCGCATTTGGTTGGTCATCCGCATTTGTCAATGCGGATGATCAAAGTCTTGTGTGCATCTTCTTTTGTTCTTCCGCATTACTCAATGCGGAAGAATAACTTGTTCTTGAGCATAAGTATTATGTCTTCTGCATTAGTTAATACGGAAGAGTAAACACTTGTCCGCATCAAATTTTTGTCTTCCGCATTGACTAATGCGGAAGATAACACTTGTTATTATTCTTGCAGATCTTCATCCGCATTGCATCTTGGACTTGTGGGATTCCAGCTGAGCAATCATCAATTCACCCATTGAGTTGGCATGTATGATCCTTTCAGGGTGCAACAATACTCCCCCTAAGGATTATACATCCTAGTTTTCTTCAATGTTTAGAAGGTGATTGATGTTGAAGATTCAGCTGGGTCTTGAGGAGGTAGTATGAAAGCTACTTTGGTGGGATCCATAATGGCCTTGATCATGGTTACAAAATCAGTTGCTTCTGACATCCTGTCTCTACTCAGCACATGTATTTTCATTCTGCTCATGTTATAGATGGCTTCCATTGGTAACTTTTTTCAGAGAGAGAGGTTCCCATATGGAAATTTTGGAAAGACCATCTTTATAAATCAATAAACTCCCTCCCACATCCACTTCATGCTTAACAATATTTCCAAGTTGCAGTGGTGTTTTCTTCTTCTTTCTTTTGTCTCTTTTAATCTTTATTCTATCATAGGCCAGTTTCAACAATTTGATGCATTTCAGAAAGAAGTGCATATCTTGTTCACCCAATTTGTTGTTTAATTCCCTGAAGTGCCTGGTATAAATGTAGTAGATGTATCATTCATCAAGTAATCTTACTTCATATCCACTGAAAATTATTCATTAAATGTAGTGATGTCAGCTCCTTCTTTTCCTCCCCACTTCCTTTTTATCACCAACTCATAGGTTTTCTCATCATACTACACATTTGAGATGGGAGTGGAAGAATGAGTACGAGACGCTACTTTCCTCTTTAATGACTCAGTTGGCTTTACCTTCAACTCAGGGAATACAATTTTTTCTGCTTCCAACTTTTTCTTCTTATCCAGGGGATTGACAAAAGTTTTATCTTTTCTTAAGCAAATTGTCTGTAATGAATTGAAGTTGTTTGTCTTTCTCAACATCTAAGTGTATTCTAAAATTCATATCCCCTGAACATAGCTGAATAATTCATCAGTTCAAGTTGAGCTAGCTCCTTCAAATCATGAATCTCCAGGGCATTTACTAGAGCTTAGTACTCTGTAAAGAATTGTACTAGCCCTGAGATTCTCTTCACCATGAACATGTTCCATATGCTATCATACCTCCATGCTATTATCTTCTGATCTATCCTCCCCTTGGGAGTGGACACCCCTCTCATCAGTTCAGCAGCAGTCAGTCCTTCTTGCAGCTTCAACTGAGATGGTTCTGCAAACCATTTTGGGTATTTGTGGAGTACTGGGCAAGTAGTTCTTGGTCTTTTATGTTCAACAACATGTCTTCAGCTGACACTCTGCTTCTGGGTTTGGTCTTGGTTAATTCTTTTTTCAGTTTCTTGAGTTTACCTTTCTTTTTGTTGATCAATTGAAGTGTTAAAGCCCTTAACGAATTTGCCTTCATGTTGGCAATCATTCTTTTTGTGAATCCCTGACTTGAGAGATATTCCTTCATTTCCTTATCAGACATGTTATAAAGATCAGGAAATAATGATTCATGGGATGAGGTTGATTTCTTCATGTGTGACAGCTTTTGTAGAGGACCCTATCTTGGTAGTGGAATTTCATCCCTTGTGGATTTCTTCAAGGATGAGTCTTTGTGTTTTGGAGTGTCCTTTGTCATTGTCTTCTCATATGCAGTGTCTATTGTTGGATCAAGCAACAATTTCACTTTCTCTTCCTCCTTTTTTATTCTCTCATAAGTCATTGCAAACACTTAATCATGATCATAGCCTTGATTGATCAAAAACATGGCTTTAATCATCAAGTCATCAGTTTGAGCTATGGTTACCATGTCTTCTACTGACTGTTCTTCTTCAATAGGACTGTTCATGAGAACATCCTGTTTAACTTCATATTCATCAGCATTTTCTCCTTCTTCTAATTCAATTGCTCTAGCCAATTTTTTCAACTGAGCTTCTGCCTGCTCATGTTCTTCCAAAAATTTAGCAATTGCTGCTAAACTTCTTGGGTCATCTTTTTGTTTCTTTGATAGTTCTTCTTCAGTTATTGGTCTCTTGCCTTTAGCCTTTTCAGCCAAATACTTCCTCTTTCGTGAGTAAGTTTGAAGTTGAGGGCTAGAGGTTTCAGTTTAATCTTCTGGTTCAGGGACCTTTTCAGGTGTACTTGGCTCTTTATCCTTCATTTCACTTTGTTCAGTTACAGTTTCTTCTTTCCTTTCTTGTTCATATCTTTCTTTTAGTTCTTCTTTTTGTTCTTCAGTTAATAATATGGCAAAGACAATTTGCAGAGTTAATTCCTTTTCCAATGGCACTGGTGATTTGGGAATAAAGACAATAGGTTCTACCTCAGTTCTTTGATTGTTTATGTTTTCCCAGAAATAATCATCAAATTGTTCAGAAGCAAAACTATCCAAAGCACTGAAGAGTTCTTCAAATTCACCCTTTTCTGAGTCTGAATAACCAATGCTTCCAGAATACACTACCATGTCTAGGCTCTGGTCTTTGATCTCAGTTCGACCTTCATCTTCAACTTGTTCTTCATTCTCATCTATTAAATTGTTGTCCTCATCTTCAACTGATGCGGTAGAGTAAAATCATTGTCAGCATTAGTTGCACTTCAAAAATTATTGTTACCCGCATTAGTTACATGCATGGGTTACCTTCACCCGCATTAACTAATGCACTTACCTACATCACCTTTTGAACTTAATTAAAAGTTAATGTAATTGAATTGATTATTCATCTTATGAAGAGGTGTCCTTGATTGATTTTTCTTATGAACTTGGCTATTGAAGTTGTCAATTTTTGCTTGGACTGACTTCTATGTTACAACTAATACAAGTTTCCCAATTTTGACAGTTCTTGGGCTTATCATGCTTCTAAGGATCTGCATAAGTTGAGATGTAATGGTATGAATTATTGCAACAACACCAACTAAAATTCCTTTTGTTTTGTTTTTCAAAATTGAGTTAATAAACAAAAATTTGAACTTACTCAAAAATTTTAAATTACTCACCCTAAAGTTTATGTCCACATTTGGAGAGAAACTTTAAAGATTTAAAAGTTTTGAATATTATGTTGATTACTATTAATAATGAAGAGAAAATCTCTTTGTAGGGATCATATCAATCTTTCATTACACCTGTGCATCCTTCATGACTAAATGGACATGATTATGAACTTGAAGATTGAAGGCATGTTTGTTCACTTAAGCTCATACCTGGTTGATATTTTGATGCAAATGACTTTTATCATGTTTTGGTTGATTTATTATTCAATGTGTACCTCACACACATAAGCATGGAATGATCAACCCTCCTTATACAATGCATGGTAGAACTTTGTTACGACTTTTCTTACCAGGTTACTTCAGTCATGAGATCTCATGTTCACTGATCCTCATTAGGATTCTTTTAATTTGGTCCTTTTTCATGTTGATCCTCATTGGGATTCTTTTCACTTCACTTTGGAAGGTGATCCATGATAGGATTCTTTTGTTCATTCACTTGGAATGTATTACTTTGTTGATTCATCCAACTTTGGATATGTTCCACATTGGGAATCTTTTGGATCATGACATCTGCACTATGTGCAAGTTTCATCAGGTCTTTGCTTTGCAAAACAAAGATGAAACATGATGTGGTGAAAGAGATTCATAAAGTATCATTACCTGGTGTGTTTAGGTTACTACACACACATGCATTCAGATAAGCCAATACATACCTGTACTTTGTGATGAGTGTTTCACAATTAAATATGTCTTTAATTCATCACTGCATGTATCTTTTCTTCCAAGTTGAACCTACGAACATATCTGGTAAGTCATTTCAGTCTTTTACATTTTGTAATTAAGCATAGTGAATGATATAACGACTTTAATTATATCATTTCCCAAGATTCTTTTCTTCATAAGACTTGATTTCTTTTTGTGGTTTTTCTGATGTTTTATATTGTTTTTGATGTTTTTCATAGTTTTTACTCAAGGTTAATCATGCCAATTGACTAACCCAGAAATTCAAACCTACTAGGTTCAAATGCCTTGGTGAACAAATCAGCTAATTGATTTTATGTTGGTACTTGAATCAATTTGATTAAACTCTTTTCAGCACAGTCTCTAAAAGAATGATATCTAATTTCAATATGTTTTGATTTTGAGTGCTGAACTGGATTATTAGTTATAAAGACAGCAGCTGTGTTGTCAATAGAAATTGGTGTATGAAAAAAGTTAAAACCATAATCAAGCATCTGGTTTTGAATCTAGAGAACTTGAGAGCAACATGCTCAAGCAACAATATACTCAGCTTCGGCTGTGGACACAGACACATTTGCCTGCTTCTTGCATTGCCAGGATACTAGTCTAGGACCAAGAAATTGACAACCGCCAGAAGTGGATTTTCTGTTGAAGTTGCATCCTCCATAATCACTGTCTGTGTAGGCATAGAGATTAAATTCTCCTTCCTTTGGATACCATAATCCGAGAGCTGGTTTGCCCTTCAGATTTCTGAATATCCTCTTGACTACGTTCACATGTGATTCTTTTGGATCAGCTTGATATCTATCACACACAAACACCTAACATAATGTCAGGCCTACTGGCTGTTAGATACATAAGTGAACCTATCATTGATCGATAGTGAGTTTGATCCACTGATTTGCCTTCAGGGTCAGGTCCAAACTTCACTTTAGTATCTACAGGAGTTCTGATAGACTGACAGTCGGCAAAGTGGAATTTCTTCAGCATGGTTTCTACATATTTTGATTGATTGATGAAGATTCAATCTGTTGTTTGCTGGACTTGCACCCCCAGAAAGAATGTTAGTTCCCCCATAGCACTCATTTGAAACTTTGAATGCATAAAATCTTCAAATTCTTTACAGAGTTGTTGTTTGTTGAGCCAAATATAATGTCACCCACATAGATCCGGACTAACAGCATGTCTTTTCCTCTTATTCTTCTGAAGAGAGACTGATCAATCTTTCCTCTTTCATACCCATGTTCAAGAAGAAAGGATGATAGACTCTCATACCACTTTCTTGGAGCTTGATGAAGACCATACAGAGCTTTGTCAACCTTGTACACTCTGTGAGGGAAATCTGGATCTTCAAAGCTAGGTGGTTGACTTACATAGACTTCTTCAGCAATCTTTCAATAGAAGAAGGCAAACTTTACATCCATTTGATAAATAGTAAATTTCATGGACGCATAATATGCGAAAATGATTCTGATTGCTTCTAGTCTGGCAACAGGAGCAAACACCTCGTCGTTGTCAACTCCTTCTTCCTAAGTGTATCCCTATGCCACTAGTCTTGCTTTATTTCTGATTACTATCCCTCTATTATCGTTCTTGTTCCTGTATAGCAATCTGGTACAGATAGGGTATTGTCCTTCGGGAAGATCTACCAGCTGCCATACTTCTTGTTTCTTGAGTTGGAGCAATTCTTCCTGCATTGCTTCAATCCAACTATTGTCTTGAAGCGCCTCTTTGATGTTTTTGGGTACTGTTTGACATAGAAAGCATGAGAACAAACAGATGTTTGCAATACTTGACTTGCTTCTTGTCACCCTTCTTTAAGATCACCAATAATGGTTTCAACTGGATGATTCTTGTGTATTCTTGTGGTGGGATGGTGTCACCAGCAATAGTTTCATCAAGATTGGAGACATTCAGTTCACTATGGTCAAAGGCACAATCATCTTGTATTGTTGTTGAATCATAAAGATTGTCAATTTTTGTTTGAGTAACTGCTACATCTTCAGCAGCATTAAGGTTGCTTGCATCATTTGAAGTACCTTGAGTTTCTTCTGGATGAGAAGCCTGTTTTTGATATCTGATCTCATGTGACAAGTCATCTGAGTGAGATGGTACCAGGCTAGGACCTTCTTCAGAAGAAACACTAAGGTTTTGTGAAAAGTGTCTGATGGGATCAGCTTGAAGAGGAACATCTTCATTCATATGTTCATCAGATGTGGGTGGAATCAATGGATAATTTTCTCTTGTTTCTACAGTTGATGAAGTATCACCTGAATGTTTATTTCCTGTATGAAACAAGTGAAATTGGTCAAATGATTTAGTAAAAGTGTCAATATCAAACAACCAATCAGGACCATTTGTAGATTTGGGAAACGAATGTTCCTTCAATTGAACATTTGTGGATTCATCAATAATGTTCAGTCTAGGATTGAACACTCTATATGCCTTTGAGACGGAAGATTAACCTATAAAAAATCCTTCATCAGACTTAGATGAAAATTTTCCCAAATGATCATGAGTGTTTAATATTGAGACTAGACAACCAAATGATTTGAGGAATCCAATAAATGGTTTCCTATGAAATATCAGGTCATAAGGTGTCATGTTACTTTCTTTAACAATCAGAGTTCGATTTTGCACAAAGCATGATATGTTAACTGCTTCTGCCCAGAAGGTGATTGGCAGTTTAGCATCGGCTAGCATAGTTCTTGCTGCTTCAATCAGTGTTCTATTTTGCCTTTCAGCTACCCCATTTTGTTGAGGAGTTCTAGCTGCACTTAATTGATGAGTAATGCATTTGGTTGCACAAAAGTAACTCATATTTTCGTTTTTGAACTCTGTACCATTATCACTTCTTATTATTTTGGCTTTGAGATCAAGTTGATTTTCAATTTTAGTGATAAATTCTTCAATGATTTAGGATTCTTCATTTTTAAGAAGTAGGAAGAACACCCATGTGAATCGAGAAAAGTCATCAATGATCACTAAACAATATTGTTTCTTTCCCATACTCATTACATGAGTTGGTCCAAACAGATCCATGTGAAGTAGCTTCAAGGGAGTATTGTTAGTGTTCACCAGCTTTGTTTTGTGAGACGATTTATATAGTTTTCCTTTGAGGCACGCTGAGAATTGATCAATAAAATTGAATTCCTTTTGAGGAAGACCAATTACATGGTTTCCTTTGACTAACTTGTTCATATTTTTAAAGTTAGTGTGCCGCAAACATCTATGCCAAAGCTGTGACTCATGAAATGATGCTTTAGACAAAAGACATGTTTCTTCCTTAGATGATGCAGAACACAGGTTTAATACATATGTATTATTCTTCCTCGGAGTCTTTAAGACAACCTATTCTTCAGGAATCTGAAATCCAGGTTTCAGAATGTAACACTAAGTGTCTGTAGTGTGAGTGGAATATTTTTTGTCGTAGATCTGAGACACGCTTAGCAGATTGAAATTCAGTTGTTCACAATAACTCACTCTGTCAAAGCTCAGCATCCCATTTGTCACAGATCCTTCTCCTGTAATCCTGCCACCTTCTGAATCTCCACTGAATTCCACAGTAGTTCCTTGTATGTACTTGAAATCATGAAGGAGGGAACGATCTCCAGTCATGTGTCGGGAGCATCCACTGTCTACATACCATAGGCTATTAGACCTGTGTGGATGAACCTACAAACAAAAAGAACTAATTAGAATAAGGAACCCAAGCCATGATGGTCTTGGGTTTCCCGTTCCTATTCATGATAGTCACCTCCTGGTATTTCCCTCTGAATGGTGATTTACATGAAGGTGATTTGGGAGATTTTTGGTAATGAATTGGTCGAGTCATCTCATCTACATCTACTAAAGATTCAGATGAATAATGAAATTGTTGGTCTCTATTTCTTTGTAAAAATTTAGCCCGAGTTTCATTATCAAAAGTTGGCTTTTGCTTAGGAAGGTCAAGTTTGTGTTTCACTATGAGATGAATTCTTTGACCCTTCCTTAAATACTTCGAGTTATTTCTGTCACTTGTTGATCTAGGAGACCTAGATTGAGTATTATGAAGATGAGGTTTGACAGAATGCATCACAGTAGATGTTTTTGAGATGGGCTTGTGTTGTGGAATTCTCAACCCCTTCTAATTAAAGTAACAATCAGATGTATTGTGATTGTTCATGTCACAGATTGAACAATACTTGTTGAAATAGCAATTTTTGGTGGAGTGATTTTTCATATCACACATAGAACAATATTGGTTGAAGAAGCATTTATCTGTCTTGTGATTGAACATGTCACAAATATCACAATACATTTGTTTGTTTCTCGAATCAGATTTTTCTTTGAGTGACTCAACAAATACTTTCTTTTGATGAGTCATTTTCTTTTCTTTAGGTGATGAATCATAATCAACCTTTTTTGTAGATTGTTTCAC
This sequence comes from Flaveria trinervia, assembly GCA_025506515.1. Taxonomy (NCBI): domain Eukaryota; kingdom Viridiplantae; phylum Streptophyta; class Magnoliopsida; order Asterales; family Asteraceae; genus Flaveria; species Flaveria trinervia. The sequence goes on from CM046451.1 coordinate 45,797,400, forward strand.
AATACTACTCTTATTCAGTTGTCTGGGCTGTTTCTGTTTCTTCAACCTACTTCTAATTGACTGGGTTTGAGTAAGAGTGATATTCTTACTGAGAAATGAATATGATAATCAAGTCAATGATTGAGTGGCGGAAACAAACTATCAAAGAACATTCAAGCAAGAAAAATTACTCATAAATGTTGTTTGTATTGATATATGAAAGTTGATAAGTTACACAGAATAATTACAACAAAAATTCTCTATCTATTAGCCGTGACCTCAGTATGAGGTTAACTATTCTATTTATAGACAAGACAAGATGCCTTTACAAAATGACTAAACTACCCCTGACGTACTACATTAGAAACTAGTCTAAGTCTTGATTCGCATCTCTGCTTGTTCATCCGCATTGACAAATGCGGATGAAATAATCTTAATCAGCATTTCCACTTGATCATCAGCATTAGTAAGTTGGTCATCCGCATTGGTTAATGCAGATGAACAAATACTTGTGCGCATTTGGTTGGTCATCCGCATTTGTCAATGCGGATGATCAAAGTCTTGTCCACATCTTCTTTTGTTCTTCTGCGTTAGTCAATGCGGAAGAATAACTTGTTCTTCAGCATAAGTATTATATCTTCCGCATTAGTTAATGCGGAGAGTAAACACTTGTCCGCATCAGATTTTTGTCTTCCGCATTGACTAATGCGGAAGATAACACTTGTTATTTTTCTTGCAGATCTTCATCCGCATTGCATCTTGGACTTATGGGATTCCAGCTGAACAATCATCAATTCACCCATTGAGTTGGCATGTATGATTCTTTCAGGGTGCAATAGGAGAGTCACCACTACTCTCCCCTAAAGAGCTCTCAGACTCAGCTTCTTTCTTATCCATTTTCATTGCTTCTGATACAACCTTTCTCTTGATTTCAATAAGCATCTCAAGTTCAGTTACTCTTTTGTTCAGAAGCTTATTTTGTTTCTGCAGGTTGGTAATGGATAAAGTGTCCACATGACCACTAATCTCATAACTTGATTGTTGAAGAGCAGCTTTTAAGTTCTCTATCTCCTTTTCTTTATCCTTCTTTTCAGCTTCATATTTTTCTTTCATTTCTGTCAGTTCAGCCTCCTTCTCATCCAATTCTAACAATATGTCTTATTCATCCCTAGTACAGCATAGCTCATCCATTTCATCTGTTTTATTCACCCCCGATTCAGCATAGGTCTTAGAAGGGGCAACCTCAGAAGTTGTTTTCTTTACAGATAATTAGCTAGGGTGATCCTCCTTATTAGAAGATGATTTCGGTTTTTGAGATGAGCTAGTAGAATCTCCAAATTCTGATGGTTCAGTATTGGCATGTGATGGTTGAGTTGGTGATATTGGAGAGTGATGAGGAGGATATGTTGGTGGAGAAATGATTGATTGTGCTTGTGTGAAGGGATAGGTAATCTATGAAGTGAAGTAGTTGAAGGGTTTGTTAAGAACATAAAACGTAGTTTAACCATTTTAAACTTTCAGAAAACGCAGCGGATAATATTAGTTTTGTATGTTTTTCAAAGCTGAAAAACGTTCTTTAAATAGCCATTAAGCATATGAAACAAACCCCAAACCAAGGATCATATTATGTGAATAGACAAGCAATGAGAAAACAACAAACAACACAAAATGACAACCACAAAGGGCTGCCAAGATACCTTTTCCAACAGCTGAAGATTCGACAGAAAATGGGGATGTTTGATGCTGAAAAATGACCGAGACTTCAAGATTAGAGATCCTCAAGCTTGTATACCCCAAGCCTTTGAAGTAAACACCACTCTTGCTAGGGAGAGCACACCCAAGAACACTCAAAACCCGAAAATTTATCTTCTTCTTTCAGCTGTTTTGCGAGATGTAAGTTGAGAGAGAAGGAAAGGTTGTGTGTGTGTTGCATATGAGAGATGGATCAGATTTTCAAGAGAGTTAGACATGTTGAGTGTGTCTTTGGTTTTCAAAGAAAGAGGGCCAATCAAAAGATCCATGGGCGGCCGAAAATCTTTAGTTTAAAAGAGGTTTTCCCTCTTTAATCTAACACACAAACACACTCTAAAAAAAAACTTTTGTCATACATTAAATAAGTCATCTACTAGACATATTTAAATGTGACATGTCTTCTCTAATCAAAAAATTTAATTAAAGTATACTCTCATGTTATTTATGTATTTAACCCTTTAAATAACAAATTAACAATAAACCCATCAACAAATTATCCTCATAATTTGTTCTATATCATATGCAACTTATTTAGAAAACCCATTTTCTAAATTGGTGTAAATATTTAATTGCATGATCATATCATCAATTAATATCAATTGGTGTTTGCTAAGCTTGTTATTGGGTATAACCCGACTTGGATCATAACGTATTAACCGCATCAATATTCTATTCGTCTTGGGCACATAGAATCCATCAATCTCCCACTTGCCCAAGATTCATAGAAGATTGATGCAAGCAGTAAATACCGCCTAACAACGGTTTACTACCCTTAATACGCATGACTTATAGCCATTCAATAACATCATCCCTTTCAAGTACCCTTCTTGAAAAGATTTAGGTGAATTGATCATCTATCCTTTTGTTACAGATGTTATGTTAAATCCAAGGACACAGAATGATCATTCCTTGTTGATTTAACTTAATCAGGCCTTAGACATCTAACTCTCAACGAATAAGAGGAACAAATTCCATCTTGACTACATACGTTCTCACAAACACCTCGTGTCATGCCTGAACATACCCTTATGCACTGTCCACTATTTCAGGACAGTGAAGAATAAGCTCAAGGTATAACATTTGGTGAATATCAAAACCCAATATGTATCTCAGGTCTAAGGATACCAAATGATATTTGCCTTTACTCAAATTTATTTATGATCAATCAAAAGGATTCCATGTAGTGAAATTTGAGATGCGGGTTAGTCCAATATTTGTATCCCACAAATATCTATGAACCTTGGTGGCAACCCATTGCCCTATATTCATCCTTATGAATATCAACCAATCCAAGTTCATATAATCTTACTTTCATACTTGTTCCCACAAGTATGAACGACTACGGACATTTAGAGTAATAATTTTACTCATGGATTAAACATGCTAAATTGGAACATTAATTGAAACATTATAACCAAATAAATTTATTCAAATAATAATGAGTTCCATATATCCAAATATAAAATTTACAGATCAAGTCCAATCACTAGAATATCGAAGTCCCATGGCACAAGTATGACCTTCATGTTTTGCCTTTTCAAGGAGCTTCGTGAGAGGATCCGCAATGTTTTGATCCGTGTGAATTTTGCGAATACATATCTTTCCTTTTTCAACTTCATCTCGTATGTAGTTGAATCTCCGCTCAATATGCCTAGTCTTTTGATGAGCACGGGGTTCCTTGATTTGAGCTATCGCACTCTCGTTATCACAAAAGATCTCTAGGGGGTCCTGAATGGAAGGGACAACCCCCAGATCGGCAATGAATTTCTTTAACCATGCAGCTTCTTGAGCTGCCAATGAGGCGGCGACGTATTCTGATTCTGTAGTTGATAGAGCCACCACATCCTGTTTGGAGCTTTTCCAAGAGACTGCTCCTCCATTCAGAATGAAAATATATCCCGATTGCGACCGAGAATCATCACGATCGGTTTGGAAACTCGCATCCGTGTAACCCTTTACAACGAGTTCCTCATCACCAGATCCATAGATTAAGAACATGTCTCTTGTCCTCCTTAGGTACTTAAGTATGTTCTTAACAGCCATCCAATGACTGCATCCAGGATTTTGCTGGTAACGGCTTGTCATGCTTAAGGCGCATGACACGTCTGGTCGAGTGCATATCATCGCATACATGATGGATCCTATAGCAGATGCGTATGGGATTGCCTTCATTTTATCTTGCTCATCCTTTGAGCTAGGACATTGAGTCGTACTCAATATTGTTCCTCTTTTAATAGGTACGGTACCTTTCTTAGAGTTTTCCATCTTGAACCTTTTCAAGATCTTATCAATGTACGCACTTTGATTCAAACCAATCAACCGCCTTGATCTATCCCTATAGATCTTTATTCCCAGAATATAGGCGGCTTCACCAAGATCCTTAATGGAAAAACAACTTCCAAGCCAGGTTTTTACACCTTCCAAGGTTGGAATGTCATTTCCAAATAGTAGTATGTCATCAACATACAATACTAGGAAAATTATTGTGCTCCCACTAGCCTTCTTATACACACAAGCCTCATTAGCGTTTTTGGTGAAGCCAAACTTCTTTACTTCCTCATCAAAATGGTGATTCCAGCTTCTCGATGCTTGTTTCAATCCATAGATTGATTTCTTTAGCTTGCATACTTTATTAGGATGTTTTGGATCGACAAAACCTTCAGGCTGAACCATATAGACATCTTCCTCAAGATATCCATTTAGGAAAGCGGTTTTGACATCCATTTGCCAAATCTCATAATCATAATGAGCAGCTATGGCAAACAATATTCTTATAGACTTTAGCATCGCAACAGGTGAGAAGGTTTCATCATAATCAACCCCTTGAGTTTGAGTGAAACCCTTTGCTACAAGTCTAGCTTTATAAGTATCCAAGTTTCCATGCATATCGGTTTTCTTCTTGAAAACCCATTTTCTTCCAATTACTTTTGAGTTAGGAGGTGGAACAACCAAGTCCCATACTTGATGGTCATGCATGGATTGCATCTCAACGCTCATGGCCTCGAGCCATTTGTCACAATCCGAATTGGACACTGCATCATGATATGTGGTTGGTTCATCTAAATCTACCACATAGCATCCATCCATGAAAAATCCATATCTTTCAGGTGGATTACTAGTTCTACCACTTCTGCGAACGTTTCGTGTGTATTGATCAACCATTTGATCATCTTCAACATCCTCATGTTGAGTGCTAGTTTCAACCAAACGTGCATCGGGTTGTGGTTCTTGATCCTCCTCAAGATCCACTGTTCTACTGCTAGTTCCTTCCATAGGAACTTTGCTTCTAAGAACTCACCCTTTCTAGCAACAAACACCTTTTTTTCCAGTGGGTCATAGAAATAATATCCCATAGAATCTCTAGGATATCCAACAAAGATGCACTTGGTGGATCTGACTTCTAACTTGTTTGGGGTGGGAGTCTTAACATAAGCCTCACAACCCAGACCCTTAAGTATGATAGAGATGGAAACCTTCCATGCATATCTCAAAAGGTGTCCTTTCCACCTTTTTGGTTGGGGCCATATTTAGAATACGGGCCGCGAAGAGCAGAGCGAAACCCCAAAAGATAGAGGTAATGTGCTTCTAGCCATCATAGATCGAACCATATCCAATAAGGTTGATTCCTCCTCTCAGACACACCATTATGTTGTGGTGTTCCAGGTGGAGTGAGTTGTGAGACAATCCCACAACTCCTAAGATGATCTTGAAAAGCATCACTCAGGTATTCACCTCCTCTATCGGTACGGAGAACTTTAATTGACTTGTTAAGTTGATTTTCTACTTCATTCTTGAAGATTTTGAACATTTCAAAAGCTTCATCTTTGTGCCTTAATAAGTACACATACCCATAGCGACTATAATCGTCGGTAAAGGTAATGAAGTATCTTTCACCATTCCTAGTCATTGGCTTAAAAGGACCACATACATCCGAATGTATGATTCCTAATAAATCTTTTGCCCTTTCATTAGTTCCACTAAAGGGTGCCTTAGTCATCTTTCCTTGTAAACAAGATTCACATACATCAAATGAATTATATTCATTTGTTTTTAAAAGACCATTCTTTTGAAGTGTTTGTATACGTTTCTTGTTTATATGACCAAGACGACAATGCCAAAGATAGGTATCACTCAAGTCCAACTTGAGTTTCTTGGTGTTAGTTTGGTACAATGAGCTATTTAGAGTATTTTCATGAGCCAATTCATAAATACCATTAATGGGAATGGCTTTAAAATAGAACATACCATTTAAAGAAACATGAATATCATTTTCAATAAAAGATAATACATATCCAAATTGTTTTAACAGGGCTACAGAGATAATATTCCTAGTCAAACTAGGAGCATACAAAACATTGTTCAAAATCACTTCCAAACCATTTGGAAGCTTCAAGATGTAGTCACCACGGGCTTCAACTTGAACTTTAGCCCCATTGCCCATGTAGAGGCTTGCATCCCCTTTCTTGAAGTCACTACTTCTTTTGAACCCCTGCAACAAATTGCAAATGTGAGTTCCACATCCGGTATCTAATACCCATGTGTTAGAGGATATCATGTTTAAATCAATATGGATCATGTATATTGTACCTGAGGTCTGCCCGGCATCCCTCTTTGCTTTCAACTCTTGGAGATGGACAGGACAATTCCTTGCCCAATGTCCAATCTCCCCACACTTGAAGCATGGGTCGTTGGTAGCAACCTTTTGCTTTTTCTCTTGTGGTTTGGGTGGCACCCTTGCCACCCCTTTCCCTTTTCCCCAAGCGGGTCCCTTGCCCTGGCAACTTTTGCCTTGGGTGCGGGACGAGGCCTTTTATTGTTCCCACCTTCATTGATGGTGAGAACGGGTAAAACCCTTTTACCCATGGCCGCCTCGGCAGTTTTGAGCATTGAGTGAAGCTCACCAATGCTTTTGTCCCAAGCATTCATGTTTTAGTTCAACACGAATGTCTCGAACCTTTTGGTAAGGCCATTGAGGATTAAATCCGTGGCCAATTCCTTCGAGACGGACAATTAAGCCTCTCGAGGCGGTCAATGTGACTTTTCATCTTAAGTACATAAGATGAAACAGATTGGTTGTCGTCCATACGACATGCATGGAGTGCTCGAACCGTTTCGAAGCGCTCAACCCTTGCTTGCTGTTGGAACGTTTCCTTCAGCTAGGTTATCATGTCCTAAGCTCCGTGGTGTTCATACTCCTTTTGGAGATCCGGAGTCATGCTCGCTAGCATGAGACAAGACCCTTGGACGGAGTCCTCAGTGTACTTCAGCCAATCGTTGTAGGCCTCCTCATCATCCTCGCTAGGTTGATCGGGGATAGGGTCGTCTAAAACATACGATCTTCTCTCTTGCTTGAGACGATTCTCAAGTTTCGATACCAGTCGATAAAGTTGTTATGATTTAGACGTTCCTTTTGAAGGATCGCTCGTAGATTGGTTGGACGCGGATGACTTATCGGAATTATCATTATGTGAGGCCATCTACAAATTTAACAAAGTTTTATTTTAGTATTTTCGATATTGCAATTTTAATAATTAATGCCTTTTAAGGCTATTTTTATATTAAAATCTAGAACCCAACATTACATTTAAATGTGGTTAGGTGACCTTTATCCCACGATTTAAATTAATAAGGTGGTCAACGATTGACGATTGCAACCATTTGCAACTTCTAGATGTATGGGATCGACCTTTAAACGTCATATGTAAAGTCGGCATGTTAATCCCATCAACACCATTTGGAAACCATATTTAGGTGATCCATTTAACATGGTTTTCAAATCAAGTTACCCTACTTGCACACACGTGTGAGTTTACCCACATAAGTGGTTAGGTGACCTTTATCCCACAATGTGGTATCCCCACCTTAAATCATAAGTTCCCTCTAAATGGTTAGGTGACCTTTATCCCATTAAGAGTTCCAAATGATTCAAGTGTTGTGCAAAAGGATGGTGTTCAACTTGTTGGTCAAAAGTTAAGAGATTTCATAATTCTAGTTTAGAAAACTCTATGTACTTGTATTTGCATGCTTTCAAATACAAGGTACCCTATGGTCCTTTGATTAAAACTATTTTAATTTTAAAATCATTAAATCATTTTAATATCTTTTATTAACTTTTAAGAACCATCAATTTTCAGCTTGTTAAGTTTGTTAATGAGTTTGTAATAAATGTCAAAATTAACCACACAAAAAAAAAAAAACATCCAAACAAGTCATAAGCAACACCTATGAGCATATGTGCATAACCCTAGCATCTAAAGTGGTCCACACTTGTTTTCCATCACAAGTGTGGTCCATAGGTCATTCCTAAGGTTCACAAACAAAGTAAATGGAAAACTTCCAAAAGCCTTCCACTTGAAACCGCATCCAAAATGCTCCATGTTTCTTTCATGACCTTCCTTTGTGCTTCCATTGTGTATGTCTTCATATTACAAGATATAAAGTCCTAATACAAGATATCTAGTAAAATGAAAATACACCTAATCTATTTATTACAACCCAATAAAAATAAATTACATTGAAACAAAGCACAAACAACAAATAATACAACCCAATTGAATGAATGAATACAACCATCACAAACATCCAAACATCCACAAGGTCAATGGCTAGGTTATGCACTAAGACAAGCATCTAGCAAATCATCCAAAAATAATGAAAACCCCTCATAAAACCACGAAATTTCAGCCAACATAAACTGAAATTTGGGTTTTATTTTGTCCAAATAAAACAGAAAACAAACATGTAAATCTTTCAAGATCTAATCACAAGCATGTGTGATATGACTTTGAAAGTTGGGGAATCATTCAAACAAACATAGCAGCCCAAAACCAGCCTATAACAAGTCTATATCATCCTTAAAACCAATTTTAAAGGACAAAACAAGCAAGTCATCCACATAATCGGCTCTTGATGCCATTGAAGGGTTTGTTAAGAACATAAAACGTAGTTTAACCATTTTAACTTTCAGAAAACGCAGCGGATAATATTAGTTTTGTATGTTTTCAAAGCTGAAAAAACGTTCTTTAAATAGCCATTAAGCATATGAAACAAACCCATAAACCAAGGATCATATTATGTGAATAGACAAGCAATGAGAAAACAACAAAGAACACAAAATGACAACCACAAAAGGGCTGCCAAGATACTTTTCCAACAGCTGAAGATTCGACAGAAAATAGGGATGTTTGATGCTGAAAAATGACCGAGACTTCAAGATTAGAGATCCTCAAGCTTGTATACCCCAAGCCTTTGAAGTAAACACCACTCTTGCTAGGGAGAGCACACCCAAGAACACTCAAAACCCGAAAATTATCTTCTTCTTTCAGCTGTTTGCGAGATGTAAGTTGAGAGAGAAGGAAAGGTTGTGTGTGTGTTGCATATGAGAGATGGATCAGATTTTCAAGAGAGTTAGACATGTTGAGTGTGTCTTTGGTTTTCAAAGAAAGAGGGCCAATCAAAAGATCCATGGGCGGCCGAAAATCTTTAGTTTAAAAGAGGTTTTCCCTCTTTAATCTAACACACAAACACACTCTAAAAAAAACTTTTGTCATACATTAAATAAGTCATCTACTAGACATATTTAAATGTGACATGTCTTCTCTATTCAAACAATTTAATTAAAGTATACTCTCATGTTATTTATGTTATTTAACCCTTTAAATAACAAATTAACAATAAACCCATCAACAAATTATCCTCATAATTTGTTCTATATCATATGCAACTTATTTAGAAAACCCATTTTCTAAATTGGTGTAAATATTTAATTGCATGATCATATCATCAATTAAATATCAATTGGTGTTTGCTAAGCTTGTTATTGGGTATAACCCGACTTGGATCATAACGTATTAACCGCATCAATATTCTATTCGTCTTGGGCACATAGATTCCATCAGTAGTTAGTGTTTTGTGGGGGATTGTATTGGTGATGGTACAAAGGGAGATGCCATGTCATGAATTTGAGGTCCAGTGGGAAGATCACCCTACATCTACCTGGGGTGACACTAACCTATGACTATCAGTTCTTTCCTCAACATGGTCATCAGCAGCTTGCTGATCTTGAACAACTTGTACTTCGTGTTGAATGGGCTCCTCAACATTAGCCTTTTGTTCTTCTATTTTTTCATTAAGATTTATCTACTGAAGCATCCATGGTAGCAGAGGAGAGTGTGCCACTGTAGAAATTCCTTGGATCTCTTTTTTGATATACTTGTAGGATTGGCATCATAGTGAGGAATGTCCAAAGTAGGTCCTTCAAGTACTAGGTTAGAAAAGGCTTCATTGATTAGATTGTAGAAATCTTGGGTACATAAGGAACATATATCTTCTTCCTTCTGTATGTTTGAAGTTAGGCCATGAACACATATGCGGACATGTTGAATGGTCTCTTGGTACATAAGGCACATATTGCTCATGAGGTAATCACACGAATGTCATTCCATCCTGTTTTTCTTTTGGACGTGCAGTGTTGAAAGAGATGAATCAAAAATCTCCATGGTAAGTCCACTAACCCCTTTACTATATGCTTTCCCTCATACTCTCCTTCATATCCAATCTAATCAAAGAAAGTGGTAATTTCTTTGAGTCCTTCTGCATGGGCTATATGGGTCTAACAGTAATGGCATGGGCTATATGGGTCTAACAGTAATGGCATGGGCTACTCCTGTAGTAGAGATAAATCTGATCATATCTTTGAGTCCTTCTGCTTCGGACACATCAGGGTCTAGAAAACCACTGGCATTATGGAGCTTACTCCATGTTAGATTAGCCATTTACCCTACAATAGAGGCATAGGAGTTAGATTTATGATAATATATACACAACTTTAAGCAGCATTCCTCATTTTGACTTTTAATGGTCAAATGTGAGCATTTAAGGATACTGTTCCGTAGAAATTATTTTAGATTGAGATACTTTCATGAACACTCATTGTTATTTGTTGTTTTTCATGTTTGAAGACCAAATTTTGATGTTTTGACTGTTAATTGGAATTTAATTTAAATGTTGATTTCAACATTTTCGGTTTCATGATGCGCTATTCATGCGACGAACATAACTTTGAGTTTTTCAGATTCAATTGGATTTTACTAGGTTTACATGTTCATTGAAGTCGAAAATGTTCATCTTTTCTTGGAATAAATATGGTTTTATGTGTTTTTTTAACTTAGGGTTCTAAGTTCATTATCAGTTCAAACATCCTGAACATTAGGTTAAAACAATGTAAAAATATTTCACCTTTTGTTTGATAATAACGTTGTGTAATATCAATTATGAGGACAAATTGGGTAATTTGAACTTGAATCTTTAATTGTTAAAAAAGAAAATGATTGATGAAGGTGAACAGTGTTTTCGCTCGTCGCACTATAGAGTCTCTCAAATTTGAAAAGTATTAAATGACCTTTTGAACTTAATTTAAATAGTCAAAAAATGGTTTTTACAAAATTCTACAAGTCTCAAAACAAATGCGATTGTATTTTTAATTCACACTGTAGTAAATGTGGATAGTTTTTATGCATCCGTATTTGTTTACTGTTGTAAATGCAAAAGAGTTGAACTTATGATTTTAGACATCCTCTGTCACACCCTCAAAATCCACTTGCGGAGTTTTACCGCGAGGCGTGTGAACAAACCAGGATCACAGTCAATAGTTACTCAGAACGACTATAAATGCCATAATTTAAACAAAATCAACCAAAATACAAACTTTAAACAATGCGGAAGCGTTTTTGAAAACAACCCAAGTCAATAAAGTATAACTATGACAAAACAAGTGCCAACCCAAAAAGTAAACTATAATTGTTAAAATGTCAAATTGTCTTGAAGCATCGTGTCTTAAAATGCAATGAACCGTGCAGTGCTCCTATGGCAAGCAAGCTAAGGACCTGAGAAAAGCATACTAAAATGTCAACACATAGGTTGGTGAGTTCAAGAGTTTGAGTTCAATAAACATGTAAACAGTTGTTTATATATAGCAGTGCATGGTAATAGATAGCTAGTCTATTATTAGTAAATATTAATACATAGTGATTATGCAATTGAAGCTGACTGTGATAGTTGTTGCCTCCTGTCACGACTTACCATGTCGTGACAATGTTCAATAGGACAAATTGCACCCGGTTGACCTCGAGTCACACAGGTGGGGCTCGTCAGACCCAGTAGTACTACCCAAGTTTCCCCGCTATTAAATATTAACAATTCAAAAGTGTGAGGACTTTTCCCATGGTAAACACACACTATATTAATATTATACACAACTTAAATAATAAAAGCGTTCGTATAAATACCAGTATGCTATCTCCCCAAAAGAGATTAAGTAAAGAGTGGGGCATGAACTCACCTGATGTATGCAAAGGTACTTAGGGTTTATTTTGAGAAACGAGAGGATAGCCAACCTTCACAGGTTACCTATATCATGTGAGTACATAAGTACGTGTAAATAAAAGACATGTGAAACCCTAATCATACCAAAACCAAAGACTCAAGCTTCTAGAAAAACAGACACGTTTAACCTAGTTGACCGTTTGACCCGTGACCCGGTGGTGACATTATGAGTTATAATTCAAATAAAGCCAATGAGCACATACAACATACATGATTAACATTCAAATAGTATCATACATATGCTATATCAACCAGGTGTATCACTTAGATCATCATACAATCAAGTACTATACGAGTCATGCGAATCTAGAACATTAACATATCCCTTAGTTATAATACAACTAACATGTCACACAAAGTTCAACCATTCATCACATGCCATGTGAAGCCACTCACGACTTCACATCTAAACCCTGCCAATCTACTAAGTAGGGGCTCAGATCCGCACGCGTGTATAATGATCATAACCATATTCTTTAAGCATATGCATTGCATTCACAACATCACAACAATCAATTACCAGACCCAAGCATGATGTCCTACTACTACACAACATCCAAACTATACATGATCACCAAGTCCAAATATCACACATGATTATCCAAGCATGCCATACAACTAATTTAACACGTTCTATCACACTAGAATCTATCCTTGAACATAATAGCAGGCTCCTAACATCCCAGACATGGTCATAACATCATACTTCAACATTTACACAAATAAAGTTCCCCTTTGGGAAAGAATCCCAAAATCTATCAAACATCCAAAGCATACATGAATTCATCAATAATATACCAATTCAAGCTCATACTAACATCTAAGCATAATCAACCACATCCAAACATCATAATTCACCAAATCATATCCAAAGTTACTATCTTTAGTATGTATGAACTAAACATGTGTCTTGAATTCCCAATGATCACAACATCAATCTAACATCTAATTATCACATGAACACATCCATAACATCATAAATCCATAGTTCAACATTTCATGCAAATAAAGTTACTATTATTAGTAACCTATGAACATCAACCCTAAATCATCGATTTCTTGCAAGATTCATGATTCCTAACATTCATACAACTTATTAATCACCACACATTCATCAAACAACCATCATTCATCCATAATCATGCCCAAAATCGAATTAGGGTTTGACTAGAATCAAACCCATGATTAAACCACTAAAAACATGTAATTCATCCATGATCGACGTTAACTAACATGTATTCAACCTAACTAACATATAAACATCATCAAACAACATCCAATTCGACCTAATAAGGATCATTTCGAATCTAAGGTTCGGCCATAATGAAGAACATCACAAAACATGAAAAATCTAACCTTTAAACGTGTGTTAACTTGCAATTGATGATTCCCACGAGATTTATGCCTTGAAATCAATCCAAAATCGCAGGTATTATGTTGTTCTAGGATGAATTCGAAGTGGGGAGAGGGGAAGGGTGAATTTCGCGGCCGAAGGTGGTGATTAGGGTTTGAGATTTTGTTTTATTAAATTTTTATTTACATATTTACCCTTTAACCCTTGTAATTGTATTTTATAAAAACTAAGCTTTAAACTCTTTGTAAAGTGTTTTTAACTTCATAATATAAAGATATAAACTTATAAAATTCATTATATATCTTATCTTTATAAAAACACAAGACATACGAATAAATAGGCACGTTTCCACGTTACGCGATAAATTATTTAATTAACCTTTTATAAATGTGTAAACACATAAACATAACCCAATATTCACATAATCACTTAGATTCACAACAAATTAACATTATTCATTATTATTAGGTCACCAACGTTCAACGACAACTAGTGTGTGCTCACGACACGTGTATACAAGACTTAACGGAACTAACGGAGCTTGGTAACGGAAATTTACCGGATGTCACATTATCCCCATGTTGAAAGAATTTTCGTCCCGAAAATTGCGTTACATGGTGAGAGTGTTCCATCACTGGTTTGCATCACTGGTCTACTGCATTGGCACATAGAAAACGAAATCGGGTGAGTTTGGATGAGTTGTCACATCATCCCCATGTTGAAAGAAATTTCGTCCCGAAATTTAAATCAATACCTTCATCTGCTGGCATCGTCCTTCGAATAGTTGAGGGTACTTAAGCTTCATTTGATCTTCCCGTTCCCATGTGAATTCCGTCCACGTCACGAATTCCAACGGATTTTAACAATAGGTATCTTGCTCTGCTTAAGTGTTTTCACCTCACGATCCATCACCTCAACTGGTTCTTCACAAAACGCAATTGTTCATCCACCTGAATTTCTTCTAGTGGTACGACCGTCGTTTCATCAGTTATGCACTTCTTCAAGTTTGACACGTGAAATACATCATGAATTCCACTTAGCGAATCAGGTAGGGCTAATCGATAGGCTACTGGACCTACTCTTTCCACTATCTCAAATGGTCCAACGTACCTCGGATTTAGTTTCCTTCGTTTACCAAACCAACTACGCCTTTCCATGGTGAGACTTTCAACAAAACCTTGTCACCAACCTGAAACTCTAAAGGTTTCCGTCTCTTGTCAGCATAACTCTTTTGCCTGTCCCGCGCTGCAGCCATACGGTTCCGTATCTGTATAATTTTCTCAGTCGTCTCATGAATTAACTCGGACCTGTTATCTGACTATCACCAATTTCTGCCTAGCAAACCGGTGATCGACATTTTCTCCCATACAACGCCTCGAAAGGTGCTGCCTGTATACTAGTGTGATAGCTGTTGTATAAGAAAACTCCACCAATGGCAGTGAATTTCCCAGTTATTCCCGAAGTCAATCACACAAGCACGTAGCATATCCTCCACGTCTGTATAGTACGCTCACTCTGACCATCCGTCTGTGGATGGTCTGCAGTACTCATATCCAAACGTGTACCCAAGGATTTCTGCAATGATTGCCAGAAATGTGACGTGAAACGAGCGTCACGGTCGGAGATATTGAGATCAGTACCCCATGTCTCGAAACGATCTCCTTGAGGTACAGGCGAGTTAACTTCTCCATCTTGTCGGTTTCCTTTATTGCAAGGAAATGAGCAGACTTTGTCAATCGATCCATAATAACCCATATCGTGTCACAACCAGTACTAGTCCGGGGTAGCTTAGTAATGAAATCCATGGAGATTTGTTCCCATTTCCACATTGGAATCTCGGGTTGTTGTAATAGTCTGGATGGTTTTTGATATTCCACTTTTACCTTCGAGCAGGTCAAACACTTGCTCACGTACGTAGCTACATCCGCTTTCATGTTAGGCCACCAATAGTGAGCCTTTAGGTCATGATACATCTTGTCGGATCCAGGATGTATAGAATACTTAGATTTGTGTGCCTCGCTCATAACTAAATCTCTCAGATTTCCATGAACAGGCACCCAGAGTCTATCCATGAAATACCGAATTCCATCCTCTTTCACCACTAGCCGCTTATCCATTCCCCTTAACAATTCAGAACCAATATTTTCCACCTTTAAAGCTTCTATTTGTGCCTCCTTAACTTGTTCGGGCAGTTGGGTACTGATAGTAAGCTGTAAAGCTCGCATCCGTCGGGGTTTAGCTATTTCCTTCCTGCTTAAAGCATCGGCAACTACGTTCGCCTTTCCGGATGATACTTAATTGCGCAATCATAATCATTTAGTAGTTCCACCCAACTTCGCTGCCTCATATTCAACTCTTTTTGCTCAAAGATATGTTGAAGACTCTTGTGATCGGTGTAGATTGTGCACTTGGTACCGTACAAATAATGTCTCCAGATGTTTAAGGCAAAAACTATTGCACCCAACTCTAAGTCATGGGTAGTATAGTTCTTCTCATGAACCTTTAGTTGTCTCGAGGCGTAAGCTATCACCTTGTCTCGTTGCATCAAGACACAACCCAATCCTTGAATGGATGTATCGTAATACACCACAAAGTCATCTGTTCCCTCGAGTAATGCTAATATCGGGGCAGTACAGAGTTTTTGTTTTAACACCACACAAGCCCATTGTATGTCGTTCCTTTGTGAGTCAAGGCTGTGAGAGGTTGTGCGATCTTAGAAAATCCTTCTATGAATCGGCGGTAATATCCTGCTAATCCAAGAAATTGCTTATCTCGCTTGGTTTTTGGGTGTAGTCCAATTCTTTATCGCCTCAATTTTGGCAGGATCAACATGTATTCCTTTCTCATTAACAATATGACCTAGGAATTGTACCTCTCTTATCCAAAGTCACACTTGAGAATTTAGCATACACTGCTCATTTTTCAACAGTTCCAAGATCATTCGTAAGTGCTCTTCATGCTCCTCCTTGGTCCTAGAGTATATCAGTATATCATCGATGAACACAATGACAAACTGATCAAGATAAGGTTTGCACACGCGGTTCATGAGGTCCATGAACACAGCAGGTGCATTAGTCAACCCAAAAGGCATGACCAAGAACTCATAATGACCATAACGAGTACGAAATGCAGTCTTGGAATGTCTTCTTCTCGAACTCTGGGTTGATGATAACCAGATCTCAAGTCAATCTTCGAGTAATAGCTTGATCCTTGAAGCTGATCGAACAAGTCGTCGATACGAGGTAAAGGGTATCGGTTCTTGACTGTTACTTTGTTTAACTCTCGATAATCGATGCACATCCGGAATGTGACATCCTTCTTCTTAACAAAGAGTACAGGAGCTCCCCAAGGTGATGTACTAGGTCGAATAAAGACTTTATCCAGAAGCTCCTGAAGTTGTGATGACAACTCCTGTAGTTCATTTGGTGCTAATCGATAAGGTGCCCTCGCAATCGGAGCTGCGCCGGGAGTCAACTCAATCTGGAATTCTACTTGGCGGTGCGGTGGTAATCCAGGAAGATCTTCTCGGAACACCTCCGGAAAGTCGCGTACTACGGGAATATCCTCCATTCTCTTTTCTTCCTTTTGCTTATCGGTTACAAGTGCTAGGATAGCCACGCGGTTGATCTTCTTTGTCTTTCTTAGTTGGTCTTCCTCTCTCACAGGTTCAGAAGGGGAGGGAGGCTGAACCTAGTGTGGATTAGAAGATGAAGCTTGCTGAGTCTTAGCAGGAGGTTCAGGTTGTCTTATCTTAGGTTCTTCACCTTAACCTCAATTAGGTGGAGCTTGACTTGGAGGGAATGCCAGTCTATAGCTCTCCACTCTTGATCTTCTGCTTGATTACCCTCATGTGCTCATCCATAATGGACAAAGACATAGGGCCAAGTCTCCTTCCAGAGAATCCATACAGCTTCAAGAAGCTCATCATCCTCTGCATTTCTGTAGATTTCTTCATACTCTTCTGGATGAGGGTTGTTGACTTGCAGATTCTTCCTTTAGTTTCTTTTAGTGATCTTTCTTCCTTGACTATCTCAGGTTCAATTTGTTGAGATACTCAAACTCAAATAGTCATAAAAGGGAAGAAGTGCATCTGCCTAATAGAGGCCTGTGGTACTCATATAGTTGATCATTTTGATCCTATCTTCTTCTTTGTCTACCTGAGGTTCTTGTTGAACCACATCCTTTTGTGCAGGACTTTCTTGAACTAGGGAGAGATTAGGCACATGTTTATAGAATCTTTTCCTTCTTCTTTCTTCTTTGATTTTAATTAGTAACTCTGCATCTTCCACCTCCTTTCTCTCCTTTGACACTTCCATCTCAACCAGTTCATCAAATTTTTCTAAGGGGAGAGAAATGACATTATCAATGTCATAGTTCCTAGTGGGCAAGTAATTTATCTTGACTGCCTTCAACTCATCATCCTGAGTGTTTGGTCTAGGGGCAGCCCTGAAAGTAGTTTCCATGAGCCTTGCAGACCCAGTAGAGGAAGTTTCTCCCCTCAGCTTCCTCTTCCTCTCTATCTCCTCCTCTTTAATCTCCTCAGAAGTCATCTTTCTTTTCCCTTTGTCACTCACAGACCTTTGTAACTCATGGTGGAGAGAGCTTTGGCCTTCATTGCTTGGTGTAGCCTCCAAGCTCTGCCCAGAGAGAGGTTGAGATGCACCTTCACCAGCAGGTGTCTCAAAAAGGGTATGAATCTTTGTAGCAGTTGATGATGATGATGAGACAGGACTCTCAGGTTCTGCTACTGGGCCTTCAGTCAAGGATTACCCTATGAAACTAATCTTAGGGTCTGCCTCAACATCTAGTTGACCGATGACATTGCCTGACTACCTTAGTCTCCTTCTAAAGCTAAACTCTATAATGATCATGTCTTGGATTCTTTGAGCCAGCCTGTCAGCTTGTCTTGATTGGCTTTCATTGGCAAGTGACATGTTGACTAGATCCAGACTTTCATAGAAGTTCAAGGTCTGAAAACTGAACATCTCATGCTGTCCTTGAACTCTTTGAATGATGAGGGCTCTTCTGCTTTCATCATACCTCCTCCCAATGATGTGATTTGAAGTTGGTGGAGTTGACATAGCCCTTGGTATTCCTTCCTCAAACAAACTCTGTATGTATGAGTCTATGGAGTACACATCAATGTGAACTTGAGGAAGTTGTTGTGTATGCACAATTACAGGTGAGGATGGTGAGTCCTCAATGTCCATCCTCTCTGAAGAACTCCCAGGTTTGTGACTGTAATGACTTTCTCCCCTTTTTGGTAGCATCACCCTCTTTCACAGGTGAGCTAGGAGTTAGGTCAATCACACTGACAGATTTTTGTGTTCCTGATTGAGCTCTTCTTAAAGGTCTCCCAGCTAGTTTTTCCTTGAGGTAAGAAATATCAAGTTGCTAATCATTAACCCTATTTTGCTAGGTAGTCACTTGAGATTCAAGATGACTGACCTTGGAGACTAAATAGGTCCACGTTTTTGGCATTTTTTGCACCTTTAGTCTCAAATTCCCCTCATCTTCATCAGAAGAATCATTGGGGGATGAGATGATTGGACCAGAGTCCTCTCTCTCATCACCAGCTTCAAGTTCTTGGCGGTTGGATGTCCTCTGCCATTGCCAATCTCAATTGAGTGTCAATGGGCTGAGTTTCCATGGTTGAGGTCTTAATAATGGAATCACTTGCAAAAGTGAGAGCCTCTTCCATATGGATATCCTGAACAGGTTTAGAAGCATCCACCTCAGTAGTGGGTGACTGATGTGGGCTAGATGTAGGAGACTTAGGAGTACTCATCTCTGTTTGAGCAGGGGAAAAGAAGAGAGACTCATGGTACTCACTGAAACCTAAATCTTCTTGAGTATAGAAGTCAAGGTTTGGAATTGGTTGGTTTAAGTCCAAAGGCTGGGGATGGTAATTTTCCCCTAAAGGTTATTCAGTTAATTGTTAAGACTCAGAGTGAAGGCTTAAGGCATTTGGGCTTGTGAGCTCATCTGGCTGAGCATGAGGAACCTCATCAATGATCATTGAAGTAATAAGAGTGGTCTACTCCTCAGGAGAAGTGAGAGCTCTAGTGTCTACTTCTTCTCGTATGGGTGAGTATATGGGGATTTGCACACACTGAATAGTCTATGTAGCGGTTTGTTTGTGTTTTCTTTGGTAGGTGAGGGTGATTTGTGGTTGTTGAGGTGGTTGGGATGTAGGAGGTGTGGGTTCAACACTAGTAATGAGCTCTAACATTTTTTGGTCAAGGGCTGTTTCTACCCTAGAGAATCCAACAGTAGGCTTTCTCAAGATTTTAAAGATGTCGGGCTTCATCCGTCCTGGTTTAAGAATATTACATGTTCCCCTTAACTGTGAGCTCAGTTAACAATTAATAATGTGTTGGACATATCCAGGGAACATGTAGTATAATGAGGAGTCCAAGTTTGCAAGTCAATTTGCATAAACAAATAGAGAGTACCTGAACTTGACCCTCGAACCATCCCATGAACAATGAAGGAGAGATCTTTAGGAATCTGGCCCCATCCTCCATGCTTGTTTGAAAAGCTGTGGATAACCACATGGAGCAGGAATTTCCATTGGGATGAGACCTTCCTTTTCTTTAAGGTCTTGACAGAAAAATCTCCCTCATAGCCCATCTGTTCAAAGGAATGCTTAACAGAATCTTTGGGAAAGACACCTCACCTTTTTCTTCATCCAGCTGAAGATGAGAGTTGATAATGGCGGGGTGATGAAGACTGTTCTCCTTACACTGTTTGAGAGAGTGCCTTCTCCCCATCCATAACGACCTCTTAGCAGGTCTTCTAATTTTCAAGCAGATGATCATCATAAAGTGTAGGATCAATGGTAAGGGAGGTGAAGTAGTTGGATAGAGTCAAGAAACGACAAACCTCTGAGAAATATGGATCTTTATCAGAGTGTAAAAGAGCAACTTGGTTATGTTGCCTGTGTAACTGCATGGAGAAGTTTGGTTCATTTATAGGATGAAGAAAGATGAACAAAAGTAATTTTAGAGACAAATTTGGTTCATTTAAGGTAGGCCATTTTTGAGAAAGCTTAAGGATGAAGAAAGATGAACAAAAGTAATTTTAGAGACAAATTTGGGGTTTAGGTTTGGAGGAAAGAAGAAGATGATAGAAAGAGGGGGAATCATTAGGTATATATGTGAAAAGGGTTTAAGACAAAGTTAATGAAAGAGGAAAAACTTTGAAATCTGGATGTTGGTCCCACCTGTCAAAAAGTAGTTTGCTTTTGCTCAAAAAGTAGTTTTCTTGGAAGTCAAAAAGCTTCCGAGGGTAAATTATCTTCAGAAGTTTTAATGAAAGTGCTTCTGAAGGTAAAATGACTTTGGAAGATTTTCCTAAGAGTTGTAAAAAATTTTCTTGGGAAGAAAAATTAGAACTTCAATGCTTTGTTCAAAGGAACAGAGCTTGTGAGAGTTAATTTGCTTTGGAAGAAAATGGTCCTTGAAAACATATAAGTGTTTGAGAGAAGTGTTAAGCTTCGGAAAATATTTTAGAAATTTCTTCTAAACGTAAATTTACATAGAAAGTTACTTGTTTTGAGGAGATGATTTTGTTCTGAATTAAAAAAAAACATATCTTCCGAAGGATCAAAATTTTTAAAAATCTAAGGAAAGTCTTCAAAAGATTTTCATCCAAAGAAAAACAAGAGCTTATGAAAATGATGAACTAGACAACTTAGGACACACAGATTTTAAGAAATAATAAGAATTAGTTTTAAGAAAAACCTACTCAAATTTTATGATCCTAATAGTTAATATAAGATATTTAATCTTTGTTCATAAAAAGCCTTTGTGAAAGATTAGCATATTGTTCATTTATGTGGAATTTGACTACTTTAATCAATCCTTTCTCAAAATTATCTCTAATTAAATGGTACCTGATATTGATATGTTTGGTCCTTGAGTGCTCCATAAGATTTTCTATGATAGATATAGAACTGTTGTTGTGTATGTGAATGGCAGTCTCCTTAAATTTTAATCCATAGTCAAGCATTTGATTCAAAATACATAGCACTTGAGCACAACAACTTCCAGCAGTAATGTATTTAGCTTCAGCAGTTGATGCAGAGACACAAGATTGCTTCTTGCATTGCCATGAGACAACCCTTCACCCACAAACTGACATCCGTAGATGTGGACTTTGCAGTAATGTTGCAACCACCATAATCACTATCTGTATAAGCATACAGACTAAAGTCAGAATTCTTAGAATACCACAGACCAAGTGTTGAAGCACCTTTGATGTATCTTAGAATCCTTTTGACAGTGATAAGCTGAGACATTTTAGGGTTGGCTTGATATCTTGCCCAAATACATGTAGCAAACATGATATCAGGCTTGCTAGCTGTAAGATACATAAGAGACCCAATCATAGCCTTGTAATGGTGTTCATCCACACACTCCCCTCAAGATCAGGTCCAAGGGAGTGGTTTCTTGCTATGGGTGTCTTAGAAATTTTACAATTAGTCATCTTGAATCTCTTAAGTATGTCTTGAACATACTTTGACTGACTTTTGAAGATGCCATCTTTAACTTGCTTCACTTGAATTCCCACAAAGAAATGGAGTTCCCCCATGGCACTTATTTCAAATCTATCCTTCATCAGTTTCTTAAAGTCCTTGCAGAGCTTTGGATTAGTTGAACCAAATATGATGTCATCAACATATACTTGAACTAGCATTAGGTCATTTCCCTGTCCTTTTATGAAGAGAGTTCCATCTATGGTACCCGTTGTGTATCCATGTTTGCAGAGATACTAAGAAAGTCTCATACCACTTCCTGGGTGCCTGATGCAGCCCATAAAGAGTTTGGTCAAGCTTGCAGACATAATGAGGATGATCAGGGTCTGCAAAACCATGTGGATGTTTGACATACAACTCTTCATCAATCACTCCATAAAGAAAAGCACACTTGACATCAAGTGGATAGACCTTGAAGTTCATCAATGCAGCAAATGCAAGGAATATCCTAACAGCTTCCAGTCTTGCTACAGGAGCAAAGACATCAGTGTATTCAGTCCCTTCTTCTTGTGTGTATCCTTGAACAACTAGTCTAGCTTTATTTTTTATGACAATGCCTTCATCATCCTTTTTGTTCCTAAATACCATTTGCTTCTAATAGTAGTCTTCCATAAGGAAGAGGACAAAGGTTCCAAACTTTATATCTTTTCAATTGAAGCAAATCTTGTTGCATAGCTTCAACCCACCTTCCATCCTTTAAAGCCTCATCAATTGTCTTGGCTCTATCTAGGATAAGAAACAAGAGTGAAGACAATATGTGCTTCATGGGTTCGTCCTCTTGTTCTTACCCTTATGGTAACTTCTCCGATGATGTTTGTGATGGGGTGAGACTTGTGGATCCTTAGCTGAGGGATCATAGCAAGTTGCTGAGTGATATTTAAATTAGAGAAATTTAGATCTGGCATGGATGTTTCTCACACCACGTCAACACAATTATCAAGAGAAACTTGATCCAATGAGTGTGTGACATCGTTGATGTTGTCATCTATGGAGTGGTTGTCAACATCAACAAATTCTTGATCACTATCACCATCTCTATCATTTTCTTCTGCAATTGGAGTGTCTTTATCTAGTTGTAAAGCCTTTGAGCTGGAACTTGAAGGCATCCTAGATGTATCAGCTGAATTTGTCATTGTGGTGCTTATAGACACTTCATTTGCAGAAGTAGTTACAACTGGAGCTAAAGATGTGTTACTTGAAGGTCTTCTTAGCTCAAATCATGGGTCAGTATCACCTGTAGGTACGATTTTCGCAGATCTTGAAACAGTCTCATAAGATTTGTTAAAACAGTTAGTAACTAAATCAAGATCAAATAGCCAATCAGCACCAGAACCAGCCACACACGGTGTGTGTTCATTGGAAGTCACATTGGCCGACTCCTCAATAATTCTAGTTCTAAGATGGTATACTTTATAAGCCTTAGCTTGGGAAGAGTATCCAATAAAGTGTCCATCATCTAATTTCTTAGCAAATTTGGCTATTTGACTTTGGTATTCAAGATGGTGCAATGACATCCAATGACCTGAGAAAACCAATGAAAGGCTTCTTCTTATGCAAAAGTTCATAAGGTGTCTTGCCATGAGTCTTAACCACTAAAATTTTGTTCCACACGTAGTAGGTAGTGTTCACTGCCTCTGCCAGAAGGTGATAGGCAACTTAGAGTCCGACAACATGGTTCTTGCATCTTCAATAAGTGTCATGTTTCTCCTCTCAGCAACACCATTTTGCTAAGGAGTCCTGGGAGCACTGTATTATCTTGTAATACCCTTTTCATCACAAAATGTATGAGGGATTTGGTTCTTGAATTCAGTTCCCTAATCACATCTTATGATGTTGAGCTTGTGATCAAATTGATTCTCAATCTTTAGGATGAAATTCTTCACAATCTTAGGAGTCTCATCCTTAGTTCTATGGAAGAAGACCCAAGTGAATCTTGTAATGTCATCTGTGATCACCAAACACTAAGAGGTCCTTCCTAAACTCATTACACTGGTGGGGCTAAAGAGATCCATATGTAAAAAGTGTAGGCGTGTAGTGATGGAGTTTCTTTCCTTAGGCTTATGAGATACCTTATGTTGCTTCCCTTTCAGGCATGCAACACAATGATAATCACTTGTAAACTCTTTCTTTGTCATTCCGGTTACCAAATCATTCTTAATTAGTTTATTCATGTTCTTAAAGTTTACATGGCACATTCTTTTATGCCATAGAAAATACTCATCACTATTGGCTTTAGATAGAAAGCATGAAACTTCTCTAGAGGGAGATGTTTCTTGCAAGTGCATATTGTACATGTTCCCTTTCCTTGGGGCTCTAAGCAGAATATGCTCATGAGGAATGACCACCCAAGGTTTGAGAACAATGCACTCATGCTTAGTAAAGAGCATGTTATGACTCTCATCACAAAATTAGGATACACTCTAGAAGATTGTACCCAAGCTCCTTGACAAAGTTTACCTTTTCATTGATGAGCTTATAATTTATGACCTTGCTCCTTCCAGAAATGTAACCACCTTCATCTCCTCCAAAAGCAACTGGCCCTCCATCAATCCTTTCAAAGTTCTAGAGTAGTGACCTATTCTTGTCATGTGCCTGGAACGGCCACTGCCAATGATGTTGGGTTTTGTTAAATGTTTATCAAAGAAAGTTTAACCATTTAAACTTCAAAAACGCAGCTTATATAAGTGGTTAAAAGATGTTTAATAATATGAAAACTTGAACCATACTAACCCAAAATAAAACCCATAAACAAGGATCACATATATATATATATATATATATATATATATTATATATATATATATATATATGTATATATATATATATATATATATATGAAATGAAATGCTATCAAAATGGAAAGAACAACCATAGGGTGTTCTTGAAACTACATTTCAAGAACAAGATGATGTGGTATGGATGAGAAGAAGATGATGACGCTTCTTGAATGTCTAGCCTCCAAAAGAGAAGTCCTCAAGCTTGTATACCCACTAGCCCTAGCAAACACCTAACTTGTTAGGTAGTAGAACACCAAGTCCATCATTCTTCTTGCAAATCCTAATGTGGCCAAGCCAAAAATCAAATTTTCAGCTTGCAAAAATCAAGTTCTTAAACCAAAAAAAAGAGAGAAAATTCCTTGCTTGTGTGTGAGAGGGAGATTGATGGAAGAGTGCAAGGAAGAATAAAGTCTTGTAGAACCCAAGAATAAATGATTCCCAAAACTCCACAAAGGGGCGGTCAAAACCTATTAAAAATGGGTTCCCCCCATTATAATTTTTTAAAAAAACTTACACTCTCAAGTTCTTAAACCAAAAAAAAGAGAGAAAAGTCCTTGCTTGTGTGTGAGAGGGAGATTGATGGATTTTAAACATACAAATAGGAATTTTAGTTGAACCATTATAACCAAATAATTCATTCAAGTAATAAAAGGTTAAAATATTTAAATACAAAAATTAATATCAAATCTAGTCACTAGAATATTGAAGTCCCATGTACAAGTATGACTTTCATGCTTTGCCTTTTCAAGAAGCTTTGTGAGTGGATCCGTAATGTTTTGATCCGTGTGAACTTTGACAATACATTTTTCCCTTTTCAACTTCATCCCTTATGTAGTTGAATCTCCATTCAATGTGCCTAGTCTTTTGTTGTACACGGGGTTCCTTGATTTGAGCAATTGCACCCATGTTATCACAAAGAATTTTTAGGGGTCCTGAATGGATGGGACCACCCCTAGATCGGCAATGAATTTCTTTAACTATGCAGCTTCCTGAGCTGCTAATGAAGCAGCGATGTATTCTGATTCTGTAGTTGATAATGCCACCACATCTTATTAGAGCTCTTCCAAGAGATTGCTCCTCTATTCAAGATGAAAATGTACCCGGATTGTGATCATGAATCATCCCGATCAGTTTGGAAACTCGCATCCGTGTAAACCCTTACTACGAGTTCCTCCTCACCAAATCCATAGATTAGGAACATATTTTTGGTCCTCCTTAGGTACTAAATATGTTCTTAACATCCATCCAATGACAGTTTCCAGGATTTTGTTGGTATTGACTTGTGATGCTCAAAGCGCATGATACATCCGACCTAGTGCATATTATTGCATACATGATGGATCCTATAGCAAAGGCATAAGGGATTCCCTTCATTTTGTCTTGCTCATCCTTTGAGCTTGGACATTGAGTCTTACTCAATATCGTTCCTATTTGGATAGGTTGCGTACCTTTCTTAAAGTTTTCCATCTTGAACCTTTTCATGATCTTATCAATGTATGCACTTTGATTTAAACCTATCAACCGCCTTATCTATCCCTATAGATCTTTATTCCAAATATATAGGCATCTTCACCAAGATCTTTAATGGAGAAACAGCTTCGAAGCCATGCTTTTACACCCTCCAAGGTTGGAATGTCATTTCAAAATATTAGGGTGCCATTGACATACAATACTAGGAAATTGATGATACTCCCACTAGCTTTCTTGTATACACATGCTTTATCAGCGTTTTTGATGAACCAAATTTGATTCTCTTCATCAAAATGGTGATTCCAACTTCTTAATGCTTGCTTCAATCCATATATTGATTTCATTAACTTGCATACTTTTTTAGGATGTTTTTGATCGACAAAACCTTCAGGTTGAACCATATAGACATCTTCCTCAAGATATCTATTTAGAAAAGCGGTTTTGACATCCATTTGCCAAATCTCATAATCATATGAGCAGCTATGGGAAATAATATCCTAATAGATTTTAGCATTGCAACTGGCGAGAAGGTCTTATCAAATTCAACCCCTTGAGTTTGAGTGAAACCTTTTCCTACAAGTCTACTTTATAAGTATCCAAGTTTCCATGCATATTTCTTCTTGAAAACCCACTTACTTCCAACTATCATGGAGTTAAGAGGTGGTTCAACCAAGTCCCACACTTTGTTGTCATACATGGTTTGCATCTCAATGTTCATGGCTTCAAACCTTTTGTCACAATCCAAATTGGACATTGCATCATGACAAGTGGTTGGTTTATCGGAATCTACCACATAGCATCCATACCAAATCTGTGAACGTTTTTTGTGTATTGATCAACTATTTGATCAGCCTTAACATCCTTATATTGAGTGCTAGTGTCAACCAAACGTGTATCGGTTTGTGGTTCCTGATCATCCTCAAGATCCACTGTTCTACTGCTAATTCCTTCCATAAGGAACTTAGCTTCTAAGAACTCAGCCTTCTTGGTAACAAACTCCTTTTGTTCCAATGGATCATTGAAATAATATCCCATAGAATCTTTAGGATATAATAAAGATACACTTAGTGGAACAACTTTCTAATTTGTTTGAGGTAGGACTCTTAACATAAGCCTCACAACCCAATACCTTTAAATATGATAGTGATGGAACCCTTCCATGCCATATGCTAAAAGGTGTCCTTTCCAGTTTCTTGGTTGGGGCCATATTCAAGATACAGGCCGTAGAGAGCAAAGCAAAACCCTAAAATGATAGAGTCAATGAGCTTCTAGCCATCATAGATCGAACGAAATCCAATAGAGTTCGATTACTCCTCTCGAACACACCATTGTGTTGTGGTGTTCCAGTTGTAGATTGTTTTGAGACAATACCACATCTTCTATGATGATCTCTAAAAGCATCACTCAGGTATTCACCTCCTCTATCAGTGTGTAGAATTTTTAACTTCTTGTTGAGTTGATTTTCTACTTCATTCTTGAAGATTTTGAACATTTAAAAAGCTTCATCTTTGTGTCTTAACAAGTATACGTAACCATATCGACTATAGTCGTCGATAAAGGTAATAAAGTATCTTTCATTGTACCTAGTCATTGGTTTAAAAGGACCACATACATTTGAATGTATGATGCCTAATAAATCTTTTGCCCTTTCGGATTTGCCACTAAAAGGTGCCTTAGTCATTTTACCTTGCAAACAAGATTCACATACATCAAATGAATCATATTCACTTTCTTTTAAAAGACCATTCTTTTGAAGTGTTTGTATGCGCTTCTTGTTTATATGACCAAGGCGGCAATGCCAAAGATAGGTGTCACTCAAATCCAATTTGATCTTCTTAGTGGTGGTTTGGTAAAATGAGCTATCATATAATGTGTTTTCATGAACCAATTCATAAATATCATTAATAGGAATAGCTTTAAATAAAATATGTCATTTAAAGAAACATGATTTTCATTTTCATTAAATGTCATAACATAACCATTTGTCTTAATTGGGAAAAAGAAAGAATGTTCCCAGTCACACTAGGAGCATACAAAACATTGTTCAAAATTTCCTCCAAACCATTTGGAAGCTAACATCCAAAAAGAACCTTTCAAGAACACCATAAGGTGTTCTTGAAACTACCTTTCAAGAATAAGATGATGTGGTATGGATGAGAAGAAGATGATGATGCTTCTTGAATGTCTAGCCTCCAAAAGAAGAGTCCTCAAGCTTGTATACCCACAAGCCCTAGCAAACATTTGACTTGTTAGGTAGTAGAAAACCAAGTCAATCCTTCTTCTTGCAAATCCCAATACAGCCAAGCCGAAAGCCAAATTTTCAGCTTGCAAAAATCGAATTTTTCAGCCAAAAAGGAAGAGAGAAAAATCCTTGCTTGTGTTTGTGAGAGAGAGAGATAGATGGAAGAGTGCAAGGAAGAATAAAGTCTTGTAGAAGCCAAGACTAAATGATTCCCGAAACCCCACAAAGGGGCGGCCAAAACCTATTCAAAACGGGTTCCCCCCATTTAAATTTTTATAAAAAATTTACACTCTCAACCCATAAGTTTATAAAATTAAAACCTATTTTAATTTTATAACATTAACACACTTTTATTTGTTATTATTTAACTCACATAAATAATAAAACAAATAATTTCTCATGAACAAATTATCCATATAATGTTGTTCTATTACAAAAGCAATGCTTTAGAAAACCCATTGTCAAAATTGGTGTCAATATTTATTTGTATGATCTCATCAACAGATAAATATTTATTGGTCTTTGTAGCTTGTGTTGGGTATGACCTGACGTGGATCATATGTTGCACCCTGAAAGGATCATACATGCCAACTTAATGGGTGAATTGATGATTGCTCAGCTGAATCCCACAAGTCCAAGATGAAATGCGGATGAAGATCTACAAGAAAAAATAACAAGCGTTATCTTCCGCATTAGTTAATGCGGAAGACAATACTCTGATGCGGACAAGTGTTTACTCTTCCGCATTGACTAATGCGGAAGACATAATACTAATGCTGAAGAACAAGTTACTCTTCCACATTGACTAATGCGGAAGAACAAAAGAAGATGCGGACAAGACTTTGATCATCCGCATTGACAAATGCGGATGACCAACCAAATACGCACAAGTATTTGTTCATCTGCATTAACCAATGTGGATGACCAACTTTCTAATGCTTATGATCATGTCAAAATGCTGATCAAGATTAATTCATCCGCATTTGTCAATGTGGATGAACAAGCAGAGATGCGGATCAAGACTTAGACTAGTTTTTGATGTAATAGGTCAGGGGTAGTTAGTCATTTTGTAAAGGCATCTTGTCTGCCTATAAATAGAATAGTTAACCTCGTACTGAGGTGACGGCTGATAAATAGAGAATTTTTGTTGTAATAATTCTCTGTAACTTATCAACTTTCATATATCAATATAAATAACATTTATGTGTAATTTTCTTGCTTTGAATGTTCTTTGATTGTTTGTTTCCGCCACTCAATCATTGACTTGATTATAATATTTGATTCTCAGTAAGAATATCACTCTTACTCAAACCCAGTCAATTGGTATCAGAGCTTTGGCTCTCGATTCTCTTTCAGATCTACTCACAGACTGAATAGAACTCGATTGATATGATAATCAAGTTGCTAGTAGTAGATATCATCTCTTACTTAGCAAACAACAAGAATACTCCTGTCAAACAACAAGACTCATTCTGAACCTCTAAAGAACTGCTTGAACAAGTTGGACTCATCAAACATAATCAATCTTAAAATCAACTAAATCTATACTTACACAAATCAACATGGATTAAACAGTTACTCTGAATTAGGTCATACACCTAAACCTCTCATGCTTAAACACAAATCTGAGTTTAAACAATGGAGAATACGGTTTAGAATTTATATCACACGTATAGATCCTGACTTTTGGATCTCAATATGTAAGGGTCCACATAATCCTTTTACTCTATCAACTCTAAAGCTACACTGTACAAGACTGCTAGAATACCAATTGAAGACTTAACTCTGGATGAAGATGACTATAAGAAAATCAAAATTGATCTCAAAGCATACTTAATTTTGACTCAAGCACTCAAAATGGATGTGCTGAAAAGAATGGAAAAATATGGAACTGCTAAAGCTGTTTGGGATGCTCTCAAAATTATGTGTGAAGGTAGCAGTGAGGTTGCTGAAATTAACAAAGACAAGCTGGTCAATCAGTATGAAACCTTTCATCACACCAAGGAAAATCCATATCAAAACAACTACACAGATTTGTACAGTTGGTCAATGATTTGGAAATTATGGGTGTTTCATACAACATTAAAGAACTTAACAAGAAAATGCTTCACAGTCTACCTGAAAGCTGGAAAGAATGCTGAAAAATACTCTTGATCTTGAGAGTACCACTCTAGATATTATGATAGCCAAGATTGAAGCTTTGGAACTTGATGAACGAAGCAGAAATCTGAGTGGACCAAGAGTGATTGAAGCCTAAAATTTCCTCAGAATCACATTATGTTGAAAATGCTTTCATCACAGATGAAGATGACTTCATCTCATCAAGAGATCAAATGAACAATACTGGGTTCATTGCATCTTCCACCATTCAATCACCCTTCAACTTCAGCTCAAGCCCCAAAAGTCTCCACTGCTCCTCAAACCTCTCCAGAAGACTTAAAATCAGAAGAACAAAAGGCAACTTACAATGCCTTTGTTGCAAGTTTTGAAGCATATCTTGGGGAAGACTCACTTCTGTCCACCTAATACAGGAAGACTTAGAAGAAATAGATCCTGATGATGTTGACGAGATGGATCTACAGTGGCAAATGACAATGATTTCCATGAGAGCAAAGAAATTCCTTAGCAAAGGAAGAAAGTTAAGGCTGAATGTGAACACAAAACTTGGATATGACAAATCCAAGGTAAAATGCTTCAACTGTGGCATGACAAGCCATTTCTCAAGAGAGTGCAATGCTCCTAAAAGAAACAACCATTCAAGGAACTCTCCAGGTCAATCATCATCACAGCCTTATTCAAGCTATCACTCTAACAATCAACAACAACAGTACCATCATTCTCATCATCAACAAACATACCAAAATCAACCACAGCTGACTAATCAAGCCCATGCAAGCAGTCAGCCTTCTGCCAGTGCCCTTGTGATCAAACAAGATGGGATATGTGACTGGAGCGTGTGTGCTGAGGAAGTCAAGCCTCAATTCTAGAATCATGCTCTTATGGCTCACATCATGATGGACCATCTTCAATGCCTACTGAGGTAAAAACTAACCTTTGTAGTGAGAAATGCATAAATGAATTACAAGAGTATAGAGAACACAATCATAAACGAGCAGATAAAATTAAAGAAGAAAAGGTGAAGTCAGAAATGATGAAGAGAGAACTAAAAAGTTTTGAAATCAAAATCAAATCTTTCATTTGTGACATAGAAAAATTGCATGGTGAGAAATACAATCTTGCAGCTGAAAATGAGCTACTTACCGAAAAGTTAGCCCAAGCTAAAGCTAAACAATCTAAGACTGAAGGAAACTTGAAAAGTTTCAAATGTCTTCAGTCAAGCTGCAAGAGATGTTGGATTCACAAAAGGATAAAGGACATGTCAGGGATTGGGTATAATTCATGTCCTCCACCATACAATGACAATTACATTGTCGTGCCAGACTCTGTCTCACTCTCTGAATCAATCAAACCTAAAAATATGGAACCTAAATCAGTAGTGAAACAAGTGACAAATTCTCAAAACAAACCTGATGTTTATTTTGAAACTAATAAGGATAAAATCAAGTTAGGACACCCAATCAAAATCAAAGAGTGCTCAGACAAGACAGTGAATGTCATGAAACCATCAAGCCCTGTAAAAGCAATTGTGCATTTTATAAAATTCATACCATCTGTTTTACAAGGCAAACAGAAATATGTCAAAACAGTGAAACCCACTACTGAGAGTAGTTCTGATAATGAGATTGTATATCCACAAAATTCAAGCAGATCAGAAAAGTTTCACTAAAAAATAAACAAACTGTAAAATTGAGGTCAACACATAAAAATTCATCAGACCCTCAGTCATCAAGGTTAATGCAGGGAGTTAGGTTTGTTATCTGTAACAAAGAACATGTTGACCAGTTTGAGAAAGAGGTGAGAAGTAGGTTGAAGAAACAAAAACAGCCTAAACAACTGAACAAAAGTAGTGTTGTGAAACAATCTACTAAAAAGGCTGATTCTGATTCAACACCAAAAGAAAAGAAAGTGACTCATCAAAAGAAAGTTTCAGTTGAGTCACACAAAGAAAAATCTGATTCAAGAAACAAACAAATGTATTGTGATATTTGTGACATGTTCAATCACAAGACAGATAAATGCTTCTTCAATCAATATTGTTCTATCTGTGATATGAACAATCACTCCACCAAAAATTGCTATTTCAACAAGTATTGTTCAGACTGTGACGTGAACAATCACAATACATCTGATTGTTACTTTAATCAGAAAGGGTTGAGAAATCCACAACATAAGCCCATCTCAAAAACATCTACTGCGATGCATTCTGCGAGACCTCATCTTCATAATACTCAATCTAGGACATCTAGATCAACAAATGACAGTAATAGCCTGAAGGATATGAGGAAGGGTCAAAGAAATCATCTCACAATGAAACATAAACTTGACCTTCCTAAGCAAAAACCAACTTTTGATAATGAAACTCAGGCTAAACTTTTACACAGAAATAGAGACCAATGATTTCATTATTCATCTGAATCCTCAGTAGATGTTGATGAGATGACTCGACCAATTCATTACCAAAAGTCTCCCAGATCACCTCCATCTAAATCACTATTCAGAGGGAAATACCGGGAGGTGACTATCATGAATAGGAACGGGAAACCCAAGACCATCATGGCTTGGGTTCCTTATTCTAATTAGTTCTTTTTGTTTGTAGGTTCATCCAAACAGGTCTAATAGCCTATGGTACGTAGACAGTGGATGCTCCAGACACATGATTGGAGATCGTTCCCTCCTTCATGATTTCAAGAACATACAAGGAACTACTATGGCATTTGGTGGAGATTCAAAAGGTGGTAGGATTACAGGAGAAGGATCTGTGACAAACGGGATGCTGAGCTTTGACAGAATGAATTACTGTGAACAACTAAATTTCAATATGGTAAGCGTGTCTCAAATCTGCGACAAAAAATATTCAACTCACTTTACAGACACTCATTGCTACATTCTGAAACATTGATTTCAGATTCCCGAAGAATGGGTTGTCTTAAAGACTTCAAGGAAGAATAATACATATGTCTTAAACCTGTGTTCTGCATCACCTAAGGAAGAAACATGTCTTTTGTCTAAAGCATCATTTGATGAGTCACAGCTTTGGCATAGACGTTTGGGGCACACTAACTTTAAAAATATGAATAAGTTAGTCAAAGGAAACCAAGTAATTGGTCTTCGTCAAGAAGAATTCAATTTTATTAATCAATGTTCGGCGTGCCTCAAAGGAAAACAACACAAATCGTCTCACAAAACCAAGCTGGTGAACACTAACAATACTCCATTGAGGTTACTTCACATGGATCTTTTTGGACCAACTCATGTAATGAGTATGGGAATGAAACAATATTGTTTAGTGATCATTGATGAATTTTCTCCATCACATGGGTGTTCTTCCTACTTCATAAAAATGAAGCATCCCAAATCATTCAAGAATTTATCATAAAAATTGTAAATCAACTTGGTCTCAAAGTCAAAATAATAAAAAGTGATAATGGTACAGAGTTCAAAAATGAAAATATGAGTTTCTTTTATGCAACCAAAGGCATTGCTCATCAATTCAGTGCAGCTAGAACTCCTTAACAAAATAGGGTACCTGAAAGGCGAAATAGAACCTGATTGAAGCAGCAAGAATGATGCTAGCCGATGCTAAACTGCCAATCACCTTCTGGGCAGAAGCAGTTAATACATCGTGCTTTGTGCAAAATCAAACTCTGATTGTTAAAGAAAGTAACATGACACCTTATGAACTGATCTTTCATAGGAAATCATTTATTGGATTCCTCAAATCATTTGGTTGTCCAGTCCCAATATTAAACACACGTGATCATTTGGGAAAATTTTCATCTAAGTCTGATGATGGATTTTTTTAGGTTATTCTTCCATCTCAAAGCCTTATAGAGTGTTCAATCCTAGACTGAACATTATCGATGAATCTACAAATGTGCAATTCAAAGAACATTCATTTCCCAAATCTACAAATGGTCCTGATTGGTTGTTTGATATTGACACTTTTACTAAATCATTTGACCAATTTCACTTGTCTGATGCTGGAAATATACATTCAGGTGACACTTCATCAATTGTAGAAAGAAGAGATAAATATCCATTGATTTTACCTACATCTGATGAACATATGAATGAAAAAGTTCCTCTTCAAGCTGATCCCATCAGACGTCTGTCACAAAACCTTAGTGTTTCTTCTGAAGAAGGTCCCAGCCTGGTACCATCTCACTCAGATGACTTATCACATGAGATCAGAAATCAAAAACAGGCTTCCCATCCAGAAGAAACTCAAGGTACATCAAATGATGCAAGCAACCTTAGTGCTGCTGAAGATGTAGCAGTTACTGAAATAGAAGTTGACAATCTTCATAATTCAACAACAATACAAGATGAATATGCCTTTGACCATAATGAACTGAATGTCTCCTATCTTGATGTAACTATTGCTAGTGACACCATTCCAACCACAAGAATACACAAGAATCATCCGTTGAAACCATTATTAGTGATCTTAATGAGACGGTGACAAGAAGCAAGTCTAGTATTACAAACATCTGTTTGTTCTCCTGCTTTCTATGTCAAACAGTACCCAAAAACATCAAGTGGCGCTTCAAGACAATAGTTGGATTGTAGCAATGCAGGAAGAATTGCTCCAATTCAAGAAGCAAGAAGTATGGCAGTTGGTAGATCTTCCCGAAGGACAATACCCTATTGGTACCAGATGGATGTACAGGAACAAGACTAATGATAGAGGGATAGTCATTAGAAATAAAGCAAGACTAGTGGCACAGAGATACACTCAGGAAGAAGGAACCGACTACGACGAAGTGTTTGCTCCTGTTGCCAGACTAGAAGCAATTAGAATCTTTCTTGCATATTCTGCATCCATGAAATTTACTGTTTATCAAATGGATGTAAAGTGTGCCTTCTTTTATGGAAAGATTGCTGAAGAAGTCTATGTGAGTCAACCACCTGGCTTTGAAGATCCAGATTTTCCTCACATAGTTTACAAGCTTGACAAAGCTTTATATGGTCTTCATCAACCACCAAGAAAGTGGTATGAGACTCTATCATCCTTTCTTCTTGAACATGAGTATGAAAGAGGAAAGATTGATCAGACTCTCTTCAGAAGAATAAGAGGGAAAAACATGTTGTTAGTCCAGATCTACGTGGATGACATTATATTTGGCTCGACAAACAAGCAACTCTACAAAGAATTTGAAGATCTTATGCATTCAAAGTTCCAAACGAGTGCTATGGGGGAACTCACATTCTTTCTAGGGGTGCAAGTCCAGCAAATAGCACATGGAATCTTCATCAATCAATCAAATTATGTAGAAACCATGTTGAAGAAATTCCACTTTGCTCACTGTCAGTCTATCAGAACTCCTGTGGATACTAAAATGAAGATTGGACCTGACCCTGAAGGCAAATCAGTGGATCAAACTCACTATTGATCAATGATTGGTTCACTTATGTATGTAACAGCCGGTAGGCCTGACATTATGTTTGGTGTTTGTGTGTGTGCTAGATATCAAGCTGATCCCAAAGAATCACATGTGAACACAGTCAAGAGGATATTCAGATATCTGTAGGGCAAACCAGCTCTTGGATTATGGTATCCAAAGGAAGGAGAATTTAATCTCTATGCCTACACAGACAGTGATTATGGAGGATGCAACTTCAACAGAAAATCCACTTCTGGCGGTTGTCAATTTCTTGGTCCCAGACTAGTATCCTGGCAATGCAAGAAGCAGACAAATGTGTCTGTGCCCACAGCAGAAGCTGAGTATATTGCTGCATCAGCATGTTGCTCTCAAGTTCTCTGGATTCAAAACTAGATGCTTGATTATGGTTTTAACTTTTTGCATACACCAATTTCTATTGGCAACACAGCAGCTGTCTTTATAACTAATAATCCAATTCCGCACTCAAAAACAAAACATATTGAGATTAGATATCATTTTTTGAGAGACTGTGCTAAAAAAGGTTTAATTAAATTGATTCAAGTACGAACAGAAAATCAATTAACTGATTTTTTTACCAAGGCATTTGTACCTAGTAGGTTTGCGTTTCTGGTTCAGTTAATTGGCATGATTAACCTTGAGTAAAAACTATGAAAAACATCAAAAACAATTGAAAACATCAGACTAACCACAAAAAGAAATCAAGTTTTATGAAGAAAAGAACTCTATAGGAAATGATATAATTACAGTCGTTATATCATTCATTGTGCTTAATTTCAAAATATAAAAGACTGAAATGACTTACCAGATATGTTGGTAGGCTCAACTTGGAAGAAAAGATACATGCAGTGATGAATTAAAGACATATTCAATTGTGAAACACTCATCACAAAGTACAGGTATGTATTGGCTTATCTGAATGCATGTGTGTGTAGTAGACTAAACACACTAGGTAATGATACTTTATGAATTTCTTTCACCACATCATGTTTCATCTTTGTTTTGCTAAGCAAAGACGTGATGAAACTTGCACATAGTGCAGATGTCATGATCCAAAAGATTCCCAATGTGGAACACATCCAAAAATTGGATGAATCAACAAAGTAATACATTCCAAGTGAATGAACAAAAGAATCCTATCATGGATCACCTTCCAAAGTGAAGTGAAAAGAATCCCAATGTGGATCAACATGGAAAAGGATCAAATTAAAGGAATCCCAATGAGGATCAGTGAAAATGAGATTTCATGACTTAAGTAACCTGGTAAGAAAAGTTGTGAAAAAGTTCTACCATGCATTGTATAAGGAGGGTTGATCATTTCATGCTTATGTGTGTGAGGTACACATTGAAATCAACCAAAACATGATAAAGTCATTTGCATCAAAATATCAACCAGGTATGAGTTTAAGAGGACAAACATACGTTCAATCTTCAAGTTCATAATCATGTCCATTTAATCATAAAGGATGCACATGTGTAATGTATGATTGATTTGATCCCAACAAAGAGAGTTTTCTCTTCATTTTTAATATAAATCAAAATAATATTCAAAACTTTTAAATCTTTAGGGGGAGTAATTTAAAAGGTTTGAGTAAGTCTAAATTTTTGTTTATTAACTTAATTTTGAAAAACAAAACAAAAAGAGTTTTAGTTGGTGTTGTTGCAATAAGTTTTACCATTATATCTCAGCTTATGCAGATTCTTAGAAGCATGATAAGCCCAAGCTCTGTCAAAATTGGGAAACGTGTATTAGTTGTGACATACAAGTCAATCCAAGCAGGAATTGACAACTTAAGCAGCCAACTTCATAAGCAAAATCAATCAAGGACAACATCTTAATAAGATGACTAATCAATTCAAGTACATTAACTCTTGATTAAGTTCAAAAGCTAATGCAGGTAAGTGCATTAGTTAATGCTGGTGTAGGTAACCCATGCATGTAACTAATGCGGGTAACAAATGCGTTAGGGTGTGAAGTGAGGTAAGATTTTACTCTAATGCGGACATTGATTTTACTAATGCGGACATTGATTTTACTCCACCGCATTAGTGTGTGAAGTGAAGGTAAGATTTTACTCTACCGCATTTGATAAAATTAACAAATGCGTATGAACAAGTCTCCATCGCATTTGCTACAGTGTTGTGTTGACTTGTCTACCGCATTTGATGTAGTTGCACAAATGCTGATTGACTTTGTTCTATCGCATTTGCTACTGTGTACAAATACATATATGGTAAAACAAGCAACTCAACCGCATTTGTTACAATGTCGTTCTTCCGCATTTACTACAAGTCAAATGCGGATTGCCAAAAATTTCAAGTTTAACTTCCGCATTTGAAACAGTACACAAATGTGGATAGAATAAAAAATTAAGAAACAAGACTTTCGCATTTGTTACACTAGGGTAATGCGGACAGTCAGTCAAAATTAAACCTTCCGCATTAGCTGCAGTCACAAATGCGGATGATCAAATGTAGTCAAATGTGGACTGTCAATGTCAAAAGTTTGTCTTACGCATTTGCTACAGTCAACAAATGCGGATGACGAAAATCAAACAAATTAACCTTCAGCATTTGCTACAGTGTTGATTGTATCTGCTTGTAAACTTATAAAATTTTTCAAATTGTATTATTTGACTATTTAAAGGAATTCAAACGGGTTATTTAATACTTTTCAAATTTGAGAGAGTTTATAGTGAGACGAGTGCAAACCTACAGTACACCACCATCAATCATCATCATCTTCATAAACATTCAAAGATTTTGTTGTGTTTCTTCTTAAAACATTATTGTCATCAATTCAGAACCATAGTTATTTCGAAGATAAGGTATAACTTCAACAGATTTTGAAACCAAGACCTAAATCTTGGACTGTTAACCTAAATCGAACAATGAACCAGAAAATATTGAAGAACACCAAAATCAGACTCATTAATGTGATGAAATACACATTTTCGATCTCAATAAACATATAAATTGATAGGAATTCAACTGATATTGAAAACCTTGATAATCATGTTTGAAGGATTTGATCTGCCCAAGATTCATATTAAATTGATGTGGCTAGTGTGATATGATCCAAGACGGGTCATACCCAATAACAAGCCAAACAAACACGGAAAGATAATTATTTGTTGATAAGATCATACAAATAAGTAGTGACACCAATTTAGAAAATTGGATTTTCTAAATATTGCTTTTGTAAATGAACATTATTATGTGGATAATTGTTCATGAGATATTATTTGTTTTTCATTATTTAGTTCTACTAAATGATAACA
Source organism: Flaveria trinervia (assembly GCA_025506515.1). NCBI lineage: Eukaryota > Viridiplantae > Streptophyta > Magnoliopsida > Asterales > Asteraceae > Flaveria > Flaveria trinervia. The sequence goes on from CM046451.1 coordinate 45,836,700, forward strand.
AATAAAAGAGTGTTTAATTTATAAAGTTTAAAATTAGTTTTCAACTTTATAAACAAAAGATTAAAGTGTGTTAGTTATGTTTAAAAATTTAAAAGGGATGGGACCCTTTTGTCTTTTTTTTTTGGCCGCCCAAAAGGGCCCTTGGGGTTCCATTTTTTTGTCTTGTAAATTGAAGACTCAAAGACACTAACACACTCCAACAAATCAGCCATTCACTCTTACATGCAATAGACTTGTGCTCTCTCCATCTCTCTCTCTCTCTCACGGTTTTGGAAGCAAAAGGGAGCAGAATTTTCAGTTTTCAAAAGGGGTTTTGGTTGCTGAAAATTTGGTGTCAAGATTCCTAGCAATCAAAGGTGTTAGAACAAGCTTGGGGTATCACCACTTGAGGGCTTCGACTTTGAAGTTTCAGCCAAGTTTTCATTTTCTTTCTCCTCTCTAATCTCGAAATCCAGCAGCTACAAAGGTTGTAGTTTCATCATCTCATGTTATCTTTTGTATGCACTTGTAAAACCCCTACAATGGCATCAACAAGATTATATGAGCTTTGATAAACTTGTTAAAACCCCTACAATGGCATCAAGAGCCACTTATACATATGCATACATATATTTCCTCCCTAGTTCACGGTTTTGTGGTGCTTGACACAAAAAAATCTGTGAGTTAGGGGCTGGATTTTGACCCCTTTTGGTGTTTTAAAGATGCTTCTTTATGCATATAAGGATCTTTAAAACTCTAGATTATTAGATGCTTATTTATATGTCTTAACCCATTTGTTCTTGGTTTATGTTGGCCAAAAACATGGGCACAAAGGGGCTGCCAAAATCGATCATCTTGTGTATGTTTGTTGTTGTTGTTGATTATGCATAACAAAGCCTAGACCATTTGGATTGAATGATTAGTTGTCATGTTATATTCTTTTGGGCATGTAATATTTATTTTTGTTTCAAGTCTTGTTTTGTAATCTATCATTCATATGGTTTGTAATAAATAGATTAGGAGTTTATCTTTACTAGAAAAATGTATTAGGATACATATTTTGTAAGGATGCTCAAGATCAAGACTTGAAGAAAAGATGGACAAAGAGGATGCTTGAAGATGTGGATTCAAGTGGGAGTTCCTTTTGTCAACCATGTGTCATGTTCTTAACCCTTAGGACAAGACCTTTTGACACACTTGTTTTGGCTAAACAAGTGTGCTCAATTTAGTATGCTTTGTTATGCATATATGAATTGTTTGGTTATGCTTGGTTGAATGCTTATGATGTTGTTTTGTTTTGGATATTTGGATGTCATTAACAAACCATCAACTAGAACAAGCTATTAAAAGAAATTGGTTCTCAAATCATTAAGCAAAATAGAATGGGTCTATAAAAGGAGTTAATGGTTTGCAAAATAAAATGGGTTTTATTTAAAAGAACCAAATGGATACCATATGGTTGAATGCATAGAATCATATAGTACATGGTCTTTTCTAAAACAAGAATTGCGAAATTATAAATCCCTTTTCAGAAACATGTTAAACACCATCCTTTTACACAACACTTAGGTTACTTGCAAACTCTTAGTGGGATAAAGGTCACCTAACCACTTTGAGGGAACTTGTAACTTGAGGTGATAATGCCATGTTTGTGGGATAAAGGTCACCTAACCACTTATGTGGTGAACTCACACGTGTGTGTAAGTAGGACGACTTGATTTATAAAATATATTGAATGGATCACCTAAAATGTGTTTTATAAAAGATGTTGATGGGGTAAACATACTGTTATAAACATAAGATGTTCAAACGATCCCATACCATTAGAAGTTGCAATGGGTTGCAATTGTCATTTATGACTACCTTGTTTATTTAAATAATGGGATAAAGGTCACCTAACCAATATTTAAATATAACGTTGGATTCTAAAAAAATAATTTTTTTTATTAATAGTCTATGAGACGTAAAGGGTATTAATAAATGAAATATATAATTATATCAACGATTACTAAAATGGAACCTTGTAAAATCTTGTAGATGGCCGACCACACCAACGGTAATAACGATGTACCAAACCAAAACAACAATCTCTTAGGGCGATCCTTCAAAGGGATCGTCTAACACCTAACAACTTCATGGATTGGTACCGCAACTTGAGAATTGTTCTCAAGCAAGAAAAGCGGGCCTACATTCTTGATGATCCCATCCCCGATGAACCTAACGAGGAGGATGTGGAGGCCTATAATGATTGGGTTAAATATGTGGCAGACTCCGTCCAAGTCTCTTGCTTAATGTTAGCAAGTATGACACCCGAACTCCAAAAGGAGTATGAGCTCCATGGAGCCTATGACATGATCACTCTGTTGCGGGAAACGTTCCAGCAACAAGCTAGAGTGGAGCGCTTCAAAACGGTTCGAGCACTTCATGCATGTCGGATGGAAGAATCCCAATCAGTTTCATCTTATGTTCTTAAGATGAAAAGCCACATCGACCGCGTTCAAATGCTAAATTGTCCTGTCTCAAAGGAGTTGGCCACGGATTTGATCCTTAATGGCCTATCTAAAAGGTTTGAGGTGTTCGTCATGAATTACAACATGAACGGATGGGACAAGAGCATAAATGAACTTCATTTGATGCTCAAAACAGCTGAGGCGGGAATGGGTAAAAGGGTTTTACCCGTTCTCACCATTAATGAAGGTGGGAGAAGGAAGAGGTCTCTACCCCCTCCTAAGGCAAATGTTGCCAAAGGAAAGGGGCACGTTGGAGGAAAGGGGAAGATGGTTGTTAGGGCGGAACCTCCGAAGCCCAAGGAGAAGAAGCAAAAGGTTGTTGTAAACGACCCATGCTTCAAATGTGGTGAGATAGGGCATTGGATGAGAAATTGTCCAGTCTATCTCAAAGAGTTGAGAGAAAAGAGGGATGCAGGGCAAACTTCAGGTATAATTTACATGATACATGTTGAGCTAAATGTTATTTCTTCTAACACATGGGTATTAGATACCGGATGTGGAACTCACATTTGCAATGTATTGCAGGGGTTCAAAAGAAATGAGCATTATGCAAAAGGGGAAATAAGTCTATTCATGGGCAATGGTGCAAAGGTTCACGTTGAAGCCCAAGGAGACTACATTTTGAAGCTTCCAAGTGGTGGTCATTTTATATAATGTATTATATGCTCCTAGTTTGACTAGGAACATAATTTCTGTTTCCCGTTTAAGACAATATGATTATGATTTCAAGTTTGTTGACAATGATATTCATGTTTCTTTAAATCATATATTTTATTTTAAAGATATACCTTGTAATGGTATTTATGAATTGGTTCATGAAAACGTAACATATGATAGCTCCATGTACCAAGCAACCACCAAAAGACTCAAATTAGATTTGAATGATACCTACCTTTGGCATTGTCGTCTTGGTCATATAAACAAGAAACGTATACAAACACTTCAAAAGAACGGTCTTTTAAAAACAAAGGAATGTGATTCATTTGATGTATGTGAATCTTGTTTACAAGGTAAAATGACTAAGGCACCCTTTAGTGGAACTAACGAATGGCAAAAGATTTATTAGGTATCATACATTCGGATGTATGTGGTCCTTTTAAGCCAATGACTAGGAATGGTGAAAGATACTTCATTACCTTTACCGACGATTATAGTCACTATGGGTATGTGTACTTATTAAGGCACAAAGATGAAGCTTTTGAAATGTTCAAAATCTTCAAGAATGAAGTAGAAAATCAACTCAACAGGTCAATTAAAATTCTCCGCACCGATAGAGGTGGCGAATACCTAAGTGATGTTTTTCAAGATCATCTTAGGAGTTGTGGGATTGTCTCACAACTCACTCCACCTGGAACACCACAACATAATGGTGTGTATGAGAGGAGGAATCGAACCTTATTGGATATGGTTCGATCTATGATGGCTAGAAGCACATTACCTCTATCATTTGGGGTTTCGCTTTGCTCTCCGCAGCCCGTATTCTGAATATGGCCCCAACCAAAAAGGTGGAAAAGACACCTTTTGAGATATGGCATGGAAGAGTTCCATCCCTATCGTACTTAAGGGTCTGGGGTTGTGAGGTTTATGTTAAGACTCCCACCCCAAACAAATTAGATGTCCGATCCACCAAGTGTATCTTTGTTGGATATCCTAGAGATTCTATGGGATATTATTTCTATGATCCACTGGAACAAAAAGTGTTTGTTGCCAGAAAGGGTGAGTTCTTAGAAACTAAGTTCCTTATGGAAGGAACTAGCAGTAGAACAGTGGATCTTGAGGAGGATCAAGAAACACAGCCCGATGCACGTTTGGTTGAAACTAGAACTCAACGTGAGGATGTTGAGGATGATCAAGCGGTTGATCAATACACACAAAACGTTCGCAGAAGTGGTAAAAACTAAATCCACCTGAAAGATACGGATTTTTCATGGATGATGCTATGTGGTGGATTCAGATTAACCAGCCACATATCATGATGCAGTGTCCAATTTGGATTGTGACAAATGGCTTGAGGCCATGAACGTTAAGATGCAATCCATGTATGACAATCAAGTTTGGGAACTTGTTGTGCCACCTCTTAATTCCAAAGTAGTTGGAAGTAAGTGGGTTTTCAAGAAGAAAACCGATATGTATGGAAACTTGGATACTTACAAAGCTAGACTTGTAGCAAAGGGTTTCACTCAAACTCAAGGGGTGATTATGATGAAACCTTCTCACCTGTTGCAATGCTTAAGTCTATAAGGATATTGTTTGCCATAGCAGCTCATTATGATTATGAGATTTGGCAAATGGATGTCAAAACCGCTTTCCTAAATGGATATCTTGAGGAAGATGTCTATATGGTTCAGCCTGAAGGTTTTGTCGATCCAAAATATCCTAATAAAGTATGCAAGTTATTGAAATCAATCTATGGATTGAAACAAGCATCAAGAAGTTGGAATCACCGTTTTGATGATGAAGTAAAGAAATTTGGCTTCATCAAAAATGCTGATGAGGCTTGCGTGTATAAGAAGGCTAGTGGGAGCACAATAACCTTCCTAGTATTGTATGTTGATGACATACTACTGTTTGGAAACGACATTCCAACCATGAAAGGTGTAAAAACCTGGCTTGGAAGTTGTTTTTCCATCAAGGATCTTGGTGAAGCCGCCTATATTCTGGGAATAAAGATCTATAGGGATAGATCAAGACGGCTAATTGGTTTGAATCAAAGTGCATACATTGACAAAATCTTGAAAAGGTTCAAGATGGAAAAATCTAAGAAAGGTACTGTACCTATTCAAAGAGGGACAATATTGAGTACAACTCAATGTCCAAGCTCCAAGGAGGAGCAAAATAGAATGAAGGCAATCCCATATGCATCTGCTATAGGATCCATCATGTATGCAATGATATGCACTAGACCAGACGTTCATGCGCTTTAAGCATGACAAGTAGATACCAGCAAAATCCTGGTGATAGTCATTGGATGGCTGTCAAGAACATTCTGAAGTACCTAAGGAGGACTAAGGCATGTTCTTGATCTACGGGTCTGGTGAAGAGGAACTCGTTGTAAAAGGTTACACGGATGCGAGTTTCCAAACCGATCGAGATGATTCACGATCTCAATCGGGGTACATCTTTATTTGGGGGATGCTGTTTCTTGGAAAAGCTCAAAGCAAGAAGTCGTAGCGTTGTCCACTACAGAGTCAGAATACGTCGCCGCTTCAATGGCAGCACAGGAAGCTGCATGGCAAGAATTCATAGCCGATCTAGGGGTAGTCCCTTCCATCAGGATCCCCTAGAGATCTTTTGTGACAACGAGGGTGTGATTGCTCAAATCAAGGAACCTCGTGCTCATCAAAAGACTCGGCACATTGAACGGAGATTCAACTACATAAGGGATGAAGTTGAAAAAGGAAAGATATGCATTCGCAAAGTCCACACTGATAAAAACGTTACGGATCCACTGACAAAGCTCCTTGAAAAGGCAAAGCATGAAGGTCATGCTTGTGCCATGGGACTTAGATATTCAAGTGACTGGGTTTGATGTTGTATTTTGTATTTGGATATTGGAACTAATTGTATTTGACTTATTATATGGTTATAATTTCATTTGTTCTTCTATTTTAGCATGTTTAAATCCGTGAATAAATATTATTCTCAACGTCCGTAGTCGATCATACTTGTGGGAACAACTATGAATGTAAGACTATAATGAACTTGGATTGGTTGATATTCATAAGGTATGAGTATAAAGCAAGAGGTTGCTACCAAGGTTCATTGATATCTATGGGATATAGATATTGGACTGACCCCTCTCAATTATTTTTGCATGGAATCTTTCTGATTAGTCATAAGAATTTTGAGTAAAGGCGAATATCATTGTATCCTCATACCTGAGATACATATTGGGTCTTGATATTCACTAAGTATTGTACTTTTACTTAGTCCTTTGCTGTTCTGAAAAGCAGTACATAAGGCTGAGTACAGGTATGACATGAGGTGATTGTGAGACGTATGTAGTCAAGATGGAATTTGTTCCTCTTATTCGTTGAGAGTTAGATGTCTAAGGCCTGTTAAAGTTAAATCATCGGAGAATGACTATTCTGTGTCTCTTGGATTTAACATGACATCTGCAACAAAAGGATAGATGGTTAATTCACCTAAAACATATTCAAGTAAGGTACTTGAAAAGGATGATGTTATTGAATGGCACTTAGTAATATACATTAGGGGTAGCAAACCGTTGCTAGGCGTTATTTGTTGCTTGCATCAATCTTCTATAAATCTTGTGCAAATGGGAGATTGAAGGATTGATCTGCCCAAGATTCATATTAAATTGATGTGGCTAGTGTGATATGATCCAAGACGGGTCATACCCAATAACAAGCCAAACAACACGGAAAGATAATTTATTTGTTGATAAGATCATACAAATAAGTAGTGACACCAATTTAAAAAATTGGATTTTCTAAATATTGCTTTTGTAAATGAACATTATTATGGATAATTGTTCATGAGATATTATTTGTTTTTCATTATTTAGTTCTACTAAATTATAACAAATAAAAGAGTGTTTAATTTATAAAGTTTAAAATTAGTTTTCAACTTTATAAACAAAAGATTAAAGTGTGTTAGTTATGTTTAAAAATTTAAAAGGGATGGGACCCTTTTGTCTTTTTTTTTGGCCGCCCAAAAGGGCCCTTGGGGTTCCATTTTTTTGTCTTGTAAATTGAAGACTCAAAGACCACACACTCCAACAAATCAGCCATTCACTCTTACATGCAATAGACTTTTGCTCTCTCCATCTCTCTCTCTCTCTCACGGTTTTGGAAGCAAAAGGAGCAGAATTTTCAGTTTTCAAAAGGGGTTTTGGTTGCTGAAATTTGGTGTCAATATTCCTAGCAATCAAAGGTGTTAGAACAAGCTTGGGTATCACAACTCGAGGGCTTCGACTTTGAAGTTTCAGCCAGTTTTCATTTCTTTCTCCTCTCTAATCTCGAAATCCAGCAGCTACAAAGGTTGTAGTTTCATCATCTCATGTTTATCTTTTGTATGCACTTGTATAATGATCCATGGCATGGGGTTTCTCTGTTAAATGGTTTAATAATCATCTTATTAACATGTTTTAAAACATATATATTCCGCTGCGTTTTCATATAAACAAGATTATATGAGCTTTGATAAACTTGTTAAAACCCTACAATGTTTACTACGAAAAACAGAGCAAAGTGAAAACGAAAATTGTGTAACAAATCAAAGTCACATTAACAAATCAAATCAAAGTTAAAGTCAAAATTGTTAACTAACACACATGTCTCTTGTGTAGATTACATGGCAAATCTTACATGGAGCAAGCTCCATAACGTCAGCGGTTATCTAAACCCTGATATGCCTGAAGCCGAAGATCTTAGAGATATGATAAGATTCTTATCTACCACAAGGGTAGCATATGCCATGACAGTAAGACCAACTATCTACGAGAATCCCATCAGGTCATTCTGGGAATCAGCTGAAGTAGTTGAAGATGATGGAGTGAAAACTCTAACTGGGAGAATCAACAATGAACTTACTCTGAGCATCACAGAAGAGTTTGTTAGATGATGTCTGCAATTCCATGATAATGCTGATGATCCTCTTGAATTGGATGATAAGGAAATAACCACATTTTTCTCTGAAAATGGTTATGAAGGGAGCTATGAAGCAAAACAGATAGTCAAAGGATTTGTGGATCTACCTTGGAGGTTCCTAATTCATATGTTTCAACATTGTCTGTCTAAAAGGAAAATAGGATGGAATGACATTCTAGTCCTCACATCTTCTGCAATCTGTGCCCTCTGCACTAACAGACGGTTTAACATGTCTGCATATTTCTTCAATCCTAATCTCAACATTCAAGAAGGGTTAAGATACAAGTTTCTAATGTACCCGAGATTCATTCAATGTCTAATCAATGAATCATTTCATGACATGTTAATGAAGGACCTGTGCTTAACATTCCTCATTATGATGCAAGATCCAATAAGTACATCAAGAAGAAGGACCCAAGGAACTTTTACAGTGGTGCCTCTTCACCCCTTCTTCCTTAGATGCTTCAACAAATACATCAAACAGGTCAAGCTGAACCACCTCCACAACCAATAGCACATGATTCTACTCATATCATGAATGCCTTCAAGTGGTAGTTTCTTTAGAGAGATTGGTTCCTAAATAGACACTGTTGATAGCCCATCCCTATGAATCAAAAGAGAACCATCTACATCAACTTCAAGTTTGACAATGTTGCCCAACTATAAAGGTGTCTTCTTCATCTTCCTTTTCTCCCTCTTTGCACTAATCTGATCATAAGCCATCTTCATATTTTGATACACTTTAGAAAGAAATGTAGATCTTCTTAACCCAATTTGTTTGATATCTCTCTGAAGCGCCTTGTGTATCCGTATTGAATATATGATTGATCCAGTAGTCTCACTTTATAGCCACTAAACAATCTGATTTCAACACCTTATTTTCCTCCACACTTCATCTCAATCACCAATTCATAGGTCTTCTCATCATAATAACATTTGAGATTGGTGTTGAGGAATGTGTACCAGCCACCATTTTTCTTTTCAATGATTCAGTAGGTTTCACTCTAAGTTCTGGAAACACTACTTCTTCAGCTGGTTTTGTCCGTTTCATCTCCAAAGGGTTCTTGAAAGTTGTCTTTTATCATACATGTTGCTTTTAATGAATTGAAGTTGTTGGTTCTCTTAACATTTTAAGTATACCTTCAAATTCATATCCTCTAAACATGACATTATGGTTGATTAGCTCCAGGTTAGCCAGTTCTTTTAGGTCATGAATCTCAAGTACATTTACTAGAGCAGAGTACTTTGTAAAAAATTGCACTAGGCCAGAGATCCTTTTAACCATAAACATATTCCATGAATTATCATACTTCCAAGCAATAATTTTCTCGTCTATTTTTCCTTTTGGAGTAGATACTCCTTTGATCATCTCAGCAGTGGTCAACCCTTCGTGAAGTTTTAGTTGGGAAGGTTCAGCAAACCACTCTGGATATTTATGAATAATAGGTGCAAGATAGTCTTGATCTTTATGAGTAAGATTCATGTCATGTGCAGAAACTCTTGATCTTGGCTTTTTATTCGGCACTTCTTCTTCTAACTGCTTTAACTTTTCTTTCTTTTCATTTATCCACCTAAGTGTTGCAGCTTTTAGTGAATTAGTCTTCATGTTTGCCAATTTTCTTTTGGTGAAGCCTTGACTGGTGAGGTAATCCTTCATTTCCTTATCTGACATACTATAAGGATCAGGAAAGTGGTTCATGAGTTGGGGATGATTTCTTCATTGAAGATAGTTTGGGTAGGGGAACCTTTCTTGACAATGGTCTTTCATACACAGTTGGTTTCTTCATAGAAGGCTCTTTATGCACTAGAACATCTATGGTGATTGCTTTTTCATATTCTGTTTCAACATTTGGATCATACCCTTGATTGATCAAAAACATTGCTTTGATCATTATGTCATGAGTTTGGGCTTTTGACCCCATTTCTTCCACAGCTTGTTCTATTTTCATAGGACTGTCCATATGAACATCCTTTTCAGCATCATATCCACCAGCTATCTCTCCTTCTTCTAGATCAATGGTAACAACTTGTTTCTTTAATTGACCTTCAGCCTACTCATGTTCTTCAAGAAATTCAACAATTGCTGCCATGCTTCTTGGATCATCTTTTTGTTTCTTAACACTTTCTTCTTCAATCACTGGCCTTTTACCCTTAGCCTTTTTAGCTAGATATTTTCTCTTTTTTGAGTATGTTTGAAGTTGTGGACTTGAAGTTTCAGCCTTTTCAATCACTTCAGACATTTTCTTAGGTGTGGTTTGTTCTTGATCATTCACTTCTATTTCCTCCTTCTCCTTTTCTGTTTCTTTTTCTTTTTCTTTTACCTTTTCAAACATTTCTCTTATCTTTTCTTTTTGTTCTTCAGTCAGTGACACAATAGGGACAATCTGCATGCTCAACTCTTTTTCCAAAGGAACTGGAGATTTGGGGATGAATACAATAGGGTCAGAATCAGTCCTTTGATTGTTCACAAATTCCGAAAAATTATCATCTACACTGAATTCTTCAGATGTAAAGCTATCTAAAGCACTGAAAAGTTCCTCAAATTCAGCTTTCTCAGTGTGAGCAGCATGTGTTTTTCTAGAGTAAATCACCATCTATAGACTCTGTTCCTCATGCTTTGTTTGACTTTTATCACCTTCTTGTTCTTCATTGTCAGAGATAGACTGGTTCTCATCATCATCAACCTTTTCTTGTTCATCTTTCCTTTCATCAACCACTGCACTTCTTTGAATCTCAATTATCAGCTCAAATTTAGAGATCCTTTTGTTTTTGCTATGAATTTCTTTTTCAACATTAGAAATGATTTCAGCTTGTTCTTCTATAATTTTCTCTTCTTCTTCCATTGCCATGGTTTGAATGGCAAGAGTGTCAACATGGCCACTCACTTCTTCCCCTGAATGATTGAGTGCAGCTTTTAAAGTTTCAATTTCTTTCTCTTTCTCCTTCTTTTCAGCTTCATGATTTTCTTTAAGCTCTTTCAACTCCTACTCATTTTCATCAAGCTCTAGAATTCTATCATCAATGATTCTAGCCTTTCTATTTAAAATCTTTCCCATCCTTTCCACCTTTTGTAGGAGCTCTGATATAAGTTTATCTATTTCATCAGGCCTATTTTCATTGGATTCAGCAAAGCTTTCTGGGGAGCAATCTCAAAAGTTGCTCTCTTTGCAGGCATTTGAGTTTGATGATCCTCCTCATCAGAAGATGATTTGGATGCTTTAGTAGCAATAGTTGATCCTCCAACTTCAACAGGGTAATCATGGGATGGCAAAGGTTGGTATGGTGATATAGGTGAGTAATGATATGGTGATATTGGAGATGGTTGTGGTGTTGTTTGTGGAGTTGGTTATGGTGTTGTTTGAGGTGTTGTTTGGGGTGTAGGTTGTGATGTTGGTTGTGGTGTTGGTTGTGGTGATGGTTGTGGTGATGGTTGTGAAGGTTATGGTGATGGTTGTGGAGTTGTTTGTACTGATGGTTGTGGTGATTGTTGTGTAGCAGCTTGTTCTTGTCCTTGAACTTCCGAATTTATCTGCTGAATCATCCATGGAAGAAGAGGTGAGTGAGCCCCACTATAAAAGTTTCTTGGATCGCACTTCTTAATGTATTTGTAAGATCTTGCATCATAGTGAGGAATATCAAGCACTGGTCCCTCATTAGCAATATTAGGGAATGATTCATTGATCAAGCATTGAATGAATCTTGGATACATTAAGGACTTGTATCTTCTCCTTTCTTGAATGTTTGATATCAGACCATTGAAGACATAGGCAGACATGTTGAATGGCCTGTTTAAACAAGAGCATAGATTGCTGAGGATGTAATGACTGGAATATCATTCCATCGTGTCTTTCTCTTAGATAGACAGTGCTGAAACATATGAATTAGGAATCTCTAAGTTAGATCAACTAATCCTTTAACAATTTGTTTTGCTTCATATCCTCTTTCATAACCAATTTCAGCAAAAAATGTGGTAATTTCTTCATCATCTAGCTCCAAATGTGCATTAGCATCATCACCAAATTGTAAGCATCTTCTAACAGAATCCTTTAACAATTTGTTTTGTTACATTGTTGTCATAGAAAGCATGAATATCAAGGTTTTCATCATTTTTTCTATGTTGGATTGTGACAAATGGCTTGAAGCCATGAACGTTGAGATGCAATCCATGTATGACAACCAAGTGTGGGACTTAGTTGAACCACCTCTTAACTCCAAGATAGTTGGAAGTAAGTGGGCTTTCAAGAAGAAAACCGATATGCGTGAAAACTTGGATACTTATAAAGCTAGACTTGTAGCAAAAGGTTTCACTCAAACTCAGGGGTTGATTATGATGAGACTTTCTACAAGTTGCAATGCTAAAGTCTATTAGCATACTATTTTCCATAGATACTCATTATGATTATGAGATTTGGCAAATGGATGTCAAAACCGCTTTTCTAAATGGAATGGATATCTTGAGGAAGATGTCTATATGGTTCAGCCTGAAGGTTTTGTCAACTCAAAACATCCGGAAAAAGTATGCAACTTAAAGAAATCAATCTATGGATTGAAGCAGGCATCAAGAAGTTGGAATCACCGTTTTGATGAAGAAATTACCAAATTTGGTTTCATCAAAAATGCTAATGAAGCATGTGTATATAAGAAGGCTAGTGGGAGCATCACCATTTTCTTAGTATTGTATGTCGATGACATCCTACTATTTGGAAATGACATTCCAACCATGGAAGGTGTAAAATCCTGGCTTGGAAGCTGTTTCTCCATTAAGGATCTTGGTGAAGCCACCTATATTTTAGGAATAAAGATCTATAGGGATAGATCAAGGCAGTTGATAGGTTTGAATCAAAGTGCGTACATTGATAAGATCTTGAAAAGGTTCAAGATGGAAAACTATAAGAAAGGTACCGTACCTATTCAAAGAGGAATGATATTAAGTAAGACTCAATGTCCAAGCTCAAAGGATGAGCAAGACAAAATGAAGGGAATCCCGTATGCGTCTGCTATAGGATCCATCATGTATGCAATGATATGCACTAGACCAGACGTGTCATGCACTTTGAGCATGACAAGCCGATACCAACAAAATCGAGGAAGCAGTCATTGGATGGTTGTTAAGAACATACTTAAGTACCTAAGGTGGACTAAAGATGTGTTCCTAATCTATGGATCTGGTGAGGAGGAACTCGTAGTAAAGGGTTACACGGATGCGAGTTTCCAAACTGATCAGGATGATTCATGATCACAATCGGGGTGCATTTTCATCTTGAATGGAGGAGCTATCTCTTGGAATAATTCTAAGAAAGATATGGTGGCATTATCAACTACAGAGTTAGAATACATTGCCGCTTCATTAGCAGCTCAGGAAGCTGCATGGTTAAAGAAGTTCATTGCCGACCTAGGGGTGGTCCCTTCTATTCAAGGCCCCTTAGAAATTCTTTGTGATAACGAGGGTACGATTGCTCAAATCATGGAACCCCGTGCACATCAGAAGACTAGGCACATTGAACGAAGATTCAACTACATAAGGGATGAAGTTTAAAAGGGGAAGATATGTATTTGCAAAGTTCACACGGATCAAAACATTGCGGATCCACTCCTAAAGCTTCTTGAAAAGGCAAAGCATGAAAGTCATGCTTGTGCCATGGGGCTCCAATATTCTAGTGACTGGATTTGATCTTTAATTTATGTAATGAGATATTGTAACCCTTTATTACTTGAATGAATTATTCCATTATAATGATTCAACTAATATTCCTATTTTGCATGTTTAAGATCCATGAGTAAATTATTTACTCAGAATGTCCGTAGCCGTTCATGCTTATGGGAAGGAGCATGAAAGTAATGCTATTATGAACTTGGATTGGTAGATACTCATATGGATGAATATAGAGCAAAAGGTTGCTCCCAAAGTTCATAGATATTTTATGGATACAAATATTGGACTGACTGGCATCTCAAATATTACTACATGGAATCTTCATGATTGATCATAAGTAATTTTGAGTAAAGGCGAACATCATTTGGTATCCTCTGACCTGAGATACATATTGGGTCTTGATACTTACCAAATATTATACTTTGACTCAGCTCTTTGCTGTTCTGAAACATGGCAGTACATAAGTCTGATTTCAGGTATGATATAAGGTAATTGTGAGAGACGTATGTTATTAAGATGGGATTTGTCCCTCTTATTTGTTGAGAGTAAGATGTCTAAGGCCTGATAAAGTTAAATCAATGGAGAATGAACATTTTGTCTCTCTAGGATTTAACATGACATGTACGACAAAAGGATAGATGATTGTTTCACTTAAAACCTTTCAAGTATGGTACTTGAAGAGGATGATGTTATTGAATGGCACTTTGTCATACGTATTAAGGGTAGTAAACTGTTGTTAGGAGGTATTTACTGCTTGCATCAATCTTCTATAAATCTTGTGCAAGTAGGAGATTGTTGGATCTTGTATGCCCAAGACACATACAAGATTGATGTGGTTAGTATGTTATGATCCAAGTCGGGTCATACCTAGTAACAAGATAAACAAACACCAATATATGTTTATTTGTTGATGAGATCATACAAATAAATATTGACACCTATTTAAAAAATTGGTTTTCTAGAACTTTGCTTTGTAAAAGAACAATGTTATATGGATAATTTGTTCATGAGAATTTTATTTGTTTCATTATTTAAGTTGGTTAAATAATGACAAATAAAAGTGTGTTAATGTTATAAAATAAAAATAGGTTTTAATTTTATAAACTTATAACTTTAAAAGAGTGCCTTTTTATAAAAATTACAAAATGGGGGGAACCCATTTTGTAAAATTATTCCGGCCGCCATCAAAGGAGTATGAGGAGTCTCCTTTTGTCTTGATACTTGAGATTTATTCATTCTAGCACTCTTCCAAAAACACACACCTTCTCTCACACACACTTAAGCAAAGAAAAGCTCTCCACAAGGCTGCACATTTTCAGATTTTCAGCTCCAACAAGGCTGAAATTTTCGATTTTGAAGGTCCCTTGGTGTAGAACTTTGGTGTGAAGCTCCCTAACTAGCTAGGTGTTTGAAGAGTTTGTGGGTATTACAAGCTTGAGGTCTTCTCCTTTGAAGGCTAGCAACTCAAGAACATCATCCCCTTCATCTTATACATGTTGAACAACTTATACAAGAAAGGTTGTTCCTTTGTAAACCCTATGGTTGTTGTTTTGTTTTGATAGCACACTATTTCACATATGTTTATTTGATCCTTGTTCTTGGGTTTTGTTTATGTTTTAAATGGTGAAAATTTTCAGATTACTAACCATATCTTTAAACCATATATCCGCTGCGTTTTCTAGTTTAAATGGTTAAACTAACTGTTTTACATGTGACAAAACCCAATAGAATGGGTTGAGACATCTCATCTGTTGGATTCTTTATGCCCAAGACACATAGAACATTGATGTGGTTAGTACGTTATGATCCAAGTCGAGTCATACCCAATAACAAGCTTAGCAAACGCCAATTATTATTTAATTGATGATATGATCATGCAATTAAATAATACAAGAAAATGGGTTTTCTAAATAAGTTGCATATGAGATTGAACAACTTATATGGATATTTTGTTCATGGATATTATTTGTAATGTTTTTTAATTTAGTTAAATAACATCAAATAATAAAAGAGTGTATGTGTATATAATTAAAACGTTAATTATATATCTATTTTAAAACAACTAGTTTATAAATTGAGTTTGGTTTTGTGGGGAAAACCCCATCAAAAGACCACATTCGGCTGCCCCTTTGGGTGTGTGGGTCTTGATTGGTTTTTACCATACCATTCTCCAAGAACAAAAACACACACTCAATCTTTTCTCTCTCTCACATGCAAGAACCCAAACATTGAAGATACAATCTTTCTCTCTTGAAGAAACTCACGGCTGGAAGCTTGTTCCAGCAGCTTCTTCTTTGGGTTTTGGTGTCCAAATCCTAGGAACAAAAGTGCTTGCTTGATGCTTGTGCGTATGGATGCTTGAGGACACCTTTCCTTGGTGTTTTGGTCATTCAAGAAGCTCATTTTCTTCATCCAAATTCGTTTTTCTGCAGCTCTACAAAAGGAGTTTGTATCTTTTGTTTTGGTTGTTTATTCATCTTGATAGCTATTTTATACACATATAAATGATCCTTATGTTCTTGGGTTTGTTGTTGATATGATATGAGCCTTGATTTTCAGATGATAAATGATTATATTAAGGTTTTATTCTGCTGTGTTTTCAAGTTTAAAAGGTTAAACTACTTTGTTTTGGTCCAACAAACCCAACATTGGCATCTAGAGCTGGATATGTGGATGACTAGCTTCTTTTGTCCTTGTAAAATCGGTTTTATGGGGCTTTAACAACCTTATTGGGGCTGCTTTGTGATGATGTTATAAATCCTCAACCTTTCAAGTTTATATCTAACATGCTTGTGATTAAACCTTGAAAGATAAGATATCAAAATGATTGATTATGTTTTGTTTGGACAAAACACCCTCAATTCTTGGTTTATGTTGGCTGAAAATTTAGGGTCTATTGGGGATTTATTTGGTTCTTGGATGTTGTTTCATATTGGTGCATAACCTAGCCTTGACCTTGTGTTGCTTTGGTTTTGGATGGATGATTTATTTTTGGTTGTATTCGTTCAATATGGGTTATAATAATTATTCTTTTGTGCTTGTATTTACATGTAATTTATTTATTCATTCATTTGTGATGTAATAGATAGATTAAGAGTGTTTTTTTACTAGAAAATTTTGTATTAGGATATAAATTTGTAAATGAAGATGCTCAACATGGAAGCACAAAAGGAATACACAAAGGGAAGGACTTGAAGCATTTGGATGCAAGTTCAAATGGGGGTCTTTGGAGATCTCATATTTTGTGTTGTGTTCAATCATTAGGAAAGACCAAATGACAACACTTGTGATGGCAAACAAGTGTTGTCAATATAGTGGCTATGGTTATGCACATGTGGTTGTAGCTTATATGCTTGTTTGATTATTTCTTTTATGTTGATTGTTTGATATGTGGATATGCTTAACAATCTTAATAAATGGTCATAACAAGCTGAATTTTGATGGTTCTTAGTCATTAATGTGTAATAAAAGTTAATTAAAGGATTAATGATTTCAAATAAAAGAGGTTTTATTAAAAGAACCATAGGGTACCACGTATTTGAAAACATGCAAATACAAGGTACATAGAGTTTTCATAAAACTATAATTAATGAAAACTAAAATCCCTTTTGGAACAAGTTTAACACCATCCTTTTACACGAAACTCGAATCACTTGAGAACTATTTGTGGGATAAAGGTCACCTAACCACTTTTAGGGAACTTGTGTGTTTGAGGTGGGCTTAACATATTTGTGTGATAAAGATCACCTAACCACTTGTATGTGTAAACTCACACGTGTGTGTAAGTAGGACAACTTGAATTGGAAACCATGTGCATAGGGTCACCGAAGCATGGCGTACAATGGTGTTGATTGGATTTTACATGCCGACTAAACATAAGATGTTTAACCGATCCCATAAACCTAGATGTTGCAGTAGGTTGAAATTGTCAAATGTTGACTACCTTGTTAATTTAAATATTGGGATAAAGGTCACCTAACAATAATTTAAATGTAACGTTGGATTTAAGATTTTAATTATTAATTGTCTATGAGACATAAAAGGGTATTAATAATTAAAATGTGATTTTTCAGAAATACTAATATGAACTTTGTAATTTTGTAGAAATGGCCGCAAACAACAATGCTACCACCCCGACCGCCCGTACCCTATCACTGAGAACCATCTTAGAAAGGGATCTTCTTAACCATAATAACTTTATGGACTGATTTCGAAACTTGAGAATTATTCTCAAGCAAGAGAAAAGGGCCTATGTCCTTGATGATCCCCTCCCTGACCAACCCGACCCCGAGGATGTTGAGGCCTATAACGATTGGCTTAAATACACAGACGATTCCATGCAGGTTTCTTGCCTCATGTTGGGAACCATGATTCCTGAACTCCAAAAGGACTTTGAGCATCATAGGGCATATGACATGATTACCTAGTTGAAGGAAATGGTCCTTCAAAAAGATAGGGTAGAGCGCTTCGAAATGGTTCGAGCGCTTCATGCATGTCGCATGGAAGAAACCCAATCGGTATCATCTTATGTTCTTAAGATGAAAAGCCATGTTGATCGCCTCGAAAGGATTGATTGTCCCGTCTCAAAGGAGCTGGCCACGGATTTGATCCTTAATGGCCTAACCAAAAGGTTTGAGACGTTCATAATGAATTACAATATGAACGGGTGGGACAAGAGCATTGGTGAGCTTCACACAATGCTCAAAACAGCTGAGGCAGGGATGGGTAGAAAGGTTCTACCTGTTCTCTCGATCAATGAGGGTGGCAATAAGAAAAGGCCCTTCCCCGAACCCAAAGCAAATGTTGCCAAAGGAAAGGGGTACATCAAAAGTGAAGGGAAAGGGAAGGCTAAAGCGGAACCTCCAAAGCCTAAGCTTAAGAAGCCGAAGGTAATGGAGACCAATCCATGCTTTGAGTGTGGTGAGATAGGTCATTGGAAAAGGAATTGTCCCACCTATCTCAAAGAGTTGAGAAACAAGAGGGATGCTAGGCAAATCTCAGGTACAACTTTCACGATTCAAATTGTTCTAAATGTTATTTCTTCCAACACATGGGTATCGGATACTGGATGTGGAACTCATATTTTCAATTTGTTGCAGGGGTTCAAAAGAAATAAACACTTCAAGAAGGGAGACACAAGTCTCTACATGGGTAACAGAGCAAAAGTTGATGCCGAAGCCCAAGGAGACTATATTTTGAAACTTCCAAATGGTTTGCAAGTTGTTCTCAAGAACATTTTGTATGCTCCTAGTTTGACTAGGAACATAATTTCTGTTTCCCTTTTAAAACAATGTGGTTATGAATTAAAGTTTTTAAACAATGGTATTTATGTTTATATGGATAATGTGTTTTATTTTAAGGCAATGCCTTTTAATGGTATATATGAATTGGTTCATGATGATTCATCCTATAATAACTCATTATACCAATCAAGCACCAAGAAACTTAAAATGGGTTTAAGTGATTCATATCTTTGGCATTGTCGTCTTGGTCACATAAACAAGAATCGAATTCAAACACTTCAAAAGAATGGTCATTTGAAAACAAAAGAAAATGTTTCATTTGATAAGTGTGAATCTTGTTTACAAGGCAAGATGACCAAGTCGCCCTTTAGTGGTACTAACGATAGGGCAAAAGACTTATTGGGAATCATGAATTCGGATGTATGTGGACCTTTTAAGACAATGACAAGAAATGGTGAAAGATACTTCATTACCTTTACCGACGATTATAGTCGCTATGGTTATGTGTACTTGATGGCACATAAACATGAAGCTTTTGAAATGTTCAAAATCTTCAAAATGGAGTAGAAAATCAACTCAGTAAAACAATCAAGGTCCTTCGTTTGGATAGAGGTGGTGAATACCTCAATGAGGCTCTTCAGGATCATTTAAGAAGTTGTGGGATCGTCTCATAGCTTACTCCACCTGGAACACCGCAACATAATGGTGTGTCTGAAAGGAGAATCAAACCCTATTGGATATGGTTCGATCTATGATGGTTGTAAGCTTACTACCTCTATCATTTTGGGGTTTCTCTTTGCTCTCCACGGCTCGTATTTTTAATATGGACTCGACCAAGAAAGTGAATTCGAGACCTTTTGAAATATGGCATGGAAGAGTTCCATCTCTATCATATTTAAAGGTATGGGGTTGTGAAGCTTATGTTAAGCTAAACACCCAAAACAAGTTGGAAAGTCGATCCACTAAGTGTATATTTGTTGGATATCCCAAAGACTGTATAGGATATTACTTCTTTGATCCAACAGAGCAAAAAGTATTTATTGCTCGAAAGGCAGAGTTCTTCGAAGCTAAGTTCCTTATGGAAGGAATAACATATAGAACAGTGGAATTTGATGAGGATCAAGATCCACAAACCGATGCACGTTTGGTTGTCACTAGCAATCAACAAGAGGTCGTTGATGATAATCAAGTGGTTGATCAATACACACAAAACGTTCACAGATCTGGTAGAGTTAGCATTCCACCTGAAAGATATGGATTTTTCACGAATGGATGCTATGTGGTTGACTCCGATGAGCCAACTACATACCATGATGCAATGTCCAATTCGGATTGTGACAAATGGCTGGAAGCCACGAACGTAGAGATGCAATTCATGTATGACAACTAGGTTTGGGAATTGGTTGACCCTCCACTTAACTCCAAACCGGTTGGATGCAAGTGGGTTTTCAAGAAGAAAACCGATATGCATTGAAACTTGGATACTTACAAAGCAAGACTTGTAGCAAAAGGTTTCACTCAAACTCAAGGGGTTGATTATGATGAAACCTTCTCACCTGTGGCAATGATAAAGTCAATTAGGATATTTTTTGCCATAGCCGCACATTATGACTATGAGATTTGGCAAATGGATGTCAAAACCACTTTTCTTAATGGACATCTCGAAGAGACTGTCCATACAGTTCAGCCTGATGGTTTTGTCGATTCACAACATCCTAATAAAGTATGCAAGCTAAAGAGGTCAATCTATGGATTGAAACAAGCATCAAGAAGTTGGAATCAACGTTTTGACGAAGAAATCAAGAAATTTGGTTTGATCAAGAATGCTGACGAGGCTTGTGTATAAAAGAAGGCTAGTGGGAGCATAATTACCTTTCTAGTATTGTATGTTGATGACATACTACTTTTTGAAAATGATATTCCAACCATGGAAGGTGTTAAAACCTGGCTTGGAAGTTGTTTTTCCATAAAAGATCTCGGTGAAGCCGCCTATATTCTAGGAATAAAGATCTATAGGGATAGATCAAGGCGGTTAATAGGTTTAAGTCAAAGTGCGTACATTGATAAAGTCTTGAAAAGGTTCAAGATGGAAAACTCTAAGAAAGGTATGGTACCTATTCAAAGAGGGACAATATTGAGAACATCTCAATGTTGAAGCTCAAAGGATGAGCAAGATCGAATGAAAGACATCCCATATGCGTCTGCTATAGGATCCATCATGTATGCGATGATATGCACTAGACCAGACGTGTCATGCGCGTTAAACATGACAAGTAGATATCAACAAAATCCAGGTAATAGCCATTGGATGGCTGTTAAAAGTATATTGAAATACCTTAGGAGGACTAAGGATATGTTTCTAATATACGTGTCTAGTGAAGAGGAAGTCGTTGTAAAGGGTTACACGGATGCGAGCTTCCAAACTGATTGAGATGATTCTCGATCACAATCGGGGTATGTCTTCATTATGAATAGAGGGGCAGTGTCATGGAAGAGTTCAAAACAAGACGTGGTAGCGTTGTCCACTATAGAATCCGAATACATAGCCACCTCATTAGCAGCTCAGGAAGCTGCATGGATAAGGAAATTTATCGCTGATCTAGGGGTCGTCCCTACCATTCAAGACCCCCTAGAAATCTTTAGTGATAACAAGGGTGCGATTGCACAAATCAAGGAACCCCGCTGCACATCAATAGACTAGACATATTGAGCGGAGATTCAACTACATAAGGGATGAAGTTGAAAAAGGAAATATAAGTATTCGTAAAGCTCACACCGATCAAAACATTGTGGATCCACTTACGAAGCTACTTGAAAGGGCAAAGCATGAAAGTCATACTTGTGCCTTAGGACTTCGATTTTCTAGTGATTGGAATTGATTTGTTTAGTATTTAAAATTTGGAACAATGTAATGTTTAACTCTTTATATGTTTGTGATATTCTGAGATTGTGTTCCTTTTAGCATGTATATGTCCATGAATATGTTTATTATTCTAAATGTCCGAGTCGGTCATATTTGTGGGAAAAAATATGAATGTAAGACTATTATGAACATGGATTGGTGGATATTCATAAGGTATGAATATAAAGCAATTGGTTGGTACCAAAGTTCATAGATATTTATGGGATACAAATATTGGACTGACCCGCATCTTAATTTTACTACATGGAATCTTTTAGATTGATCATAAGTAAATTTGAGTAAAGGCGAATATCATTTGGTATCCTCTGACCTGAGATACATATTGGGTTTTGATATTCACCAAAATGTTATACCTTGAGCTAGTTCTTCATTGCTCTGAAATAATGGACAGTACATAAGGCTATATTCAGTTATGACACAAGGTGATTATGAGAAACATATGTAGTCAAGATGGAATTTGTTCCTCTTATTCGTTGAGAGCAAGATGCCTAAGGCCTGAATAAGTTAAATCAACAAGGAGTGATCATTCTGTGTCCTTGGATTTAACATGACATCTGAAACAAGGGGATAAATGAATGATTCACCTAAATCATTTCAAGTTGGATACTTGAAGGGGATGATGTTATTGAAAGCATTTCAATCATGCGTATTAAGGGTAGTAAACCATTGTTAGGCGGTATTTACTGCTTGTATCAATGTTGTGTGAATCTTGTGCAAGTGGGAGATTGTTGGATTCTTTATGCCCAAGACACACAAGACATTGATGTGGTTAGTACGTTATGATCCAAGTCGGGTCATACCCAATAACAAGCTTAGCAAACGCCAGTTATTATTTGATTGATGATATGATCATGCAATTAATAAATACACCAATTTAGAAAATGGGTTTTCTAAATAAGTTGCATATGAGATTGAACAACTTATATTGATATTTTGTTCATGGATATTATTTGTAATGTTGTTCGATTTAGTTAAATAACATCAAATAATAAAAGAGTGTATGCGTTATATAATTAAAAGGTTAATTATATATCTATTTTAAAACAACTAGTTTATAAAATTGAGTTTGGTTTTGTGGGGAAAACCCCATCACAAGACCACATTCTGCCGCCCCTTTGGGTGTGTGGGTCTTGATTGGTTTTTACCATACCATTCTCTAAAAACAAAAACACACACTCAATCTTTTCTCTCTCTCACATGCAAGAACCCAAACATTGAAGATACAATCTTTCTCTCTTGAAGAAACTCACAGCTGGAAGGTTGTTCCAGCAGCTTCTTCTTTGGGTTTTGGTGTCCAAATCCTAGCAACAAAGGCGCTTGCTTGATGCTTGTGGGTATGGATGCTTGAGGAGACCTTTCCTTGGTGTTTTGCTCATTCAAAAAGCTCATTTTCTTCATCCAAATTCGTTTCTCTGCAGCTCTAGAAAAGGTAGTTTGTATCTTTTGTTTTGGTAGCTATTTTATACACATAAATGATCCTTATGTTCTTGGGTTTGTTGTTGATATGATATGAGCCTTGATTTTCAAATTATAAATGATTATATTAAGGTTTTATTCCGCTGTGTTTTCAAGTTTAAAAGGTTAAACTACTTTGTTTTGGTCCAACAAACCCAACATCATCAACATCTACTGAGGATTCAGATGAGTAATGAAATCGTTGCTCTCTGTTTCTTTATAGAAATTCAGCCGGTTTTTCATTATCAAAGGTAGGTTTTTCTTTTGGAAGGTCAAGTTTGTGTTTCATTGTGAGATGATTTCTTGTCATTTGTTGATCTAGGTCTCCAAGATTGAGTATTGTGAAAATCAGGTCTGACAGAATGCATCACAGTGGATGTTTTTTAGATGGGCTTGTGTTGGGGAATTCTCAAACCCTTCTGATTGAAGTATCAATCAGATGTATTGTGATTTTTCAAGTCACAGATTGAACAATACTTGTTGAAATAACAGTTTTTGGTGGAGTGATTGTTTGTATAACAGATAGAGCAATATTGATTAAAGAATCATTTATATGTCTTGTGATTGAACATTTCACAAATGTCATAATACATTTTCTTGTTTCTTGAATCAGATTTTTCCTTGTGTGACTCAACTGATATTTTCTTTTGATGAGTCACTTTCTTTTCTTTAGGTGATGAATTAGAATCAGCCCTTTTAGTAGTTTGCTTCACAACACTACCTTTGTTTAATTGTCTAGGTTGTTTCTGTTCCTTTAACCTATTTCTTACTTCTTTTTCAAGCTGGTCAACATGTTCCTTGTTGTAGATATCAAACCCGACTCCCTGCCTTAATCTTGAAGACTAAGGGTCTGATGATGTTTTATGTGTGAACTCAGTGTTACTATTTGTTTCTTTTGCAGTGAAACCTTTTCTGATTTTCTTGAATTTTCTGGAGATATAATCTCATTATCAGAACTACTCTCAGTAGTGGGTTTCACTATCTTCACATACTTCTTTTTTCCTTGTAAAACAGATGGTATGAATTTTATAAAAGGGACAATTGCTTTTTTAGGGCTGGATGGTTTCGTGACACTCACTGTCTTGTCTGAGCACTCTTTGACTTTGATTAGGTGACCTAACTTGATTTTATCCTCATTTGTTTCAATATAAACATCAGGTTTGTTTTGAGGATTGGACACCTGTTTTACTATAGATTTAGGTTCCATTGTTTTAGTTTCAATTGCTTCAGTGAGTGAGACAGATTCAGGCATGACAGTGTAGTTGTCATTGTATGGTGGAGGACATGAATTATACCCAATCCCTGACATGTCCTTTGGATCCTTTTAGGAATCAAGCATCTCTTGCAACTTGACTGAAGACATTTGAAACTTCAGGTTTCACTTCAGTCATAGATTGTTAAGCCTTAGATTGAGCTAACTTTTCAGTAAGTAGCTCATTCTCAGCTGCAAGAGTGTACTTCTTGTTGGGTTTGTTGTTCATAAAACCAAAGTTTAACCTCTTAAACATTCAGAAAAACGCAGCGGAAATAAGTTAAGAAACATGATTATATAACTGAAATTTCATGTTCTTATGGTGACAATATAAATGTTAAAACAAACCCAAAATCAAAGAATCATTATATGTGAATGAGCAAGCTATGAAACATATGTAAATGTACATAAAATCACAGCTACATAGAGCTGTGAATAACTACCTTTCAAGCATCTTAAAGTCAACCAAGAAAGGATGTAGGATGCTTAAATTCGGCCAAGGTTCCAAGGAAAGGACCCCTCAAGCTTGTATACCCAAAGCTAATATGCAAACACCTCTTCTTGTTAGGGAGATGAACACCAAAAGTGACTCCAAATCCTTTCAAAAGTTGCTAAAAAACCGAGAACCTTGAGAGAGAGAAGGGAGCTCAAAAATTCTGTTTTGCATGTGTGCCTTAGATGAGATGGTTGAGTGTTGGACTAGTTCCAAGTTCTTTTGTTTTCAAGAAGGTAAAACCCTCTCATTGGAGAGGGTGGGGTGGCCGAAAATTGTCCTGTAGACAAAGTTCCCCCCAAAATTTTAATCTAGCAATGTTATAAATTAGTCCTTTGTCAGTTTGTACAATTAACTTTTAATTGTTTAACTTATACACTTTTATTACTCAATGTTATCTATCTAACTAAATAACACTAAGTAATTTCTTGAACAAAATATCCTAATAAGTTGTTCCATCTCACATGCAACTTATTTAGAAAAGCCATTTTCTAAATTTGGTGTTATTATTTTATTGCATGATCATATCATCAATTGAATAATTGTCGGTGATTACAAAGCTTGTTATTGGGTATAACCCGACTTGAATCATGACATACTAACCGCATCAATGTTCTATGTGTCTTGGGCATATAGAATCCGACACTTCTCACTATGCAGTTTTTCTATGTCAGAGATGAGAGATTTAATTTGTATTTCAAAGTTTTCTATTTCTCTCTTCATCATCTCTGACTTTACCTTTTCTTCTTTGATTTTATCAGCTAGTTTGTGGTTATGCTCCCTATAACCTTGCAATTCATTAATGCATTTTTCACTACAAAGGTTATATTTTACCTCAGTAGGCATTGGAGATGGTCCATCAATTATCTGAGCCATAAGAGCATGATATTGAAATTGAGGCTCACTTCCTCTACATACACACTCTAGTCACATACTCCATCTTACTTTATCACGAGAGCACTGCAGATGACTGACTACTTACATTGGCTTGATTTGTCAATTGGGGTGTATTCTTATACGATTGGTGTTGATGATACTGCTGTTGTTGGTTGTTGGAGTGAAAGCTAGAGTTAGGCTTTGAGGATGACTAGCCTTGAGAGTTCCTTTGATAGTTGTTTCTCTTCGGGGCATTGCACTCTCTTGAGAAGTGGCTAGCCATGCCACAGTTGAAGCATTTCACCTTGGATTTATCATATGCAAGTTTTGTATTTTCATTTAGGATCAACTTTCTTCCTTTTCTGAAGAATTTCTTGGCTCTCATGGCAATCATGGACATTTGCCATTGTAGATCCATTTCTTCCACATCATCTGGATCCATTTCCTCCAGATCTTCTTGAATTAGATGAGCAGAAGTTAGTCTTCCTCCCAAGTAGGCTTCAAAGCTTGCAACAAAGGCATTGTAAGTTGCCTTTTATTTTCTGATCTTGAGTCTTCAAGAGTGGTTTGAGGAGCAACAATGACTCTGGATATTTGAGGAGTAGAAGTGACTCTAGGTGCTTGAGATGAGGTTGAAGGATGATTGATTGGTGGAGTTGCAATGAACCCAGTATTGTTCATTTGATCTCTTGATGAGATGAAGTCATCCTCTTTAGTGATGAAGGCATTTTCCACAAAATGAGATTCTGATGGAAATTTGTAAGCCTCAGTCACTCTTGGTCCACCAAGATTTCTGCTTTGTTCATCAAGTTCTAAAGCTTCAATATTGGCTATCATGATATCTATAGTAGTACTTTCAAGATCAAGAGTATTTTTCAGCATGGTTACATTTTGTTTCCATCTTTTAGGGAGGCTGTGAAGCATTTTCTTGTTTAATTCTTTAATCTTGTAAGTGACTCCTATGATTTCCAAGTCATTTACTAACTGTACAAATCTGTGCAGTTGTTTAGATATTGATTCTCCCATGGTGTGGTGGAATGTTTCATACTGATTAACAAGCTTATCCTTGTTGATTTCAGCCACTTCACTGCTTCCTTCACACATGAATTGAAGTGCATCCCACACAGCTTTTGCAGTTCCATACTTCTCCAATCTTTTAAGCACATCCATCTTGAGTGCTTGAGTCAGAACTGAGTAGGCTTTGAGGTCAATCTTGATTTTCTTGTAGTCTTCATCATCTAAGGTTAGATCTTCAATGGGTATTCTAGCAGTTTTGTAAATTGCAGCTTGATTTGCAGACAAAGTAACATGGATGTGTGGCCCCTTGCATATTGAGATCCAGAAATCAGGATCTACACCTGTGATGTAATTCCTAAACCTGATTTTCCACTATTTAAACTCAGATTTATGTTTAAGCATTGGAGGTTTAGGTGTATGACCAAGT
This sequence comes from Flaveria trinervia, assembly GCA_025506515.1. Classification (NCBI taxonomy): domain Eukaryota; kingdom Viridiplantae; phylum Streptophyta; class Magnoliopsida; order Asterales; family Asteraceae; genus Flaveria; species Flaveria trinervia. The sequence continues at coordinate 45,864,140 of CM046451.1, forward strand.
TCTGAGTAACTGTTAGAATCCATATTAACTAAGTGTTTAACTGGTATAATATAGATTTAGAAGATTTTTAGGATTGATTAGTCCAACTTGTCCAAACGGTTCAAACAGATTTCAGAACCATATCTGTGATTGTATTGAGTTTCTTGCTATTGTGATTATTTTGGTGAGTATGTGTTGACAAGAGTATTTTCTGATATTTACTAAATAGAGAAGATGATATACTCTACTAGCAACTCAATTACTAGATCAATCGGATTCTATTCAGTTCTTGCCCAGATCTGAAAGATAATCGAGAGCCAAAGCTCTCATACAAATTGACTAGAGTTGAGTAAGAGTGAGATTCTTACTGTGATTCGAATATGGTAATAAAGTCAGTAATTGAATGGCGGAAACAAATAATTAAAGAATATCAATGCAAGAAAATTACTCATAAATGCTTTGGTATTGTATATAGAAAGTTGACAAATTACAAAGAATAATTACAACAGAAATTCTATATCTATCAGCCGTCACCTCATGTACGAGGTATCTATTCTATTAATAGGCAGACAAGATGCCTTTGATCCTTAGTTCTTTGTCAAAAAGGTTTGACAACTTTGTCATGAACTATTACATGAACGGGTGGGACAAGACATAAGTGAGCTTCACTTTATGCTCAAAAGTGCCGAGGCGGCCATGGGTAAATGGGTTTTACCCAATCTCACCATCAATGAAGTTGGGAGCATAAAGTGGCCTCACCCTGCACCAAAGGCAAATGTTGCGAAGGGTAAAAGGCACATTAGGGGAAAGGGAAAGGGAGTGGTAGAGCACCACCTCCAATATCAGCGGAGAAGAAGCAAAAGGTTGGTTCAAATGACCCATGCTTTAAGTGTGGGGAGATTGGACATTGGGCAAGAAATTGCCCAGTCCATCTAAAAGAGTTGCAAGCTAAGTGGGATGCCGGGGAAACCTCAGGTACAATTTTCATGATTTATATTGATCTAAATTTAATATCCTCTAACACCTGGTATTGGATACCAGATGTGGAACTCACATTTGCAACTTATTGCAGGGGTTTAAAAGAAGTAAGGAGTTCAAGAAAGGGGATGTTAGCCTCTACATGGGAATAGGGCAAAAGTTCAAGTTGAAGGCCAAGGGGACTACATCTTGAAGATTCCAAATGGTTTGGAAGCAATTTGGAACAATATTTTTTATGCTCCGAGTTTGACTAGGAACATTATTTTTGTTGCCCAATTAAGACAATATGGTTATGTTTTGACAATTATTGAAAATGAAATTCATGTTTCTTTAAATGGCATATTTAATTTTAAAGCTATTCCTCTTAAAGGTATTTATGAATTGGTTTGTGAAAACACATTATATGATAGCTCATTATACCAAACCACCACCAAGAAACTCAAATTGGATTTGAGTGATACCTATCTTTGGCATTGCCATCTTGGTCATATAAACAAGAAGCGCATACAAACACTTCAAAACAACGGTCTTTTAAAAGCAAGTGAAGATGATTCATTTGATGTATGTGAATCTTGTTTACAAGGTAAAATGACTAAGGCGCCTTTTAGTGGCAAATCCGAAAGGGCAAAAGATTTATTAGGAATCATACATTCGGATGTATCGGGTCCTTTTAAGCCAATGACTAGGTACGATGAAAGATACTTCATTACCTTTTCCGACAACTATAGTCGATATGGTTGTGTGTACTTGTTAAGACACAAAGATGAAGCTTTTGAAATGTTCAAAATCTTCCAAAATGAAATAGAAAATCAACTAAACAAGAAAATAAAAAATTCTCTGGATCGATAGAGGAGTTGAATACCTAAGTGATGCTTTTAGAGAACATCTTGGAAGTTGTGGTATTGTCTCACAACTATCTCCACCCGGAACGCCACAACATAATCGTGTGTCCGAGCGGAGAAATCGAACTCTATTGGATATGGTTCAATCTATGATGGCTAGAAGCTCATTGCCTTTATCATTTTGGGGTTTCGCTTTGCTCTCTGTGGCCCGTATCTTGAATATGGCCCCAACCAAGAAAGTGGAAATGACACCTTTTGAAATATGGCATGGAAGGGTTCCATCACTGTCATATTTAAAGGTATGGGGTTGTGAGGCTTATTTTAAGACTCCCACCTCAAACAAGCTAGAAAGTCGTTCCCCTAAGTGTATCTTCATTGGATATCCTAGAGATGCTATGGGATATTATTTCTATGATCCATTGGAACAAAAGGAGTTTGTTGCCAAGAAGGCTGACTTCTTAGAAGCTAAGTTCCTTACGAAAGGAACTAGGAGTAGAACTGTGGATCTTGAGGAGGATCAAGAACCACAAACCGATACACGTTTGGTTGACACTAGCACTCAACATGAGGATGTTGAGAATGATCAAGTGGTTGATCAGTGTACACAAAATGTTCACAGATCTGGTAGAATTAGTAATCCAGCTAAAAGATATGGATTTTTCATAGATAGATGCTATGTGGTAGATTCCAATGAACCAACCACCTATTGTGATGCAATATCCAATTTGGATTGTGACAAATGGCTTAAAGCCATGAATGTTGAGATGCAATCCATGTATCACAACCAAGTGTGGTACTTGGTTGAACCACCTCTTAACTCCAAGAGAAGTAAGTGGGTTTTCAAGAAGAAACCGATATGCATGGAAACTTGGATACTTATAAAGCTAGACTTGTAGCAAAAGGTTTCACTCAAACTCAATGGGTTGATTATGATGAGAGCTTCTCACCAGTTGCAATGCTAAAGTCTATTAGGATATTATTTGCCATAACTGCTCACTATGATTATGAGATTTGGCAAATGGATGTCAAAACCGCTTTCTAAATGGATATCTTGAGGAATATGTCTATATGGTTCAACGTGAAGGTTTTGTTGACTCAAAACATCCTAACAAAGTATGCAAGTTAAAGAAATCAATATATGGATTGAAGCAAGAATCAAGGAGTTAGAATCACCGTTTTGATCAAGAGATAATCAAATTTGGGTTTATCAAAAATGCTGATGATGCATGTGTGTATAAAAAGGCTAGTGGGAGCATCACCGCTTTGTTAGTATTGTATGTCGATGACATCCTACTATTTGGAAATGACATTCCAACCATGGAAGGTGTAAAAGCCTGGCTTGGAAGCTATTTCTCCATTAATCTTGGTGAAGCCGCCTATATTTTGGGAATAAAGATCTATAGGGATAGATCAAGGCGGTTGATAGGTTTGAATCAAAGTGCATACATTGATAAGATCTTGAAAGGGTTCAAGATGGAAAACTCTAAGAAAGTTACCATACCTATTCAAAGAGGAATGATATTGAGTAAGACTCAATGACCAAGCTCAAAGGATGAGCAAGACAAAATGAAGGGAATCCCGTATGCATCTGCCATAGGATCCATCATGTATGCAATGATATGCACTAGACCGGACGTGTCATGCACTTTGAGCATGACAAGCTAATACCAACAAAATCCTGGAAACAGTCATTGGATGGTTGTTAAGAACATACTTAAGTACCTAAGAAGGACCAAAGATATGTTCCTAATCTATGGATCTGGTGAGGAGGAACTCCTAGTAAACGGTTACATGGATGCGAGTTTTCAAACTGATTGGGATGATTCACGATCACAGTCGGGGTATATTTTCATCTTGAATGGAGGAGCAATCTCTTAGAAGAGCACTAAGCACGATGTGGTGGCATTATCAACTATAGAGTCAAAATACATCACCGCTTCATTAGCAGCTCAGGAAGCTGCATGGTTAAAGAAGTTCATTACCGATCTAAGGGTGGTCCCTTCCATTCAGGACCCCCAAGAAATTCTTTGTGATAACGAGGGTGCGATTGCTCAAATCAAGGAACCCCGTGCACATCAAAAGACTAAGCACATTGAACGAAGATTCAACTACATAAGGGATGAAGTTGAAAAGGGAAAGATTTGTATTCGCAAAGTTCACACGGATCAAAACATTGCGGATCCACTAACGAAGCTTCTTGAAAAGGCAAAGCATGAAAGTCATACTTGTGTCGTGGGACTTCAATATTCTAGTGACTGGATTTGATCTTTAATTTTTGTATTGAGATATTGTTACCATTTATTACTTGAATGAATTATTTGGTTATAATGATTCAACTAATATTCCTATTTTGCATGTTTAAAATCCATGAGTAAATTATTTACTCAGAACGTCCGTAGTTGTTCATACTTGTGGGAACAAGTATGAAGGTAAAACTACTATGAAATTGGATGGTAGACTTTCATATGGATGAATATAGAGCAAAAGGTTGCTACTAAAGTTCATAGATATTTGTGGGATGCAAATATTGGACTGACTTGTATCTCAAATATTACTACATGGAATCTTCTTGATTTATCATAAGTAATTTTGAGTAAAGGCGAGTATCATTTGGTATCCTCTGACCTGAGATACATATTGCGTCTTGATATTTACCAAATATTATACTTTGACTTAGTTCTTCGCTGTTCTGAAACATGGTAGTACATAAGTCTGAGTTTAGGTATGATATAAGATAATTGTGAGAGACATATGTAGTCAAAATGGGATTTGTCCCTCTTATTCATTGAGAGTAATATGTCTAAGGCCTAATAAAGTTAAATCAATGGAGAATGATCACTCTGTGTCTCTGGGATTTAACATGACATGTGTGACAAAAGGATAGATGATTGATTCACCTAAAACATTTCGAGTATGGTACTTGAAGAGGATGATGTTATTAAATGGCACTTAGTCATACGTATTAAGGGTAGTAAACTGTTGTTAGGCGGTATTTAGTACTTGCATCAATCTTTTATGAATCATGTGCAAGTGGGAGATTGTTGGATATTATATGCCCAAGACACATACAAGATTGATGTGGTTAGTATGTTATGATCCAAGTCGGGTCATACCAATAACAAGCCAAACAAACACCAATAAATATTTATTCCTTCATGAGATCATACAAATAAATATTGACACCAATTTAGAAAATGGGTTTTCTAAAACATTGCTTTTGTAAAAGATCAACATTATGTGGATAATTTGTTCATGAGAAATTATTTGTTTCATTATTTAAGTTGGTTAAATAATAACAAATAAAGTGTGTTGATGTTATAAAATTAAAATAGGTTTTAATTTTTAAACTAAAGTTTTTAAAAGAGTGCAATTTTATAAAGGATTCAAAATGGGGGGAACCCATTTTGGATTCCAATTTCGGCCACCCTTTTGGGCTTAGGAGTTCTTGGTTTTAGTCTTGTGTCTTTGGAAGACTTAAAGACTCTCTTTCACTCCTCCAGAAACACATTCTCTCTCACACACAAGGCAAAAAATTCTCTCCAAAACAAAGGCTGAAATTTCGGATTCAAGGCTTCAAGAGCTGAAATTTTTGGATTTTTCAAGGTGCATTGATAGAGAGCTGTGGTGTTGTGCTCCCTAACAAGCTTGGTGTTTGGAAGGGCTTGTGGGTATACAAGCTTGAGTCTTCTCTTTTAGAGGTTATACATTCAAGAACATCACCATCTTCATCTTATCCATCTACAACATCTTGTGCAAGAAAGGTTGTTTCAATGAACATGCTATGGTTGTTTTTGGTTTGATAGCATACAATTTCACATATATATATATATATATGATCTTTATTCTAGGGTTTTGTTATGCTTTAAAATGGTGACAATTTCAGATTGTAAATAACATGTTTTAACCTTATATCCACTACGTTTTTATAGTTTAAATGGTTAAACTAACTTTGACTAACGTGTTACAAAACCCATCATGCATCCTTTTCTGAACCTCAGGATGAGTCAGAACATCCTAAGGATGTGCAGCGAAAGGATGCTTTATCAACTCCCATTGAAACAGCTCCTCTAGCATGAGGAAGACCCATCTTGTCCTTGACATACACCACAAATCCAGAAAGATGGCATGTCATTAGAGATCAAGGCACTAAAGACATTTACACTTGGCAAGATATATTTGAGTTGCCTCTGCATGATCTCTTTGACATTAGAAGACATTTTGATAGTCTGAAGGATCCTGATCACCTTATGAAGAAAGGAATGATGATCATCCTAATGAGGACCGTTGATATCTGAAGTCTACTAAGTGATTTGGTAGCATCAGCCTAGGGGGAGTTTGTAGAGAATGTATAAAGAGGCTGAAACAACCCAAACACCAAAAGTCTTTCATGCATGTTGCACAAGTAAACTGAAGAAGCATGCTTTGGAAGTTTCACATACGCAACTGAAATATTTTAACTGTGAAATTTTCCGAAGCCATGACCACTATCTTCCGAAGCCAAAGATGAAGTCTTCCGAAACATCAAGAGACAATGTCTTCCGAAGCCAACACTTGAAGACAGATTTCTTTCGAACACTTTTAACAACATGCTTTATCTGATGTACCTTTCCATAAAGCTAAACCCCTTTCCGCTGCAACTCTGTAAAGTCACCAAGTTACATGAGTTGGTGAAAAGGTCCATGCTTTTGGTAACTGTACATTGAGGTGTTGAGTCTATAACTTTTTACTTCATGTACTTTATCCTTTTTGTAATAGATAAGGATGTGAGCTATGGCATGTCATAGTCACTAGTCAAAGGGCAATGTGCCTTTTGAATCTACAATTGATTTTGTTTTGTGTCAAGTCAAAAGGCAATGTGCCTTTTTATACTACATAGGATGTAGTATAAGTATCTCATGTTCTTGTCACTTTCTTTAATGCTTTGTAACACTTGTAATAGAACTTGAGAAAGCAATATACTACAATCTAGAAAACCATCTCCTTGTGTATCTTGTTCTCTTGTTTTGTCTCTTACTTACTTGTGTTCTTAGTATCTTTACTTGTGGTTAATCCAGTTCACTGTTTGATTAAGTTAAGTTGTTCTCCTCTTTGTGTTGTTATGTTGTAAGTGACCACAGATATTCACCATAGTGTTATACCTTGAACTAGTTCTTCACGGCTCTAAAATAATGGACAGTACATAAGGCTATGTTCAGGTGTGATATAAGGTGATTGTGAAAAACATATGTAGTCAAAATGGAATTTGTTCCTCTTATTCATTGTGAGCAAGATGTCTAAGGCTTGATTGGGTTAAATCAACAAAGAATGATCATTATGTATCCTTGGATTTAACATGACATCTGTAACAAAAGGATAAATGATTGATTCACCTAAATCATTTCAAGTTGGATACTTGAAGGGGATGATGTTATTAAATGGCTTTTAGTCATGTGTATTAAGGTAAGTAAACCGTTGTTAAGCGGTATAAACTGCTTGCATCAATCTTCTATGAATCTTGTGTAAGTGGGAGATTGTTGGATTCTTTATGCCCAAGACACATAGAACATTGATGTGGTTAGTACGTTATGATCCAAGTCGGGTCATACCCAATAACAAGCTTAGCAAACACCAATAAATATTTAATTGATTATATGATCATGTAATCAAATAATTACACCAATTTAGAAAATAGGTTTTCTAAATAAATTGTGTATGAGATGGAAAAACTTATACGGATATTTTGTTCATGAGTATCATTTGTAATGTTATTTAAGTTGGTTAAATAAAATCAAATAATAATAGAGTGTATAAGTTATATAATTAAAAGCTTAATTATAGTTTTTATTAAACTAACTAGTTAACCATTATATGAAAGAAAAATTGGGGGGAAACCCCAAATTTTGGACTATTTCGGCTGGCCCTTGTATGGGGAGTGGGTTCATTAGTTGTTTTGTGTGAAAGACAACATTAACTAGTTCTACACTCTATTCCTCTCTCTCTCTCTCTCTCTCTCTTACATGCAAATCAAAAGACACCAATTCTCTCCATTTTCTTGAAGAACATCAAGGCTGAAAAATCATTCTGGCAGCTCCTTTTGGTCAAAATTTGGTGTTCAAATCCTAACAACAAAAGTGCTTGCTTGAGGATTGTGGGTATGGAAGCTTGAGGACACCTTTCCTTGGTGTTTTAGTTGTTCAAGTACATCATCACCTTCCTCAAATCTCACGTTTTGGCAGCTCTTGAAAGGTAGTTTCATGAGTGTTGTTTTGGTTGTTATTTCCTTCATGATAGCTAGTTCTTTCACATATATTTGATCACATGTTCTTGGGTTTGTTCATGATTTATAATATGCTTTAAATTTCAGTTTATAAAACATATTATTAAGCTTAGATTCCGCTGTGTTTTCATGTTTAAGAGGTTAAACAACTTTGATAAGGTGTCTAACAAACCCAACATTCAATAACAAGATTAGCAAACACCAATAAATATTTAATTGATGATATGATAATGCAATTAAATAATTACACCAATTTAGAAAATGGTTTTTCTAAATAAATTGTATATGAGATGGAACAACTTACAAGGATATTTTGTTCATGAGTATTATTTCTAATGATATTTGAGTTGGTTAAATAACATTAAATAATAATAGAGTCTATAAGTTATATAATTAAAAGGTTAATTAGATAACTTATTAAACTAACTAGTTAACCATTAATGAAAGAAAAATTAGGGGAAACACCAATTTTTGGACTATTTCGGCCGCCCCTTTTATGGGGAGTGGGTTCATTAGTTGTTTTGTGTGAAAGACAACATTAACTAGTTCTACACTCCATTCATCTCTCTCTCTCTCTCTTACATGCAAATCAAAAGACACCAAATTCTCTCCATTTTCTTGAAGAAGATCAAGGCTGAAAAATCATTTTGGCAGCTCCTTTTGGTCGAAATTTGGTGTTTAAATCCTAGCAACCAAAAGTGTTTGCTTGATGGTTGTGGGAATGGAAGCTTAGGACACCTTTCCTTGGTGTTTTGGTCGTTCAAGAACATCATCACCTTCCTCAAATCTCATGTTGTCGCAGCTCTTGAAATGTAGTTTCATGAGTGTTGTTTTGGTTGTTATTTCCTTTGTGATAGCTAGTTCTTTCACATACCGGTGAAGGGTATGCACCTACAACACAACAACACAGTGAGGAGAGTTATTTGACTAATCAAATAGTGAGACTGGATTGACCACTAGTAATGATACTAAGAACACAAGTAAATATGAGATAGAACAAGATAGCAAAATACACAAGGAGATGGTTTCCAAGATTACAGTATATTGCCTTCTCAAGTTCTATTACAAATGTTACAAAGGATATTCTGAAAGTTACAAGTACTTGAGATACATATACTACATCCTATAGCCGGCCATTCTTTGTAGGCCAGCTGGATACAATTGAGTAGATGCAAACAAAATCAATTATAGACTCAAAAGGAAGATTGTCTTTTGACTAGTGACTATGACATTCCATAACTCACATCCTAATATATTACAAAAAGGATAAAGTGTTGGAGCATATATTGTCATATATAGCATGCCCATCTCTTGAAGCATAGTCTAGGCTTAATGTAATACACCTGATATGTTGTAAAAACATGTAACTTAGACATTCACAGGAGCATATGCGAATGAGACTCAGTCGTATGATTGAGCCATGCTAATGGACAAGTCATGCGATTGAGAGATGCTGTTGGGCCATTCCTAAGACTGAACCATAAGTATCGTCCAATCGTACTATTGACCCATACGCATGGTCCAATCATACGAATGGGCCCAGTTGCATCTGATATGGGCTGAGGCCTATAAATACCAATTTCATTGTGTAGAGAGGTAAGGTTTTAAGGAGTGTGCCCAGGACCTAGGTGTTGCCGGATGAGAGGGGAGATCATGCTCGATCTTTCGTCGCCAAGAGTTGTGATTCTTCTGTTTAACAAGCTTTTAATCATTAGGTTTTCTCAATGAAATCATTCTATTATTGTTCATTCTCTTGTTTGTCTATTTGTTTGTTTTTTCCTTCCGACAAGAATACGCTCGGATGTCAACCAATCTAGCGACTTTACAATTGGTATGAGAGATGGTTACCGCTAGAATGATCTAACAATTATTCTAGCAACCCGAGCTCTTAATTTCTGGATCTATTTCATGTTCTTTGAAGTTAAACCCACTTCATGTTCTTTGTTTTTGCTCAGATCTTGTTATGTGTGTTGTTAATTGGTTAAAATCGAACTCGGAACCACGTTCTTATCACCCTTGTGAATCTTATGATGTCTATTTTGTTTCGGTTCATGTAAAATTCATTAGATTAGGGTTTTTGGCAGCCATGGCGGCTGCAGATCTCAAAATCTATGTGCAAATCCGCTCATGCGACTGGACCATACTAATGGACCATTCGTACGACTCGACCATGCTAATAGACCATTCGTATGATTGGACCATGCGAATAGACCAATCTTATGTCCAGTCGTGCTACTCGAATAGTCTTATGTCCAGTCATGCTACTGACCAGTCTTATGACCAGTCACACGAATATATCATTCGTATCATCCATTCACACGAATGTGAGATTTGTCCTCCATGTCATACGAATGAATGGTGTTCCAGACAAATAAAAAATCTGGAACTGCCTCTTGCAAAGATTTGAGGATGAACAAAGCACATTCACCCTGAGGTTCTTTTGTCAAATAAGTTCGATGGATACCCCATTATTTGTTGGACTTCCAGAATAGATGAATGTAGTTAGAACACAAAAGTGAGAAGAGAAGATGTCAGCAGTCGATGCTGATTTTGTGGGGTAGTCAGGAGCATCTGACTATTTATGGGCCAATCAAGTTATATTTAGCCACACAGAGAGGATTCTGATTCTTAGGGGTAATCCATGTATTGAAAAATTGAAGACGTAATTAGAAAGTGATGATGTGAGTTGGTTTCTAATGATGAATCTGAGTGCATGCTGATTTGTTTTAGATTGTCAGCTATGAATTGGAACCTTCTACCTTTTGCCCAATACACCGTATGAAGACACCAAAAGAGCACAATATTCATATATTGGGATATGCTGAATTTGAGGGGGAATTTCTGCAGGTGTTAATGTTAATGAGATTAGCCTGTGTGAAGATTGGAGCAACGGAAAACTGATCATGTCATTATCTGGAAATATCAGTCATATGTGGAATCTTGCTGCTATGTTGGTATTTTGCAAAGTAAATGGAATCTATTATGCCTAAATTCATTTTCAGGGATACTGTAGCAACCTTTTCAATGTTTCCATAAAGGAATGCACATTTGACATCCATCTGATAGACTTTGAACTGCTTAAGAGTTGCATGAACTAGAAAAATTTTGATGGCTTCAAGACGGGCGACAGGAGCAAAGACTTTGGTATAGTCAATCCATTATTTTAGAGCAAAGCCCTGTACCACCAATCGAGACTTGTTCCTTACCACAATGCCATGGTCATCGGGTTTGTTCTTGAACACCCATTTCATGCCAATTGGGCATTTGTTTGGTGGAAGGTCGACCAGGGTCCACACCTTGAGTTTTTGAAACTATTGCAGCTCTAATTACATCGATTCAACCCAGCAAGGGTCCTTAAGAGCCACATGAACATTCTTTAGGATGATTTGGGATATAGAACAAGAGCATAAACAAACTTTAATCAATCTAGATTGACTTTGCGTTCGAACTCCATCGGTGATAGATCCTATGATGTTATCATGTGGATGATCTTTCAAAGTTTTGAAATCAGAGGGCATGGGATTGATATTTGAAGACGGTTGGCTAATTGGTTGTGGATGGGTAGATGAAGGTGAGGTTGATGGTAAGGTATAGTCAATTGGAGAGATAGATGATATGTAACACCCGGAAATTTTCTTTAAAGCCAACGAAAGAAGAGAAAGAAATAAAGTCCAAAGTCGAGGGACCGAACATGCTAAAACGGGAAAAAACTTGGATAAGTGGGGGTATAAAAGGGGGAGGGAAGCCCACACCCTCCCCATTCTTGCAAAACTAAGCCAAATAAGAGAGAAAAGGAGAAAAAGAGAAGAAAAGTTTGGTTCGGGTGGATTCGAGCGCAAAAATCGAAGTGTAGCGGGTCAAACCGAAGCTCTACTCGATGGGATTGTTCGTGTGAGTTCTATGACCCCTCTTTTACATGTTTTAATTATTTTTGGGGGCTGGAACACATCTGAAAACCATTTTTCAGGTATTTAGGTGTAAACCGTTCATGTATGTATGTGTGTGATTCGTTTGGGGCTTGATTTCAGGCTTGGTTTTGCTTGAATGATGTCATGGTATGCTTCCCTAAGGATTAGAATGATTGATTTGAGCTTAAAAGAGGTCTGGAAGAGTTTGGAGGTCGAACATGCCTAGTGATTAAGGAGTTATGTCCTCATCGTGAGATGGATAATGTTGAAAAAGAGTTCTTGCAGCTGGATGTGTGAACAATGACGCATCAGTAGTAGACCACCAAAGTCAAAGAAATGGCACGGCTTGTGTCAGATCAGGTGACACCTCTTTCACGAAAGATCAAGAGGTATATTCAGGTTTGCCGATGGATATCCGTAGGCACATGATCGTTGCCCGACCGAGCACGTTTGGGTCGGCAGTTGATTTGGCGGGGAGATTTTATGTTGAAAAGAGTATGATAGTGGTCGAACACAACAAGAAAGGTGATGGTGACCGAAATTGGGATGGAAAGAAGTCCAGTCAGGGTGGTGTCCCAACAAATAACAAGAAGGCGCGAGTGGATGACCGCTACATGGTCACATCCGTTGCAAGGTCGAGAAGGTGTGACAAGTGTGGACACAAACACCCCGAGGAATGTAGATTGGGGACCAATGTCTGTTTCTGTTGTGGAAGAACCAGACATGTGGCAAAAAACTATGGTGTAACCAGATGTTATTCTTGTGGTGAAGCAGGTCAAATGAGCAAGGATTGTAAGAAGCCAAGGGCGGAAGGTTAGGGAGTGAAGACGGCTGGAGGAAAAGGACAGAGGGTGAACACAATGCCTACACGATGATGTAGGAGGAGGCTAGGGCGAACCCCGATGTTGTGTCAGGTATGTTTCTAGTAAATCAACCTTTAGCCTTTGTGTAGTTCGATTCTAGCGCTAGTAAGAGTTTTATTCCTGTTGCTTTCTGTGCTAAATTGCCTGTTAGTAGTAAGAATATAGATACGCCCTTCGGTGTGGTCATAGGAGTGTTTTGGTTGGCGGGCTACAAGGGGAACATTGTGTGCCGCAAAAGATGATACGGTTGACAACGCGTGATGGAATCACGACGACGGTTTAAGGTGATCGTGTCACGACGATTCCGAAGGTGATTTTGATGGCGGTGGCAGGAAAGTGCATGAGGCATGGACGGATTGCCTATTTGGCCGATGTAAGGTATGTGAAGACACTAACATCCCAACTATCATATGTACTGAGACCCAAGTAAAGATTATTGGTGGCCAGGTATGAAGCGTGATATGGTGGAGTACAGGAGTAAATGCCTTACTTGTTTACAAGTGAAGGCCGGGCACCAAATGTCGTATGGGAAGCATTGAGGTGATTGAGGCTATGACTGAGCAGCTCGAAAGAATCAAAGCCCTAATGAAGGTAGCCAAAGATAGACAAGAAGCCGTATGTTGATAAACGGCGTAGACTGATTGAAATCTAGGTGGGAGACTGGAAAATAGATGAGACAGTATTGCCCGCGATGGTTTAAGGAATAACAAGTTTCAGGGACGAAACCTATATAAGGGGGGTGGACTTGTAACACCCAGAAATTTTCTTTGAAGCCGAGAAAAGAAGAAAAGAAATAAAGTCCAAAGTTGAGGGATCGAACTTGCCAAAACGGGAAGAAACTTGGAGGAGAGGGGGTATAAAAGAGGGAGAGCAGCCCACACCCTCCCCATTCTTGCAAAACTCAGCCAAAGAAGAGAGAAAAGGAGAAAAAGAGGAGAAAAGCTTGGTTTGGGTGGATTCGAGTGCAAAAATCAAAATGTAGCGGGTCAAATCGAAGCTCTACTCGACGGGATTGGTCGTGTGAGTTCTAGGACCCCTCTTTTACACGTTTTTGAATGATTTTGGGGCTGGAACACATCTTAAAACCATTTTTGGGTAATTGGGTGTAAAATGTTTATGTATGAATGTGTATGTGTATGATTCATTTGGGGCTTGATTTCAGGCTTGGTTGTATTTGAATGATGTCGTGGTATGCTTCCCTAAGGTTTAGAATGGTTGATTTGAGCTTAAAAGAGGTCTGGAAGAGTTTGGAGGTCAAACATGGAAGCTGTAGTTCAGGATGAACTGCATTCTAAACCCAGCTAGGGCTATGCGACAGAAGGTCCATGCATCCGAATGGCATGTGACTGGGTCCATACGCATGAAGGTGTGCGACTGAGGTTCATTCGCACGAAAGCAATGTGACTGAGGGTCATACGCATGGAAAGCATGCGATTGGAGGTTCATTCGCCTGACTTTTGGATGTCATGCGATTGAGGTTCATTCTCATTGAAAGCATGCGATTGGAGGCTATGTGACTGGAGGTCCATTCGCCTGAGTGTTCTCACACGCATGGAAGACCATGCGACCGAATAGGGTCCATACGCCCGAATGACCATAGTATTGTCTGACTTTCGGGAAAGTGCGGATGTAGGCTCGGTCCTTTGGGGTTGGAGGTGATGTTATGGGCATGGATGATGTAAGATGACGTATGATGATGAACTGATGATGACGATGATGTGATGCATGATGATGTGTGATGTCGTATGCTTATATGATGTGATATGCATGATTCGTGTAATGTTGATGTCGTGTGCTTGTGCATGTTGTATGTTATGCATTATGTATGTTATGGGTGTGCGATGTTGCCTTGTGTGATTGATGTTGTATGTTTTTATGTTCCTTTTTATTATGTATGATTCTCTTCCGTGGTTTGCATTGAACGTTGATGAATGTAATGAAAGTATTATGTAACGTAAAGTGGAAGATAATGAAAGAGGAACATAATGATGGAATGCATGCATTGATGAACGAATGAGTGTATGGAAAGGCTTGAAAGCAATATGTACAGAGGTGCACGACTCTATGATGTCGTAAGCTCAACTGCGTGTGGTTTAGCTAACCCGTAGGGATACACATAGGGGTTCTAGTCTTTGTGACTGACCAACGGTATGGTATGTGGTTATAGTGGTTACCCACCTCGATGCTGGTGCCAGGCTATGTGCAGTGTGGAAGTCATTTTATGATCTTCAGCCTAGTACTCGAGTATGCATAATGTGGGGGTGTTGTATGTGGTTACCCACTTTGATGCTGGTGCCAGGCTATGTGCGGTGTGGAAGTCAATTTATGATCTCCGGCCCCATATTCGAGTATGCATAATGTTGGGGGTGTATAAAGCAGTGGGATCTTTGTCGCTTACCCCGGTGTGGGTGTCAGGCTATGTGCGGTGTGGAAGTCTATTTATGGTCTTCGGCCCAGTACTCGCTGTGTGCATACGTTTGGGATATAGCTAATGGCATTGATCCGGAATGAGTTAATGATGTTATGAACGGATGAAGCGAATGATAAGTAACGTATGATGATAAGGAATGAAAGTAAGAACGTATGAACAAATGGAAGAATGTAACGAATGTAAAGAAGATAATAATTATATTATCTATGTGTATGTAAGTTGTGTGATCACATACGAAATTAACGAATGGTTTTATAAAGGTAGTAAAGTATGTTTTCCTTAAAACTAGAACTCACTCAGCAATGCTGACTTTGATGTGTTTCCAGTTGGTAGGTATGTTGCTCAGAATGGCACGAGGTTACTACTCAGTTCTTTTGGGACAACATCTATTGTTATAATGCTTTTATAATGAAATGTAAAATGATATTGTGTAATGAACGGTCGTATTATTTTGCAAAAGCATTTTGATGAAATGAAAATGTTGTTTTTAATATTTCCGCTGCAAGGCTTTTATGTAAGATGATAAAAATATATGTTATTTGTGCGATGAAGGACCAGCTGTAAGCGTCCCGGGAACGGGGCCTTACATGATACTCGCTGAGATGAGGAATATGTAGTTATGAAGGGAAGGGATGCAGAAACAGGTGGAGGTGGAAGGTCAAATGATGAAGATGAAGATGCAATATCAACTCATATAGCATCGGATGCAGATGTTGTAGGAGGGTCTTGAAGTATAACAAGTACAGGAGTTGGAAGAATGATATTTGTTTGAACATTGGAGATAGACACATCATCGTCGAAATCTAGAAGATTAAAAGAGTTAAACACTGTATCAGAGTCGAAGAACCATGTTGGTTCAGATCGAACATCAGAGGAATTAGATTCCTGCCAATCAATATAAAAGGACTCTTGAACAATACATGTTCTCTTGTTATATACACGATATGCTTTTTGAGAAAAAGAATAGCCGATGAAGTAACATTCATCAGACACGGCACCAAACTTCATCTTCTTCACCTGAGTATTCAATAAAGTGCACGAGCAGCCAAATGGTCGAAAGAAATCAATTAAAGGCTTCCGCTTAAGAAATAATTCATAAGGGGTTTTCATTTTATCCTTGACTATCAACACCCTGTTCAGAACGTAGGAAGCACAATTCACCACCTTAGCCCAAAAGATGATGGGAAGGATGATTCAATCAATATTGTACGGGTAGCTTCAATAAGGGTGCGATTCTTTCGTTTAGGCACACCATTCTGTTGAGGCGTTCTCACAGCTCTGAACTATCTTAAAATTCCCTTAGCAGCTCTGAACTATCTTAAAATTCTCTTATTAACTTCTGAAACTCCTCAGCAACCTCTCCGTTGTGAGCAAGAAATCTTACCCAAGAATACCTGCAAAAATCATCTATTACAACAAGACAGAAAGATTTTTTAGGAGTTGATTTAACGCTGATTGGGCCAAACAAATCAATGTGTAACACTCGAGGGGATTAGTTATGCTATTTTCAAGTTTTGGCTTATGTGGTTTCTTATGTTGTTTGCCTTTTGCGCACACCATACATTTTTCAAGCATAGAGAAATCTTTTAAAGGTAGACCCCTCACGAGATTATTTTTACCTAATTTGTTTATAATTTGAAATTAAGTGGCCCAATCTATGATGCCAAAGAGAGACTTAGAAGCGGAAGCTTTGGACAAGAGACAGGTGATGGTAGACGTTGACTCCCTTGAGCCCATATCAAGAAGATATGTGTCATTCTTTCTTGGAGTCCACATGAGTACCATCGCATCTGGAATATCAATCTCATATTTTAGAAAGAGACATTCATTGGACTTAAACAAGACCCGAATGTTTTATCACATATCTGAGAGTCACTTAGCAGATTAAATGTAAGCTCAGGTACATAACTAACTTTCTCTAAAGTTAGAGAGCCATTGGAAACTTCTCCACGACCGATCCTTTTCCCTTTTTCTTGTCGCCAACAAATAAAACATAACCTCCATTTATTATCCGACAATTGGTCAACAAGTCCTTGAGGCCCATCATATGTCTAGAGCATCCACTATCCGCATTCCATACACTGTTTACGACCTTAGTGGATGATTCCTGCAAAAATATCAAAGAAAAGGTTAACCAGGTGAAATGGGAACCCAAGTTTGTACAAATTTGTGTTTAGGAGAGACAGATTTCTTACAAATGAAAGTATTAACTAATTTTGTTAAACTATTTCCAAATGAATTCCTATTAACATGTCTATGATGTTGTTCTGGACAGTGCTTAACTACATGATCATCTTTACCACACCTAAAGCAATGTGGTTTTAATCTAGGTCTATTATGTAATGGAGTAGGGATTTGATTAATATGTATTTCCTCATCACATTCAAACATATTAGAATTTACATCACTGTATGTCTCATACATGTCTCGAGGTCTATTTTTATTTGAAAAAGAATAGTTATTTACACAAGAAGATGAATTGTCATTTGAAGTACAAGTAGTACTTGTACCACTTGTAACGGAATCATTTCCTGTAT
The DNA here is from genome assembly GCA_025506515.1 of Flaveria trinervia. Classification (NCBI taxonomy): domain Eukaryota; kingdom Viridiplantae; phylum Streptophyta; class Magnoliopsida; order Asterales; family Asteraceae; genus Flaveria; species Flaveria trinervia. The sequence goes on from CM046451.1 coordinate 45,881,934, forward strand.
TAACACAATCAGAAACAATAGCATCATCACAATCCATAGAATTTTAAGATGAGATAGAGTCATCATGAGAACATGATGAAACAGACTCTATTACAGATTCACTAGAAACAAAAACAGAATTTAAACTAGACTTATGATCTTAGACAAATTGCTGGGATTCAGGTGTGCTATGACTAGTGCATCCAAGCCTGCTAGTCGGTTCATAATTGTAGTCCTCACAAACATGCTTAAGATTCACACCTTCTAAACCTGCAGACATACTGTCAGTATCTGTTTTGATCAAATCATTAGAAGGATGAGGAATAGGCATAGGAGAATAGCAGTATGTACTGGTAGGGGGATAAACCTTAGCATTTTCATATCCAAATCTCATTTTAATCCTAGCCCCCATTGAGATTTACATAGATCATCATGTTTCATTCCTAATATTGTCCATTTATCAAGCTTTCACTCAAGTTTTCTTGTTTCAAATTCAACAAGTTCAACCCTTTCAGTCAAAGTATTAATCTCAACATTTCTTCCAAAACTATTCGTTTTAGGTGATCATTCTCTTTCAAAGCCTCGTTTAATTTAACAAAATATTTAGACTCGATTATTTTAAGTTCCTCGTTAATTATTTTTAAATCTTTCTCATTATCAATTAATAAATGATTAGCTTTATAAACCCCAAATAACCTGATTTTACATGCAGAAGAACTCATATCCTGAATTACCTCATACTGTAAGGCCTCATTCCCGGGACGCTTACAGTTGGTCAATCATCGCACATAAAACATATAATTTCATTAACTTTAATAAAACATTGCAGCGGAAACCTTAAAACAAACATTTCATTTCAATATAAATGCTTATGCAAGTTAATACAAGATTCGTTACAAAACATCGCTTGTTCGCATTACAATTCAAAAACACTATAGAAAAGAATGCCATCCGAAAAGAGCCAAGTAGCCGCCCCATGCCATCCTCGGAAATAATTACCTGCCAACCGGAAACACAAATAAGTCAGCGTTGCTGAGTGAGTTCTAGTTTAATAAAAACATTACATCACATTTCATTCATTAAAACATTTTCTTTACTATCGCACTTGATCACACATCATACGTAGATTCACGTAATAATTATTATCTTCATCATCGTTCATTTCGTACATTTTGCATGTTTCGCACATTTCGTACTTATCGCACTTTTCATACATTTATTATCTTTTCACTTCTATCTAGGTCTTGTACATAACGCCCCTCTTGAGCACAAAGCTATATCATCTAGGGTTAAGCAACAAGGATCCCATATTGCACATATTGCACGTATCGCACGTACGAAGTCGTCACATAGACTAACTCCCCCTATGTGTGAACCCTTAAGGGTTAGCCAAGAGCGCACACTGTAAACACACAGTTAAGCTAACAAGTCTCTGTGAGTTGTGAACCTCCTTTCATTTGCTTGCAAGACTTTTCATTCGTTCATTATGTTCCACCTTCATTATCTTAAATCTTTCACTTCGTTAAGATAATACTTTACGTTCATCATAATCACACCACATAAAGTCACGTCATCATACGTAATAAGGAACATATCATACAATCATACATAATCATCATACATCATCAATCACACATCATCATCATGCATAGGCATCAATCATACATCATCATTCATGTCATTTAATTGAATTTGGTGGTATATTGCTGATTTGTCATTGATCCTGCCTCCACCTGCAAGAACTCCCTCTCCACCTTATCGATTTCCTTGTGAGGACAGAATTCCTTAATCACCATCTTCTTCAACTCCGACCACTTCTATTTCCCAATTGCCTGACTACCTTCAGCTTGGAGAATATTGTCCCACAAACACAGAGCCGATTCCACAAACGAGTGGGTAGCAAACTTCACTTTTTGGTCCTCTCGGCACTCGTTGATATTCAGTACAACCTCCATCTCTCTCACCCACCGGTGAGCAGCGATAGCAGTGCCATTACCATCAAAAGTTGGGGGCTTACATCTTTGAAATGCCGCGTAGTTACAACGTCATGTCGCTTCTGGTGTAGGCTCTTCTTCATCATCCTCTTCATCAGAGAGAACCTTCTCTGTCTCCGCTCCCATCCTCCCGAGGACCGGTTCCTCTCACTTCTATCACCCTCTCGCATAGCCTTTATCACTTCGGTCACCATAGACGGTAAGATCGTCTGCATGACATGATGCACTTCCTCTACAATAGCCTCCTTCACTAAGGCTCTCATGTTAGCACTCTTGTCACCGACCCCTGGATGAGGGGTCTTGGGTTCTTCATGAACCACCTCTTCGGCCTTAGGCCTTCCTCTCGTGACCCATGGTTCAGCACCACTACCACCACGACCTCCACCATGTGAATCCTTAATGATCTACCAACTGCCATCCCCAAACACACTATAAGATTCAAACAGTATCACGATCATTCAAGGGAATAGCATAGTTTATGTTAAGTATAGCAAGTCCCTAATTACAGTGGTGAGTTATGATTAGCCACTTACTTTACTCTTCATACCCCAAGCATTTCCTATGATGACTACATCAGTATCTAAATCTACTAAAGACACATAAAGAACATAACATGCACATGTAATACCCGTTAACATAGAGAAAATACCTAATGGCACGCAGCTACTCGGACTGGCATCCCTTCCCTTTCCGTCCAATTTTCAGTTTAAGTTTAGGTTTCTTTTGAAAATTTACCTGTTTCACTTAAACTTTAGCTCTGATACCAACATGTAAGGCCCCGTTCCTGGGATGTTTAAAGATGGTCAATCATCACACATAAAACATATAATTTCATTAACGTTTATAAAACTATAAGGCCCCGTTCTCGAGACGCTTAGAGCTGGTCAATCATTGCACATGAAACATATATTTACATTTATACTTCACAAAACATCGTAGCGGAACATTAAAGTAGATGTCTCATTTCTTTATAAAAGCCTTTGCAAAACAATACATCGTTATCAAGTCCGAAAATACATGTTGCATTACATCACAAAAGCATTATAAAAATGGATGCCATCCAAAAGAGTCTAGTAGCCGCCCCGTGCCATCCTCAACAACATTACCTGCCAACTAGAAACACATAAAAGTCAGCTTTGCTGAGTGAGTTCTTGTTTTATAAGAAAACATACTTTATCTTTTGTTTAAAACCGGTCTTTACTTTCTTACAAATCATAACAGACTTTAGAACGTGATCACACATCGTACGTACACATAGATAGTAGTTATTATCTTCATCATCGTTCATTTCTTTCGTATTATCTTCTCGTTTTCATCTAGATTCTGTCATGTGCTTAACCCTCCCTCTAGAGCACCAAGCAATTCATCTGGGGTTAAGCGACAAGGACCCTATATGTCTTGTCAATCACAATGACCGAACCCCTGTGTGCATCCTCATGGGGTGTTTAACCTACACATAGTTAAGCTGACACACCTTATTGGGTGTGAACCTCCAAACATTTTCTTAATCACACGGATTAAGCCCCATTGTGCCTCCTTCTGGGCTAGCAAACCCGCACACAGTTGAGCTAACACACTTCATTGGGTGTCAACCTCAATACATTTTTCTTGCAAGACTTTATTACGTTCATCCATTCATTTATGCACAAATTCTTCATTCGTTCCTCTTTTCATTATCTTCCACTTTACGTTACATAATACTTTTCATTTCATTCATTAACATTCAACGTAAAGCCATGGAAAAATAAACATACATAACAGGAACATTAACATACACATACCACATCATTATACAGGGCATTATACATACATAACATACATCATACATACCGTCATACATAAGCATCAATCATCAAGACATCTACGACCTCAAAAGTCAACTTACATAGCCCCCGGGTACCTCCCAAGTCAAAGCCTAAATTACACTTTTCCCCCAAGAAGTTAGAAATATTCTAAGTGTTTATCCGCATTTGCCTTTGTTCATCTGGATTTGTCTTAGTTCATCCGCATTTGTCTTAGTTCATCTGCATTTCTTTTACTTCATGAGCATTTTTTATAGTTTATCCGCATTTCTTTTACTTAGTCAACACTCATCCGCATTTCCCATACTTGGTCAATGTTCATCCGCATTGACTTTCATCCGCATTGACCTTCATCCGCATTGACCTTCATCCGCATTGACTCTACTCATCCGCATTTCCTCCAATACTCATCCGCATTTCCAACACTTGGTCAATGTTCATCCGCATTGACTTTCATCCTCATTGACCTTCATCCGCATTGACTCTACTCATCCGCATTTACTCCAATACTCATCTGCATTTGCCAACACTTAAGCAGTTTTTCTAAACTTAGGCGTATGAACTACTGTTTGGATGCATGAGCAGCCTAGGGCACACTGTTCATTAGATTTAGTCCCCAATTCTCATTACTTAAGTTCTAAGCTTAACTCTTACATTCTAAGCCTTAGAAACATGACTATAACATCATCAAATCATGAGCACAGTCCAGAATCATACCATAACATCATCATGCACACATCAAACATGCGGGTATAAAACCCAGTTTTATGAAAACATACATTCATGTATTTCCAGCCCCAAAATCAGTTAAAACATGTAAAAAGAGGGACTCTAAAACTCACCTTAGTAGCTCTTGAGTATGGCTTCTTCCAAACTCGTTTGCAATGAGTTCAATCGCCTAGGAAACCACTAAAAACATACACCCGAACACACATAAACACACATAAGCATACACCCGAGGACATAACCGGTTAAAAACACCATAAAACCATGAATTCTTACCTTGAATTCAAATTCTCCGCTGGTTCTTCTTCAAAACCGGAGAGTTTTCAGCTCTCATTTCTTCTCTTTCCAAAATATCCGAGAGTTGATGTGAATAGGCAACATGGGTGGCCATGTTGCTTTATTCACCAACTTTTGATGACTTTTGTACTTTTTACACTTTTTACCCCTTAACTTCGGTAAAATATCTTTTCTTTCTTTTTCTTAACTTTATTCTTCTTTCTTTGACTTAAAAAAATAACCAGGTGTTACAAGAACATTGTAGCAGAAACCTTAAAACAAACATTTCATTTCATTATAAATACTTTTTCAATTTGATACAACATTTGTTGCAAAAAATGGCTTGCTCGCATTACAATGCAAAAACACTATACAAAAGAATGCCATCCAAAAATAGCCAAGTAGCCGCCCCGTGCCATCCTCAGCAACATTTACCTGCCAACTAGAAACACATAAAAATCAGTGTAGTTGAGTGAGTTTTAGTTTTATAAAAACTTTAAATTACCTTTCAATCATTAAAACATTTTCTTTACTATCGCACATGATCACACATCATACGTACATTCAGGTAATAATTATTATCTTCATCATAGTTCATTTCATACATTTCAAACGTTTCACAAATTTTGTACTTATTGCACTTTTCGTACATTATTATCTTTTCACTTCTATCTAGGTCATGTACTTAACCCCCCTCTTTAGCACAAAGTTAAATCATCTAGGGTTAAGAAACAAGGATCGCATATCGCACATTTCGCACCTATCGCATGTATGGATTCGTCACACAGACTAACTCCACCTGTGTGTGAACCCTTAAGGTTTAGCCAAGATCGCACACTGTAAACACACAGTTGAGCTAACAACTCTCAATGTGTTGTGAACCTCCTTTCATTTTCTTGCAAGACTTTTCATTCGTTCATTATGTTCCACTTACATTATCTTAAATCTTTCACTTCATTATATAATACTTTACGTTCATCATAATCACACCATGTAAAGTCACGTTATCATACGTAATAAGGGACATATCATACAATCCTACATAATCATCATACATCATCAATCACACATCATCATCATGCATAGGCATCAATCATACATCATCATTCTAGTCACATCTTTCACTTTGTTAAAATAATACTTTACGTTCATCATAATCAACTGACGGTATGCATAGGCTATAACCTTTCCTCTTTGTATCAACACACATCCCAATCTTGAGTAGGAAGCATCTAAGTAAACCACCAAATCTTCACTTTCATCGGGTAACAACAAGACACGAGCTTTAGTCAACCTTGCCTTTAACTCTTCAAACGCCTACTCTTGAGCGTGACCCATACAAACTTTACATCCTTACGGGTCAACTTAGTCAACAGAGAAGCTATCTTAGAGAAGTCTTGAATGAATCTTCTGTAATAGCCCACCAAACCCAAGAAACTACGAATCTCGGGTGGCGTCTTTCGTTTCTTCCATTGCATCACTGCCTCCACCTTGTCGGGTCCACCATAATTCCCTCTGGATTTACCACGTGACCCAAGAATTGAACCTCGCGTAGCCAGAAAGCGCACTTGGAGAACTTGGCATACTACTTCTCCCATTTCAATGTCTCCAACACCTCCCGAATGTGACCGACATGCTCTTCCTCACTCTTGGAATAAATCAAGATATCATCGATAAACAATCACTTATTTATCCAACATTGGCCGACACACTCAATTCATTAAGTCCATAAAAGCTGCTGGCGTGGTGGTTAATCTAAAAGACATAATGAGAAACTCGTAGTGTCCATAATGCGTCCGAAAAGCTGTTTTAGGAATATCTTGCTCCTTAACCTTCAGCTGATAGTAGCCAGATCGAAGATCTATCCTCAAGAACCAACTGGAACATTGGAGCGGATCAATCAGGTTATCGATCCTTGGCAATGGATACTGATTCTTCACTGTCAACTTGTTCAGCTCCCGGTAGTCAATACACATCCTCATACTACTGTCCTTCTTCTTTACGAATAAGACTGGAGCACCCCAAGGAGAGATACTCGGTCTAATGAAACCCTTATCGAGCAACTCCTACAATTGCTCCATTAGTTCCTTCATCTCGGTCGGAACCAACTGATACGGTGCCTTTGCAATAGGTTGGGCACCTGTTATCAACTCAATCTGAAACTCAATCTCACGGTCTGGTGGCACACCTGGTAAATCTTCTGGAAACACGTCGGGAAAGTCACACACAACAGGTACATCACACAGTGGTGGTGTTCGCATTTCCACATCCTTCATGTAAGCCAAGTAGGCACTACACCGATGCCTGATGCACTTTCCCGCCAATTCCATCGAAATCACCTTCGGGGTAGTCATAACTCGATCACCGTAAATTGTCATCGAACTCCCGTCAGGCGCTGTCAGTTGGATCATCTTCTTGCAACACGTAATGTTTGCCTTGTAGTCTGCCAACCAATCCATTCCTAGGACTACATCGAACCCGCCTAAGGTCATCATGAATGGTCTAGCAGGAAACTTATGACCTTCTAGTTCTATATCACAACCTTCTATCATCTTAGAAATCCTGGTAGACTTACCTATGGTAGTTTCCACATCAAAGGGCTTATTTGTGTTCTTACTACTAACAAGCATTTTAGCACATAAAGCAGTAGAAATGAAACTTTTACTTGCACCAGAATCAATTAACATACATGCTAAAGTTTGGTTTACTAGAAATGTACCTGACACAACATCGTGCTCCATCCTAGCCTCGTCGTGTGTCATTGTGAACGCTCTGGCACTCACCCTCCTGCGTTCTCCTCCAACCTTCTTTGCTCCTGAACTTTCAGCCCTTGGCTTTTTGCAATCCCTGCTCAGTTGGCCATTTTCCCCACAGTTATAATACCTCGTAGCTCCACAATCTCTCTCCATATGACCAGGCTTCCCACACTTGAAGCAGATGTTTCATCCCCATTTCCATTCTGCTGAATGCTCCTTCCCGCATTTACCACATCTCTTTGATCCTACACCAGACGTGACCACACGTCGGTCACCCACCTTCGCCACCTTCCTGTTTGGAACGGCTTCGCCACACCCAAACCGTTCCCGTTCTAGTTCCGGTCACCACCACCCTTCTTGTTCACCTCAGTCACCACCACTTCACGCTCATCATACAACCTTCCCTCCAAATCGATTACCGACCTAAATGTGCTCGGTTGGAAAGTGACCTTATGCCTACGGATATCTGCCGGCAAGCCCTGGATGTACCTCTTAATCTTTCGTGACATAGGTGTCACTTGATTCGGCACCAGCCATGCCATTTAATTAAATTTGGTGGTATATTGCTGATTTGTCATTGTTCCTGCCTCTAGCTGCAAGAACTCCCTCTCCACCTTATCGATTTCCCTGTGAGGACAAAACTCCTCAATCACCATCTTCTTCAACTCCGACAACTTCATTTTCCCAATCGCTTGACTACCCTTGGCTTGGAAAATATTGTCCCGCCAACAGAGAGCCGAGTCAACAAACGAGTGGGTAGCAAACTTCACCTTTTGGTCCTCTCGGCACTCGCTGAAATTCAGTACAACCTCTATCTCTCTCACCCACTAGTGAGCAGCGGCAGCAGTGCCATTACCATCAACAGTTGGGGGCTTGCATCTTTGAAATGCCTCGTAGTTATAGCATCATGCTACCTTCGGTGTAGGCTCTTCTTCTTCATCCTCTTCATCAGAGAGAATCGTCTCAATCTCCAGTTTCTACCGTCCTCCCAAGGACCAGTTCTTCTCCATTCTATCTCCCTGTCGCATAGCCTTTATCACTTCGGTCACCATAGACAGTAAGATCGTCTGCATGACCTGATGCACTTCCTCCACAATAGCCTCCTTCACTGAGGCTCTCAAATTAGCACTCTTGTCACCGACCTCTGGACGAGGGGTCTCAGGTTCTTCATGATCCATCTCTTCAGCCCTAGGCCTTCCTTTCGTGACCCATGGTTCAGCACCACATCAACCACGACCTCCACCATGTGAAGCCTTTGATGATCTACCACCCGGCATCCCCAACATGCTATAAGATTCAAACACTAACAAGGTCATTCAAGGGAATAGGGTCACTTTATGTAAAGTATAGTAAGTCCTTAATTATATTTGTGAGTTGTGATTAGCCACTTAATTTACTCTTGATACCCCAAGCATTTCCTATCCTGACTACATTAGTATCTAAAACTACTAAAGACATACAAAGAACATAACATGCACACGTAATACCCGTTAACATTAAGAAAATACCTAATGACTTGCAGCTACTCGGAATGGCATCCCTTCCCTTTCCGTCCCATTTTCAGTTTAAGTTTAGGTTTTTTTGAAAATTTACTCGTTTCACTTAAACTTTATCTCTAATACAACATGTAAGGCCCCATTCCCAGGATTTTTACAGTTGGTCAATCATCACACATAAAACATATAATTTCATTAAGTTTTTTAAAACTGTAAGGCCCCATTCCCGGGACGCTTACAACTGGTTAATCATTGCACATAAAACATATATTTTCATTTATACTTCACAAAACATCACAGCGGAACATTAAAGTAGACATCTCATTTCATTATAAAGCCTTTGCAAAACAATACATCGTTATCAAGTCACTAAATACATGTTGCATTACATCACAAAAGCATTATAAAAATGAATGCCATCTAAAAGAGTCGAGTAGCCACCCGTGCCATCCTCAACAACATTACCTACCAACTAGAAACACATATAAGTCAGCGTTGCAGAGTGAGTTCTAGTTTATAATAAGACATACTTTATCATTTGTTTAAAACGTTCTTTACTTTCTTACATATCATAATAGACTTTAGAATGTGATCACACATCGTACGTACACATAGATAATAGTATTATCTTCATCATCGTTTATTTCGTTGTTATTATCTTCTCGTTTTCATTTAGGTCCTGTCATATGCTTAACCCCCCCCCCCTAGAGCACCAAGCAACTCATCTACGCTTAAGCGACAAGGACCCCATATGTTTGGTCAATCACAAAGACTGAACCCATGTGTGCATCCTCATGGGGTATTTAACCCGCACACAGTTGGGCTGACACCCCTCATTGGGTGTGAACATCCATACATTTGCTTAAACACATGGATTAAGCCCTAGTGCGCATCCTTCTGGGGTAGCTAACCCACACACGGTTGAGCTACACACTTCATTGGGTGTGAACTTCCATACATTTGCTTGCAAGACTTTATTACGTTCGTTCATTCATTTATGCATGCATTCTTCAGTTCGTTGCTCATTTCATTATCTTCCACTTTACGTTTCATAATACTTTTCATTTCATTCACTAACATTCAACGTAAAGCCATGGGAAAATAAACATGAATAACAGGAACATTAACATACCATACCATAGCATCATATAGGGCATTATACATACATAACATACATCATACATACCATCATGCATAAGCATCAATCATCAAAACATCTATGACTCAAAAGTCAACTTACATAGCCCCCGGGTACCTCCTAACTCAAAGCCTAAATTACACTTTCCCCAAGAAGTCAGAATTATACTATTGTTCTGTTTGGTTGGCCTTTAGTAATAAATAAATCATACCTTTGTTTTATTTGTTAGGTATAAAAATGAAACAATGAAGTGTAAAAGTAGTTCAGATGCTAATGGCGAGCGGCGGTGGTTTCCGACGGTGGCGGTGGCCGGCGGTGGTTTCCGGTGGCGGCGGCGGCCCGCGGTGGTTTCCGGCGGCGGCGGTGGCCGGCGGTGGTTTCCGGCGGCGTCGGTGGCCGGCGGTGGTTTCCGGCGGCGGCGGTGGCCGGCGGTGGTTTCCGGCGGCGGTGGTGGCTTTCGTTGACGGTGGTTTCCGGCAGCAATGGTGGCCGACGGCGGCAGTTGCTAGCAACGTTTGGGGCTGGTTGTGATTTCCGACGGTGGTGGTGGCCAGAGGTGGTTTCTTGAGGCAGCGGTGGCCTTAGGTGGTTTCTTGCGATGTCGGTGGTGGCCTTCGGAGGTGTTTTCTTGCGATGGCAGGGGTGGCCTTCGGAGGTGGTATCTTGCGGTGGTGTTTAACTCGTTTGCAATGAGTTCAACCGCATAGGAAACCACTAAAAACATACACCCGAACACACACAAACACATAAGCATACACCCGAGGACATAACCGGTTAAGAACACTATAAAAACCTGAATTCTTACCTTGAATTCAAATTCTCCGCTGGTTCTTCTTCCAAACCTGAGAGTTTTCAGCTCTCATTTCTTCTCTTTCGAAAATATCCGAGAGTTGATGTGAATAGGCAACATGGGCGGCCATGTTGCTTTATTCACCAACTTTTGATGACTTTTGTACTTTTTACACTTTTTACCCCTTAACTTTGGTAAAATATCTTTTCTTTCTTTTTCTTCACTTTATTCTTCTTTCTTTGACTTAAAAAATAACCAGGTGTTACAAAACCATTGCAGCAGAAACCTTAAAACAAACATTTCATTTCATTATAAATGCTTTTGCAAGTTGATACAACATTTGTTGCAAAACATCGCTTGTTCGCATTACAATGCAAAAACATTATACAAAATAATGCCATCTGAAAATAGCCAAGTAGCCGGCCTGTTCCATCCATAGCAACATTTACCTGCCAACTGAAAACACATAAAAATCAGCGTAGCTGAGTGAGTTCAAGTTTTACAAAAATTTTAAATTACACATCATACGTACATTCAAGTAATAATTATTATCTTCATCATCGTTCGTTCCGTACATTTTGCATGTTTCGCACATTTCGTACTTATCGCACTTTTCGTACGTTTATTATCTTTTCACTTCTATCTAGGTCTGTACATAACTCCCCTCTTGAGCACAAATCTATATCATCTAGGGTTAAGCAACAAGGATCCCATATCGCACATATCGCACGTATCGCAGGTATGGAGTCGTCACACAGACTAACTCCATCCGTGTGTGAACCCTTAGAGGTTATCCAAGATCGCACGATGTAAACACACAGTTGAGCTAACAACTCTTAATGAGTTGTGAACCTCCTTTCATTTGCTTGCAAGACTTTTCATTCGTACATTATGTTCCACTTTCATTATCTTAAATCTTTCACTTTGTTAAGATAATACTTTACGTTCATCATAATCACACCACGTAAAGTCACGTCATCATACGTAATAAGGGACATATCATACAATCATACATAATCATCATACATCATCAATCACACATCATCATCATGCATAGGTGTAACACCCGGTTATTTTTCTAAAAGACCAGAAAATTAAGAATAAAAGAAAGAAAAGTTATAAGGTCCAAGTGGAGAGACCAAAAGTGTCCAAAAGGACAAAACTTTAGAAAAGTTGGTGATAAAGGTGGCATGGCCGCCCATTACCTTTTCTACACCCAATTCTCGGTCATTTTAGAGAGACAAACAATGGAAGAAGAACAGAACTCAGTTTTAAAGAAGAAGAACTGAAGAGGTTGAATTCAAGGTAAGAATTTGAGGTTTTTATGTGTTTATGACAGGTTTTAGCCCGGTATGTGCTTATGTGCTTATGGGTTGTGTTTGTGCTCGGGTGTGTGTGTGTGTTTTTGGTGTTATTTCTAGGTGTTTTGAACTCTTTGCAAGCGGGTTAAAAGGAAGAACACCCAAGTTACACAGGTGAGTTCTAGATCCTAGTTTTTACATGTTTTGAAACATTTTTGGGGCTGAAACGTATTAAGATGATTTTTACATAGTGTATGTGAATACCCGTATGTAATGTGTATATCGGATGTTAGTTCTGGATGGTTTATAGGCTACCCATGTTTAGAATAGCCAAATTATGCTTAGAACAGATGGATTCAATGATTAGGATTGAAAGTATCCTAGAAACATGTTTATAGAATGCTCATGCGCCTAGATAAGTGTTCATACGTCTGAAATTGCCTTAGAAAGAATTAAGTGTAAGTCATGCGCCTAAACAGTAGCTCATGCACCCAAAATTTACCTTAGAAATGTTTAAGTGCTGCCCATGCGCCTGAAAAGTGGTCCATGCACCTAGAAATGTTAGTAGGATGACTAAGGGTAGGGCATGCGCCCCAATAGTGCCCATACGCCCAAGTGGCCCATGCACCTAAGTGTTCATGTGTCCGAATAGTATCCATGCGCCTAGATTGTGCTGGAATTTACTAAGTGTTTAGACGTCAAGAAGTCCCCATGCGCCTGAAAGTGGCGCATGCGCCTAAGTGTTCCCCATGCGCCGGAATAGTGTCCATGCGCCTGCATAGTGCCCATGCGCCTAGGACTTAGTATATTTTTCTGAATTTTGGGGAAAATGTGTAAAGTAGGCTTTGACTTGGGAAATTCCGGGGGACTATAAGTTGACTTTTGGGGTCATAGATGGTATGATGGGCATGTGTGATGATGATGATGTTGCATGATATGCATGATGTATGTTATGTATGTATGATGCCTTGTGATGATGTATGTATGGTATGTTATGTATGTTCCTATGATGATGAATGTTTATCTTTCCATGGCTTTACGTGTTATGTTAATGAATGAACCAAAAGTATTATGTAACGTAAAGTGAAAGATAATGAAAGAGGAACATGATGAACGAATGCATGCATTAACGAACGAATGAACGTAAAAAGTCGTGCAAACAAATGTATGGAGGTTCACACCCAATTAAGGGTTTTAGCTCAACTTTGTGCGGGTTAGCTACCCCAGAAGGATGCACACTGGGGTCCAATCCTTGTGATTGACCACACGTACGGGATCCTTGCCGCTTGCCCCACGTACTGGAGTCAGCTTCGTGCACAATGTTCGGGGTCTATGAAAGACCTCAGGCCCAGTAACCAGCTTCATACACAATGTTCGGGGTATAGCATATGGCATTGATCCGGAATGAAACGAAAAGATGAATGGTGAATGTGCTTGCCTCAGGTACTGGAGTCAGCTTCGTGCATAATGTTCGGGGTCTATGATAGACCTCAGGCCCAGTAACCAGCTTCGTGCACAATGTTCGGGGTAATGTACATGTCACAAGATGTAATGAATGAACGATGGTTAATGAACGTAATGAAAGATAATAACGATGTTATCTGTATGTACGTATGATGTATGATCACGAACGAACAAAATGTATAGTATGGACTCTGTAAAGGAATAAACAACGATTTTATGTATGTTTTATTATAAAACTAGAACCCACTCAGCAACGCTGACTTTTATACGTTTTCAGTTGGCAGGTAAACGTTGCTGGGGATGGCACGAGGCGGCTGCTCAGCTCTTTTGGATGGCATCTATCTAATTAAGGCTTTTGTGATGTAATACAACGATATAATTTTGTAACCAACAAATTATGCATTATTTTGCAAAATTTTTTAGGATGAAATGAAATGCCACTTGTTTTATCTTTTCCGCTGCAATGTTTTGATGATTAAATGTAAACTATATGTTTTATGTTCGATGAATTACTAGTTGTAAGCGTCCCGGGAACGAGGTCTTACAAGTTGGTATCAGAGCCAAAGTTTTAGTGAAATGCGTAAATTTTCAAAATAAACCTTAACTTAAACTGAGAATGGGACGGAATGGGAATGGGATGCTAATCTGAGTAGCTGCGTGCCATGAGGTATTTTCGTAATGTTAACCGGTTTATGTGTGCATGGTATGTGGTTATGTGTTGTATGTAGATTTAAATACTAATGTAGTCGGGACAGGTAATGCTCGGGGTATGAAGATTAAAGTAAGTGGCTAATCACAACTGGCCACTGTAATTAGGGACTTACTATACTTGACATAAACTGAGTTATTCCCTTGAATGACCGTGTTGGTGTTTGAATCGTTCAGTGTGTTAGGTGATGGCTCATGGAACATCTTCGAAGGCCTCTGATGGTGGAGGTCCCGGTGCCGAACCGCGACCCAAGAGGGGGAGACCCAGAGTCGAGAAAGTGGTTCATGAAGAACCAGAAACTCCTCATCCGGAGGCCAGAGATGAGAGTGCTAACCTGAGAGCCTCAGTGAAGGAGGCGGTTGTGGAAGAAGTGCACCAAGTCATGCAGACGATCCTACCGTCTATGGTGACTGAAGTGAAAAAGGCAGTTAGAGAGGGAGAGAGAAAGGAAAGGAGTGGACCTACGGGCGAAAGAAGACAGCCCGAGACTAAGACAGTTCCGTCCGATGACGAGGACGAGGAAGAAGAGCATGCGCCTAAGCCCACCCGAGGCTACAACTACAGGGTGTTTATTAGATGCAAACCCCCTACTTTCGATGGAAACGGCACTACCGCTGCTACTCACCGGTGGCTGAGGGAAATGGAGGCGGTACTTGATATCAGCGAGTGCCGAGAAGACCAGAAGGTTAAGTTCGCTACCCACTCATTTGTAGACTTAGCTCTGTGATGGTGGGACAACATAGTCCAAGCTGAGGGTAGTCGGGTGATTGGGAGAATAAGATGGTCGGAGTTGAAAAAGTTGGTGATCGAGGAGTTTCGTCCTCACCGGGAAATGGACAAGGTCGAGAGAGAGTTTCTGCAACTAGAGGCAGGAACTATGACACACCAAGAGTACACCACAAAATTCAATGAAATGGCACGACTAGTGCCCGATCAGGTGACGCCACTGTCATGAAAGATTAAGAGATATATTCAGGGGCTGCCGGTGGATATTCATAGGCATATGATCGCCGCCCAGCCAAGCACTTTTAGGTCGGTGGTTGATTTGGCTGGTAGACTATATGATGAGCGTGAGGTGGTAGTGGTTGAGGAGAAGAAGACGAGTAGGGATGGGAGAAATTGGAATGGGAAATGGTTTGGATGTAGTAGAGCCGCTCCAAACAATAAGGTGGTGAGGGTAGGTGACCGACGTGTGGTCGCAGCTGGTGCTGGGTTGGAGAAGTGTGGCAAGTGCGGGAAGGAGCACGGTGGCGAGTGTAGATGGGGGTCGAATATTTGTTTCAAGTGTGGTAAGTCTGACCATATGGCTAGAGATTGTGGAGGCATGAGGTGTTTCAACTGCGGGGGAAGTGGTCACATGAGCAGGGAGTGTAAGAAGCCAAGGGCCGAGAGTTCCGGGGTGAAGAAGGCTGGAGGAGAAGGGCAGAAGGCAAGCGCCTAGGCTTTCACGATGACTCGGGAGGAGGCTAGGACAGATCCTGATGTGGTGTCAGGTATGTTTCTAGTAAAGCAAACTCTTGTATCTATGTTGTTTGATTCTGGTGCTAGTAGGAGTTTCATTTCGGCTGCCTTTGGTTCTAAGTTTCCCAATAAGAGTAGATGTGTTGGTGAGCCATTCGATGTAGAAACTGCTATTACGGAGGTTATAGAGGACTGTGCCATAAAAGTAGAAGGCCATAGGTTTGCTGCTATGTGATACCCCTGGGTGGATTTGATGTAGTACTAGGGATGGACTGGTTAGCAACCTATGAGGCAAATATCGTGTGTCGCAAGAAGATGATCCGGTTGACAACGCCTGATGGAAATGAGGTGACGTTTTATGGTGATCGCGTCACGACAATCCCGAGGGTGATTTCGATGGCGGTGGCGGGAAAGTGCATGAGACGAGGATGTAGTGCCTACTTGGAATACATAAAAGATGTGGATGCGTCAGTACCGCAATTATCTGAAGTACCAGTGGTGCGCGACTTTCCGGACGTATTCCCAGAAGACTTACCCGGTGTGCCACCAGATCGCGAGGTTGAGTTCTAAATTGACATGATACCCGGTGCTCAACCCGTTTCCAAGGCACCATACCGGTTGGGTCCGACTAAGATGAAAGAGTTAATGAAGCATTTGCAAGAACTGCTAGACAAGTGGTTCATTAGACCGAGTATCTCCATGGGGTGCTCCGGTATTATTTGTGAAGAAGAAAGACGGTAGTATGAGGATGTGTATTGACTACCGATAGTTGAAAAAGTTGACGGTGAAGAACAGATACCCCCTACCCAGAATAGACGATCTGTTTGATCAGCTCCAAGTTGCTAGTTGGTTTTCGAGGATAGATCTTCGATCTGCTTACCATCAACTAAAAGTGAAGGAGTAGGACATTCCTAAAACAGCTTTTCACATGCGCTACGGTCACTATGAGTTCCTCGTTATGTCATTTGGATTGACCAATGCGCCAGCTGCTTTTATGGATCTGATGAATCGAGTGTGTCGACCAATGTTAGATAAATCGGTGATTGTGTTTATTGACGACATCCTAATTTATTCGAAGAGTGAGATTGAGCATATCGGTCACATTCGGGAGGTTCTGGAGACGTTAAGAAGGGAGAAGTTGTATGCAAAATTCTCCAAGTGCGTGTTTTGGTTACGCGAAGTTCAGTTTTTGGGTCATGTGGTGAATCCCGATAGGATTATGGTGGACCCGGCTAAGGTAGAGGCAGTGACGCAATGGAAGTCCCCAAAGACGCCATCCGAGATTCGTAGTTTCTTAAGTTTGGCGGGCTACTATAGGAGATTTATCAAAGAATTCTCTAAGATTGGTTCTCCACTGCCTAAGTTGACCCAGAAGGATGTAAAGTATCTATGGGGTCAGGCTCAGGAGAAGGCATTCGAGGAGTTGAAGGCGAGGTTGACTCAAGCTCCTGTCTTGTCATTACCCGATGGAAGCGAAGATTTGATGGTGTATTCAGACGCTTCTTACTCGGGGTTAGGGTGCGTGTTAATGCAAAGAGGAAAAGTTATAGCCTACGCATCCCGAAAGCTGAAGGTTCATGAGGTCAACTACCCTACTCATGACTTGGAACTAGCGGCCGTGGTCTTTGCACTAAAGATTTGGAGGCACTATCTGTATGGAACGAAGTGCACCGTCTTCACCGACCACAAGAGGTTAAAGTACTTTATTGAGCAGAAGGACCTGAATATGAGACAGAGACAATGGTTGGAGCTCATAAAGGATTATGATTGTGAGATCCATTGCCATCCGGGCAAAGCTAACATGGTGGCTGATGCTCTTAGCCAGAAGGAGAGGCCCGAGCTGATTCGGGTGAAAGCATACCAACTAATCATGACCTCTAACGTAATGAAGCAAGTCAAGGAGTTCCAGGATGAGGCATTAAAAGAAGATCATCTAAACTCTGAAAGAATGAGAGGTCTGGTTGGGGAATTGAGTGAAAACACACTTGGTGTTAAAACTCAATTCGGACGGGTGTGGATTCCTCGTTTCGGGAATCTACGTGTGAAGATTATGGACGAAGCTCACAAGACCCGATACTCTATCCATCCTGGTGCCACCAAGATGTACCAAGACATGAAGAAGGATTATTGGTGGCCGGGTATGAAGCGTGACGTGGTGGAGTATGTGAGCAAATGCCTTACTTGTTTGCAAGTGAAGGCGGAACATCAAAAGCCGTATGGGAAGATCCAACCTTTGGATATATCGGAATAGAAGTGGGAGCACATCACCAAGGATTTCATTACGAAGCGGCCGCGTACTCCGAAAGGATACGATGCCATATGGGTGATTGTTGACCGCTTAACAAAGAGTGCTCACTTCCTACCGATCCGCGAGACATATTCATCCCAGAGGTTGGCTGACCTGTTCATCAAGGAGATTGTAACTCGTCATGGTGTGCCGGTGTCTGTTGTGTCAGATCGTGACACCCGGTTTACATCTAAATTCTGGAAGAAATTCCACGATGCCATGGGAACGAGGTTACATATTAGCACGGCTTATCATCCCCAAACTGATGGTCAGTCAGAAAGGACCATTTAGACATTGGAAGACATGCTTCAGGCATGTGTAATTGATTTTGGAAGAAGTTGGAACGACCACTTACCGTTAGCTGAATTTCCGTACAACAATAATTATCATGCCAGCATTGGTAGGCCACCATACGAGATGCTATACGGTAGGCGATGCAAAACACCCGTTTGTTGGGGTGATATTGATCAAAAGGAATTGGGGAGCGTCGAGGAATCGAGGCTACTTCGGAGAAGGTTGAGAAGATTAAAGCCTTCATGAAGGCTGCTAAAGATAGACAGAAGTCGTATGCCAATAAACGACGCAGACCGATCGAGTTCCAGGTGGGTGACCGGGTTATGTTGAAGGTCTCACCTTGGAAGGGAATTATCAGATTCAGGAAGCGGGGCAAGTTGAGCACAAGATATATAGGCCCTTTCCGAATCATTTCTCGAGTAGGAGAGATGGCCTATAGGTTAGAATTACCGGATGAGTTAAGTGGGATTCATTCGACATTCCATGTGTCTCATCTGAGAAAGTGTATAGCTGATGAAGACATGATTGTTCCACTGAGGATATCGAAGTTGATGAAAGGCTCAATTATGTAGAGCAACTAGTGGCAATCATTGATTGTAAAGAGAAGAGGCAGCGAAATAAAGTGGTTCCTCTTGTGCGTGTATAGTGGAAGCACAGGAGGGATCCGAGTCTACATGGGAGACTGAGGAGGAGATGAGGCAACATTATCCTTATATATTCGAGGAATAACAGGTTTTGGGGACGAAACCTATATAAGGGGGGTGGACTTGTAACACCCAGTTATTTTTCTAAAAGACAAGAAAATTAAGAATAAAAGAAAGAAAAGCTATAAGGTCCAAGTGGAGAGACCAAAAGTGTCCAAAAGGACAAAACTTTTGAAAAGTTGGTGATAAAGGTGGCATGACCGCCCATCACCTTTTCTACAGCCAATTCTCGGTCATTTTAGAGAGAGAAACAGGGAAGAGGAACAAAACTCGGTTTTAAAGAAGAAGAACTGAAGAGGTCGAATTCAAGGTAAGAATTCGAGGTTTTTATGTGTTTATGACGGGTTTTAGCCCGGTTATGTGATTATGTGCTTATGGGTTGCGTTTGTGCTCGGGTGTGTGTGTGTGTTTGTGGTGTTATTTCTAGGTGTTTTGAACTCTTCGCAAGCGGTTAAAAGGAAGAACACCCAAGTTACACCAGGTGAGTTCTAGACCCTGGTTTTTACATGTTTTGAAACATATTTGGGGCTGAAACGTATTAAGATGATTTTTACAAAGTGTATGTGAATACCCATATGTAATGTGTATGTCGGATGTTAGTTCTGGATGGTTTATAGGCTACCCATGTTTAGAATAGCCATATTATGCTTAGAACAGATGGATTCGATGATTAGGATTGAAAGTATCCTAGAAACATGTTTACAGAATCCTCATGCGCCTAGATAAGTTTTCATACGTCTGAAATTACCTTAGAAAGAATTAAGTGTTAGTCATGCGCCTAAACAGTAGCTCGTGCACCCAAAATTTACCTTAGAAATGTTTAAGTGCTGCCCATGCGCCTGAACAGTGGTCCATGTGCCTAGAAATGTTAGTCGGATGACTAAGGGTAGGGCTGTGCTCCCGAAAGTGCCCATGCGCCTAAGTGGCCCATGCACCTAAGTGTTAATGCGTCCGAATAGTATCCATGCGCCTAGATTGGGCTGGAATTTACCAAGTGTTCAGACGTCCAGATGTCCCCATGCACTTGAAAGTGGCCCATGCGCCTAAGTGTTCCCCATGTGCCTGAATAGTGTCCATGCGCCTAGGACTTAGTATATTTTTCTGATTTTTGGGGAAAATGTGTAAAGTAGGCTTTGACTTGGGAAATTCCTGGGGGACTATAAGTTGACTTTTGGGGTCATAGATGGTATGATGGGCATGTGTGATGATGATGATGTTGCATGAATATGCATGATGTATGTTATGTATGTATGATGCCTTGTGATGATGTATGTATGGTATGTTATGTATGTTCCTATGATGATGAATGTTTATCTTTCCATGGCTTTACGTGTTATGTTAATGAATGAACCAAAAGTATTATGTAACGTAAAGTGAAAGATAATGAAAGAGGAACATGATGAACGAATGCATGCATTAACGAACGAATGAACGTAAAAAGTCGTGCAAGCAAATGTATGGAGGTTCACACCTAATGAAGGGTGTTAGCTCAACTGTGTGCGGGTTAGCTACCCTAGAAGGATGCACACTGGGTTCCAATCCTTGTGATTGACCACACATATGGGATCCTTGCCGCTTGCCCCAGGTACTGGAGTCAACTTCGTGCACAATGTTTGGGGTCTATGAAAGACCTCAGGCCTAGTAACCAGCTTCATGCACAATGTTCGGGGTATAGCATATGGCATTGATACGGAATGAAACAAAAAGATGAACAGTGAATGTACTTGCCTCAGGTACTGGAGTCAGCTTCGTGCACAATGTTCGGGGTCTATGATAGACCTCAGGCCCAGTAACCAGCTTCGTGCATAATGTTCGGGGTAATGTACATGTCACAAGATGTAATGAATGAACGATGGTTAACAAACGTAATGAAAAATAATAACGATGTTATGTGTACGTACGTATGATGTATGATCACGAACGAACGAAACATATAGTATGGACTCTGTAAAGGAATAAACAACGATTTTATGTATGTTTTATTATAAAACTAGAACTCACTCAGCAATGTTGACTTTTATACGTTTTCAGTTGGCAGGTAAACGTTGCTGAGGATGGAACGAGGCGGCTGCTCAGCTCTTTTGGATTGCATCTATTTAATTAAGGCTTTTGTGATGTAATACAACGATATAATTTTGTAACCGACAAATGACACATTATTTTGCAAAGGTTTTTAGGATGAAATGAAATGCCACTTGTTTTATGTTTTCTGCTGCAATGTTTTGATGATTAAATGTAAAGTATATGTTTTACGTTCGATGAATTACCAGCTGTAAGCGTCCCGGGAACGGGATCTTACAATATGCATCAATCATACATCATCATTCAAGTCACATCATACATCACGCATTACATCTTCTATGACCTCAAAAAGTCAACTTACATATCCCCACGGAACCTCCGAAGTCAAGCCTACACTTTACATTTTTCCCAAAATCAGAAAAATATTCTAAGTCTCTAAGCACATGGGCACTATGCAAGCATCTAGGCACTATTGTGGCACATGGGCAACACTTAGTCATTCTGGGCAATATTCTAGGCGCATGGGCACTATGCAAGCACCTAGGCACTATTGTGGCAGATGGGCAACACTTAGTCATTCTGGGCAATATTCTAGGCGCATGGGCACTAAGCAGGCGCATGAGTGCCTAGGCGCATGGAAATCCTGGACGCGTGAACATTTAGTGATGGGTACTATTTGGGCGCATGGGGTTTGGGCGCATGGGAACACTTAGGCAGTTATTTTCAGTTGGCCGCATAGGCCACTATTTTGGTGCATGGGCAGTCTATATCACACTTAAATATCATAATTCAGTTCCCAATCATCATACAACCTGTCCTAAGCTTAAACCATTCATTATAAGCCATAGAAACACATTCACATCATTATCAAACATATATGTTGCCCAAAATCATAACCCACCCGTAAAGCCATACACATAATCATACGGGTAAGAAACCCATTTTTATAAAAAGTTCATAGATGCATTACCAACCCCCAATCAGTTTAAAAGAAGTAAAAAGTGGGTTCTAAAACCCACCTGATGCAACTTTCATGTAGGCTCTTCACGCCCAAATGCAATTTTAGTTCAACCGCCTAGAAACCCACCAAAACACACACACAAACAACACACAACACGTATAAGCATACAACCAAGGCCTAAACCAGTTAAGAACCCCTTAAAACCCTGAATTATTTCCTTGAATTTGACTCTATCTCCTTGTTCTTCCAAAATATTCAAAGTTCAGCCTTTTCTTTCTCTCTCTCTCTCTTCAAAAACTAGAGAGTTTATGTGAATAGGCAACATGGGTGACCATGTTGCTTTATTCACCAACTTTTAAAACATTTGTCCTTTTCGACACGTGTAACCCCTCAACTTGGGTAAAATAGTGTTTCTTTCTCTTTCTTCACTTTATTCTTTTCTTTGAATGTTTTAAAGATAACTGGGTGTTACACATACGAAAGTCCCATCACCACCTTTTCCGCTGCTAAGGCCTTCTCACATTGGCACACCGGACTACTCGACTTGCTTTCCTCAACAATAATAGTAGCATCATCTTTTTCTTTTCCTTGCTCGATGGTTGACTTCCTTCCTTCCTTAATTCTTCAAATTTACCTTTTTTCACCCTCTCATCCTCCTTCACCTTCACATACTCCTCAGCTTCACTTCTAAGATCTTTGAACAGATCAAAATCATCCTCACAATCCACCTTTCCCTTTCCTTTCACAATTTTAGCCACTAGAGCTGATTTACAAAACTGTAAGCCCTGTTCTACTCCCATGTGCAACACCACACAACTGGATGCTGATCAGAAAGGTAATGCTGTTGATGAAACACTTTACAGATGTATGATTGGGTCCTTGATGTATTTAACAGCTTCTAGACCAGATATTATGTTTGCTACATGTGTTTGTGCTAGATTTCAGGCTGCTCCTAAAGAGTCTCATTTGATTGCAGTCAAGAGAATCTTTAGATATTTGCAAGGTACACAATCTCTGGGTTTATGGTATTCCACTGGACACTCTTGAAAATTAGTTGCTTTTTCAGATAGTGACTATGCAAGGTGCAAGTTAACTAGAAAGTCAACTTTTGGTGGTTGTCAATTCCTAGGGAACTGTTTGATTTCTTGGCAGAGTAAGAAACAAACATGTGTTGCTACATCAACTGCTGAAGCCGAGTACATTGCTGCTGCAAGTTGCACTTCTCAGGTACTCTGGCTTCAGAACCAACTTCTGGATTATGGCATTACAGAGACTAAGACTCCATTATTAATGGATAGTGCTTCAGCTCTGTGTATTGTCAAAAATCCAGTCCAGCACTCTAGGACCAAACATATAGAGATCAGACATCACTTTATTCGGGATTGTTTTGAAAAAGGTCTGATTGATCCTAAGTTTTTGCCTAGTGCTGATGAGCTTGCAGATATTTTTACTAAGCCTTCGGATAGTTCTACTTTCCAAAACCTTGTGTTAAGGCTTGGTATGCTGTAGCTAGAATAAGTGACAACTACTGATGATTTCAGTAATAATTACTGGTGATCATTGGTAACCATGTCACATATAAGTACTGATGAGTTCTTTCACCTTCAGTAGTTTTTATAACTACTGACGGCTAAATGCCTCACAAGTACTGAAGTACTTTATCTGTTCTAAACTACTGATGTAGTTACAACTACTGATGTAGTTACAACTACCGAAATCAGTATAAACAGATAAGTACTGACGTCCTATGAAACACCTGAAAAGCAGATGCAAAGTCTGATGAGTAAGTGTTGAGGACAGTATGAAACAGCTGTCAGGCTATGAATTGACGAAAACTACTGAAGAGAACTTTCTCTTCAGTTGTTTCTACAACTGCTGTTTCATTCTAAACAACTGAAGCAAAACCATGTCTTCAGTACTTTTATAAATACTGATGACTAACACCAAGTCTTCAGCTGTTTACAACAACTGATGACAAAACCACTGTCTTCAGTAGTTTCACAACTACTGATGACATACACCAAGTCCTCAGTTGTTTCATCATCTGAAGTCAAAACCATGGTCTTCAGTAGTTTTCTAACTATTGATGCCTAAAACCACGACTTCAGCTGTTTCAACGTCTGAAAGGGTAATACCATGTCAACAGTCGGTTTAAAACTACTGATGACTAACACCAAACCTTTCAGTCCTTTTCTCACCCCTACCCTATAAATACATGTCCTCTTCTCTAATGTTTCATTAGCCATTATTTTCTGACCTTCTCTCTCTCAAACATGGCTACCATGAGTCTGAAACCACGACATAACTGCGTTGCTTACCATACAAAGTGGGCTTTTTGGAACAAATATGATAATGACATTGACTTAATGGTGGATTCCCCATATCGCACAGCCTTTCTCTTGAATCCGACCATCTACCCTGAATCCCTCAGTCAATTCTGGTCAAATGCTTTTGTTCATACAGATGAGTCTACCGGCCAGATCTCTATTCGGCCCCTTGTCAACCAGAAACCAGTGGTCGTTACAGCCGACATCATTCGTTAGGCATTAAACTTACATGACTCCACCGCTGTGACTGAATACCCAAAGGGCATAACAGATATGTCATTTATCAATCATGGGTATGAAGGTGATCTTCGGGCTACAACCGTTCTAAAGAAACATTTCCATGACGCCGAGAAAGTTATTTTTCACATGGTAAATGTCTGCTTAGCCTCCAAGACATCTTCTTGGGATCAAATGTCATCCCAATGGCAACAGGTATTGTATTCTATTCTTGAACACCAACCACTAAATTTTTCTGAAATCGTGTTTCTAGAAATAAAGAACTTGGCTCAGAAACCTGTGGCAAACCGATGGCCATTATATCCCAGGTTTCTGATGGCCATTATTTTAGCTGAATTAAAATCTGATGGCCTTGTTGGCCTTGGAGTCCCTGCACCAGCTGTTTTGGCTGAGGTATACTCCAGGCACAACTCAGACCTTACTCTCAAAGAAGCTGCCCGAATGCTAAAGCCCAAGCACAGGGAACCCACAGCTTCCTCCATCAGAACCAAAGTCCCCACTAAACCAAAACCAAAACACCCCAAAATAGCTATTCAGGGAGATGAGTCCCCTGAAGATGCTCCTGTACCACCAACACAGGATATACTTGCTGGCTTAAACCCCCCAGCAGTATCAGAGACTCTACCAGCCATAGCCGCTCAGGATTCCTCTCAAAAGGAGCCTGCAGCCACCACACAAGGGGTACCCACACATCTGGGATCTTCCTCACTTGAGGAGATTGCCATTGAAGAGCACCATCCTCCCCAGGTGCACACTGCTTCTACCCCATCACCCCATGCAACCGCCCCCCAAAGTCCAACCATAATTCTTGCAAACGTGCTGACTCAGTTGCATGCCTCTCCTCCTCCCCAACAACCACGAACAAAGGGGAGAACCACAGATATTAAGGAAGAGGATCATCATGCTTCTGACAACCCACAGCATCGGGGTTTACAAGTTCTATCTCCTAGTGTGGATAGGGAGATTAGAACATCTAGTGAGGCTGCCACCTCTTCTGCATCAGCACATGATCAGAATGAGGCTGGTAACATGGCTAAGACCTCACTAGAGGCAACAGCTGATGAAGGACATAGTCCTGAGGCTGGAAGTCCCCAGTTCCAAGAAAAAGGGGCACATGCTAAAACTGGTCTACACCCAGTGCATGTAAATCCGGCTACAAGCAGGAGGTCAGGTGATTCAGCATCTGCTGATGATGACCTGGGCTTTTTCTATGACGTTCTAGCCCACAACACCATCCTGGAGGCTGAGGTAAGCAGACTACAAGAACTGCTTGCGAAGAAGTCTCAGGATGTAAGTCCATCTACCCCCACCAACCCACAGATGGCACCTTCTTTTGAAGGTCCCCCAAACACTTTACCCTCTCACTCCACTAAGCCTCCAACCTCTGCTTTTGACACTATCTCTCCGGGACAGAACCCCCCAGAGCAGATGGTTGCTGTATTCCAAGAATCCCTACCTCTCATCACTCCCATCATCAATGACGTTTTTTATAAAGCCATTGATGAGAGGATCTCCTCAAGTCTACAACCACTAATTGATGATGTTGTGCACAAGAAACATTCTGCGGTACAAACCCCTGCCACCAATGCATCCAAAAAGGGGGAGAGTACTGCAGTGAAAGAAAAGAAAAGAAAGAGAACTGAGGATGAGAAGGCACAAGAGAAAACCAAGGAGTTGGAAAAAGAAAAGGAACAACAACTGATCACTTACAAAAGAAAGAAAAGTGATGGTGATCAAACGAATGCTGAAGAAAAATCCTTGGAAGAGCTGGTAAAAGATGCAGATGATACACACAGCCGATCCATGGACAAAATCATTGAGCAACTCTTCAAGCAAGGCTTTGACACAGCCACACTAGACAGTGAGATCAGGAGGTTGGAAGTAGAGGAAATTCAACACAGATGGGCTGGATATGATGAGCTGGAGAATGAGAGATTGGAGATCATGATTCGATTCATAGCCAAATACTTAGGAAGATCACTGATGGAGATTCGTTCATGGACCAGAGACAGCATTCTGGCTATAGCCACCAGAATCTGTTTGTCTGAGCAATTTCATAAGGGGATAATCATTGAAGCACTTGATGAGGCTGGGGCTGGAAAAAGGTTTGAAATGGCAAGACTCACAAAATCCAAACTCACAACCAAACTGCTTGAACAACCTTCCCAATCACCGACTCAAAAACAGCCTACCCCTCAAATCTCCAAACCAATCTCAAAACCCAAATCCAAACATCCTCAACCTTCAAAACCAATTCCTTTACCACAAAAACCAACCCAACCATCATCCAGTGATGCACCTAGAAGGAGGAGAAGGGTGCTGAGGATAGAAGTAGATGAAGAAGAAGAGGATGAAGATGATAGTCTGCCACTCTCTGCTGTTCTAAGGCTACCAGAACCCAGGAGTCAACACATGATCACACCTGACTCTCAAAGGGAAACGGTTAGAGTCAAAATAGAAGATGAAGAACAGCAGAAGCAGCACGATGAGCAACTACTGAAGATGGTTGACAAGGAATTTCCTCAGTCATCATCTATACAAGCCATGAAAGGGCATGCTCAGAGGCTGTACACTCTCAGACACACATTTCAGTATCAAAAGGAGAGAGTGAGAGTATGGCCAGACCCCAAGCTGAGTTCTAGAATCCACAAAAGATCCATTCCACATAGATACAATGGCCAGGTTAGAAAAACAATAGACTCTACAATCATGTTGGCCATTGTAGTCTCACCATGGGAAATAATCGATGAATTCAAGAAGGCTCATCAATCAAAAATGACCCCTCAAGCCTTACTGGAAAACAAGATGATCAAAAAGGGGTTATTATATAAGAAGCTTGAAGACATTAAGAAGAATGAGCTCCAGTTACTCCTTGAGGGCACTCATCCTCATGAATTTGTCTATAGGGAGATAACTATTGTGGAGTTGAAAAATGGCAGGACTGTAAAGTACTTATCTGAGTACTATGGTCCAGAGTTCTTCTTTGAAGGAGGAGTAGAAGAACTCTCCAAGGAGGAACAGGTTGTTCTCCTTGAGGCCTATGTTCGAGAGTCGTACAGACTCATAATGGGGAAGTAGATCTCATGAATGGGATAACAACTCTGTGTCCAGTTCCCCAAAACAGAGTTCCCATTCATACCTTGCCAAACAGATCTCTGAGATTTCTTCCCAGGCTAGTGCTTATATGGTCATCTTCTCTACTGATCAAGAAGGAAAAAGACCAACTATTTTGCCAACAATAAGTGGGAAAATAAATCAATTAGAGGTTTTGGCTGCATTGGTTCAGGGGGAGTTTGTTGGACCAAAAGAACCAATGAGCCAAGATCAGAAAACCTCTAAGTCCCACGTGATATCACAACAAATGCTGAAGGCTTCATCAGCAGTTCGACAAGTGCTGAAGACTTCAACAGCTGAAGATCATGTACTGAAGACTTCAACAGCTGAAGACTAAAGTGCTGAAGCTCAACAGCTGAAGAACACAAGTGCTGAAACTGAACAGCTGAAGAACACAAGTGCTGAAGCTGAAGACCAAAGTACTGAAGTACACCAGCTGAAGAGTCTACAAGTGCTGAAGATCAACAACTGGTATACAAAGTCTGAAGACAAAGACTGAAGACATCAGCTGATGATATCTACTGAAGTCAGCCTGATGAAACGTCTGAAGTTCAAGTCTGAAGACCAAGTACTGAAGTTTTAGTAGTTTGTCACAACAGCTGAAGAGTACTTCTTCAGTAGTTGTGATATCAGTAGTTTTATGTTTTTACTTTCAGTAGTTTTTTAAAACGACTGAAGAGCTTGTTCTTCAGTCATTGTAGTATCAGTAGTTTTATGTTTTTTCAGTAGTTGTAGTAACTGATAACACTTAGTATTTTTGTAAGAAGATGTCAGCTGTTTTGACATCTTCAGTAGTTGTGTTTCAGTTGGAATAATTCTGTTAGATGTCACTATCAAGTGACATCAGCAGACGTCACATCTCTTATATAAGAGGTGTCGACCTAATTGTAAGTGTGACATTCCGTTACCACGAAAGCGAATATTGAATGAATATATCTGCAGAATTTTCTCTATCTATAACCGTTTCTGTTCTTCATTGAATATCTTTTCGTTCTTGTGAATTGGCTAATTCATCATTAGAATTCCGCTGCTATACTTTCTAATCAATCAAACGTAGATCACTGATCCTAACAATCTCTTAGGGCGATCCTTCAAAGGGATCGTCTAACACCTAACAACTTCATGGATTGGTACCGCAACTTGAGAATCGTTCTCAAGCAAGAAAAGTGGGCCTACATCCTTGATGATCCCATCCCCGATGAACCCAACGAGGAGGATGAAGGGGCCTATAACGATTGGGGTAAATATATGGAAGACTCCATCCAAGTCTCTTGCCTAATGTTAGCAAGTATGACACCCGACCTCCAAAAGGAATATGAGCTCCATGGAGCTTATGACATGATCACCTAGTTGCGGGAAACATTCCAGCAACAAGCTTGGGTAGAGCGCTTTGAAACGGTTCGAGCGTTTCATGCCTATCGGATGGAGGAATCCCAATCGGTTTCATCTTATGTTCTCAAGATGAAAAGCCACATCGACCACCTTCAAAGGCTAAATTGTCCTGTCTCAAAGGAGTTGGCCACGGATTTGATCCTTAATGGCCTAACTAAAAGGTTTGAGGCATCCGTCATGAACTACAACATGAACGGATGGGACAAGAGCATAAATGAACGTCATTCAATGCTCAAAACGGCCAAGGTGGGAATGGGTAAAAGGGTTTTACCCGTTCTCACCATCAATGAAGGTAGGAGGAAGAAAAGGTCTCAACCCCCTCCTAAGGCAATTGTTGCCAAAGGGAAGGGGCACGTTGGGGGAAAAGGGAAGATGGTTGTTAGGGCGGAACCTCCGACGCCCAAGGAGAAGAAGCAAAAGGTTGCTGCAAACGACCCATGCTTCAAGTGTGGTGAGATAGGGCATTGGATGAGAAATTGTCCGGTCTATCTCAAAGAGTTGAAGGAAAAGAGGGATGCGGGGCAAACCTCAGGTACCATTTACATGATTCATATTGATCTTAATGTCATATCTTCCAACACATGGGTATTGGATACCGGATGTGGAACTCATATTTGCAATTTGTTGCAGGGGTTCAAAAGAAGTAGGGACTTCAATCAAGGGGATGTTAGCCTCTTCATGGGCAATGGAGCAAAAGTCAAAGTTGAAGCTCGTGGAGACTACATCCTAAAACTTCCAAGTGGTTTGGAAGTAACCTTGAAGAATGTTTTGTATGCTCCTAGTTTGACTAGGAACATTATCTCTATATCCCAATTAAGTCATTATGATTATGTATTATGTTTTGTTGAAAATGATATTCATGTTTCTTTAAATGATATGTTCTATTTTAAAGCTATCCCCATTAATGGTATTTATGAATTAGTTCATGAAAATACTTTAAATAGTTCATTGAACCATACTAACACCAAGAAACTCAAGTTGGATTTGAGTGATACCTATCTTTGGCATTGTCGTCTTGGTCATATAAACAAGAAACATATACAAATACTTCAAAAGAATGGTCTTTTAAAAACAAATGAATGTGATTCATTTGATATATGTGAATCTTGTTTACAAGGAAAAATGACTAAGGCACCCTTTAGTGGAACCAATGAAAGGGCAAAAGATATATTAGGCATCATACATTCGGATTTATGTGGTCCTTTCAAGCCAATGACTAGAAATGGTGAAAGATACTTCATTACCTTTACCGACGATTATAGTCTCTATGGATATGTGTACTTATTAAGGCACAAAGATGAAGCTTTTGAAACGTTCAAAATCTTCAATAATGAAGTAAAAAATCAACTCAACAAGTCGATTAAAGTTCTTCATACCGATAGAGGAGGTGAATACCTAAGTGATGCCTTTCAAGATCATCTTAGGAGTTGTGGGATTGTCTCACAACTCACTCCACCTGGAACACCACAACATAATGGTGTGTCTGAAAGGAGGAATCGAACCTTATTGGATATGGTCCGATCTATGATGGCTAGAAGCACATTACCTCTATCATTTTGGGGTTTTGCTTTGCTCTCCGCGGCCCGTATTTTAAATATGGACCGAACCAGAAAGGTGGAAAGGACACCTTTTAAGATATGGCATGGAAGAGTTCCATCCCTATCATACTTAAGGATTTGGGGTTGTGAGGCTTATGTTAAGACTCCCACCCCAAACAAATTGGAAGTCCGATCCACCAAGTGTATTTTTGTAGGATACCCTAGAGATTCTATGGGATATTATTTCTACGATCCACTGGAACAAAAGGTATTTGTTGCCAGAAAGGGTGAGTTCTTAGAAGCAAAGTTCCTTATGGAAGGAACTAGCAGTAGAACAGTGGATCTTGAGGAGGATCAAGAACCACAACCCCGTGCATGTTTGGTTGAAACCAGCACTCAACATGAGGATGTTGAAGATGATCAAGTGGTTGATCAATACACATAAAACGTTCGCAGAAGTGGCAGAACTAGTAATCGACCTGAAAGATATGGATTTTTCATGGATGGATGCTATGTGGTAGAATCAGATGACCAACCACATACCATGATGCAGTGTCTAATTCGGATTGTGACAAATGGCTTGAAGCCATGAACGTTGAGATGCAATCCATGTATGACAATCAAGTTTGGGAACTTGTTGTACCACCTCTCAACTCCAAGGTAGTTGGAAGTAAGTGGGTTTTCAAGAAGAAAACTGACATGCATGGAAACTTGGATACTTATAAGGCTAGACTTGTAGCAAAGGGTTTTACTCAAACTCAAGGAGTTGATTATGATGAAACGTTCTCACCTGTTGCGATGCTAAAGTCAATAAGGATATTGTTTGCCATAGCTGCTCATTATGATTATGAGATTTGGCAAATGGATGTCAAAACCGCTTTCCTGAATGGATATCTTGAGAAAGATGTCTACATGGTTCAGCCTGAAGGTTTTGTTAATCCAAAACATCCTAATAAAGTATGCAAGTTAAAGAAATCAATCTATGGATTGAAACAAGCATCACGAAGCTGGAATCACCATTTTGATGAGGAAGTCAAGAAATTTGGCTTCATCAAAAACGCTGATGAGGCTTGTGTGTATAAGAAGGCTAGTGGGAGCATAATAACTTTCCTAGTATTATATGTCGATGACATTCTACTATTTGGGAATGACGTTCCAACAATGGAAGGTGTAAAAGCCTGGCTTGGATGCTATTTTTCCATTAAGGATCTTGGTGAAGCCGCCTATATTCTGGGAATAAAGATCTATAGGGAAAGATCGAGGCAGCTGATTGGTTTGAATCAAAGTGCTGTACCTATTCAGAGAGGGACAATACTGAGTATGACTCAATGTCCAAGCTCAAAGGAGGAGCAGAATAGAATGAAGGCAATCCCATTTGCATCTGCTATAGGATCCATCATGTATGCAATGATATGCACTAGACCGGACGTGTCATACGCTTTAAGCATGACAAGTAGATACCAGCAAAATCCTGGTGATGGTCATTGGATGGCTGTCAAGAACATCCTAAAGTACCTAAGGAGGACTAAGGACATGTTCTTGATCTATGGGTCTGGTGAAGAGGAACTCGTTGTAAAGGGTTACACGGATGCGAGTTTCCAAACCGATCGAGATGATTCACGATCTCATTGGGGTACATCTTTATCCTGAATGGGGGAGCTGTTTCTTCGAAAAGCTCAAAGTAAGAAGTCGTAGCATTGTCCACTACAGAGTCAGAGTACATCGCCGCTTCATTGGCAGCACAGGAAGCTGCATGGTTGAAGAAATTCATAGCCGATCTAGGGGTAATCCTTTCCATTCAGGATCCTCTGGAGATTCTTTGTGATAACGAGGGTGCGATTGCACAAATCAAGGAACCCCGTGCACATCAGAAAACAAGGCACATTGAGCGGAGATTCAACTACATAAGGGATGAAGTTGAAAAGGGAAAGATATGTATTCGCAAAGTTCACACTGATAAAAACATTGCGGATCCACTCACAAAACTCCTTGAAAAGGCAAAGCATGAAGGTCATGCTTGTGCCATGGGACTTCGATATACTAGTGACTGGATTTGATTTTATTTGGATACTGGAACTTATGTTTTTTGGCTTAATTATATGGTTATAACTTTCTTTTGTTCTTCTATTTTAGCATGTTTTAAATCCGTGAATAAATAAGTTATTCTAAACATCCGTAGTCGATCATACTTGTGGGAACAACTATGAATGTAAGACTATAATGAACTTGGATTGGTTGATATTCATAAGGTATGAATATAGGGCAAGAGGTTGCTACCAAAGTTCATTGATATCTATGGGATATAGGTATAGGACTGACCCGCTCTCAATTATTTCTTCATGGATTCCTTGTGATTAGTCATAAGAGATATTGAGTAAAGGCGAATATCATTTTACCCTCAGATCTGAGATACATATTGGGTCTTGATATTCACCAAGTATTGTACTTTGACATAGTTCTTTGCTGTTCTAAAATATTGGCAGTACATAAGGCTGAGTTCAGGTATGACATGAGGTGATTGTGAGAGACGTATGTAGTCAAGATGGAATTTGTTCCTCTTATTCGTTGAGAGTTAGATGTCTAAGGCCTATTAAAGTTAAATCATCAGAGAATGACGATTCTGTGTCTCTGGGATTTAACATGACATTTGTAACAAAAGGATAGATGATTAACTCACGTAAAACATTTCAAGTAAGATACTTGAGGAGGATGATGTTATTGAATGACACTTAATCATATACATTAGGGGTAGCAAACCGTTGCTAGGCGTTATTTTCTACTTGCATCAACCTTCTATGAATCTTGTGCAAGTGGGAGATTGAAAGACCTGATCTACCCAAGATCCATATTAAGTTGATGTGGCTAGTGTGATATGATCCAAGTTGGGTAATACCCAATAACAAGCTAAACAAACACCAATAAATTATGACACCAATTTAGAAAATGGGTTTTCTAAGTCATTGCCTTTGTAGATGAACATCATTATATGGATAATTGTTCATATGGTACTATTTGTTTTTCATTATTTAGTCTTACTAAATAATAACAAATAAAAGTACTAGGTTTATAAAGTTTAAATAACTTTTAACTTTATAAACATAAGGGTTTAGTAAGTGTTTTATTTTGCAACAAAACAAAGGGTGGGAATCCATTTTCAAATGAATTCGGCCGCCCACATGCTTGGGGGTCCCCATCTTTGTCTTGTAAATACACAAGAATAAATGCTTACACATCTATCGTTCTAAACTAGACTTCTCTCCTACATGCAAAGGCTGATTTTTGCTCTCATCTTCCTCTCTCTCATTTTTCGATTTTGAAGAGAAGAGGGCAAAAGAAAAGCTGAAAGTTTCAGCATCAAAAGGGGTTTTGTTGCTGAAAGTTGGTGTCAAGAAACCTAGCATTCAAGAGGTTCGTTTGTGGCTTGGGGTATCACCATCTTGAGGTCTTCTTGCTTGAAGATTTTGCCACGAAACTCATCCTTTTCACCTCAACCATATCGATTTTCAGCTGCTCCAAAGGTTGTTTTTTTAACATCCTATATATATATATATATTTTGTATGCATCTCGTATAATGATCCATGGTTTGGGGTTTGCTTATTAAATGGTTTTAATCATAATCATATTAGCAAGTTTTAAAACTTATTATCCATTGCGTTTTTAATATAAACAAGCTTATATGAACTTTGATAAAATCCCTTCAGTTTGATGCCGCCATTGATCTGATGGTTGATTCCCCGTATCAAACTGCTTTTCTTCTGAATCCAACCATCCATCCCGATACCCTTCGCCAATTCTGGACAAATGTCACTGTCCATAGTGGTGAGAATGATGTCGCGATCACTCTCCAGTCATTTGTAAACCAGGAGAAGGTGGTCATCACTCCTGCTATCATTCGCCAAACCCTAGATCTAAATGATGCCACCTTTGTCACCGAATATCCGAAGAGCACCACTGATCTATCATTCATTAACCATGGGTATGAGGGCGACCTAAATGCTACCACCATTCTAAAGAAGCACTTCCATGATGCTGAATGCCTAATCTTTCATATGATCAATGTCTGCCTTGCCCCCAAATCCTCTTCATGGGATCAAATGTCATCTAGGTGGCAGCAGGTATTGTATTCTATCCTTGAATGCCAAAGCTTAAATTTTTCTGAAGTAATATTTTTGGAATTAAAAGATCTGGTAATGAAACCTGTGGCTAACATATGGATATTATATCCAAGGTTTCTTATGGCCATAATCATCAATCAATTAAAATCTGATGGCCCTGTTGGCCTTGGAGTCCCTGCTATGGTAGTTTTGCCTGAGGTATACTCCAGGCACAACTCTGACCCAAAACTCAAAGAGGCTGCCAAACTGCTAAAACCCAAGCAGAGGGAACCCACAACCACATCCTCCAGATCCAAAGTCCCCTCCAAACCACAATCCAAACAAACCAAAAAGGCTACTCAGGGAGTTGAGTTCCCTGATGATGCCCGTGTAACACAAAGGCAGGATGAAAATACTGGTAGTAATCCCCCTGTAGTTTCCAAGACTTTACCAGCTGAAACCGCTCAGGTATCCTCTCAACAGATCCTGATGCAACCAAAAATGGGGAAACCATATTACTGGAATCTCTCTCACTTGAGAAGATTGCCATTGAAGAGCACCATTCACCCCAGGTGCAATCTTCTTCACACTTATCTCCCACTGAAGCCACCCCTACAAGCCAACTGTGGTTATTGCACAAGTGCTGACTCAACTACATTCCTCTAACCCTCCCGAGAAACCTATTACCTCTGGGAAAACCTCAACTGTTGAGGGAGAGGATTATATTATGGCTGATAACCCACAGCACAAGGATTATCGAGTTCAATCTCCCTATGTAGAGGAGGAGATTCGAACATCTGGTGAGGCTGCCTCTTCTCTTGTTTTAGCACATGAACAGGATGAAGGTGGTATCATCTCTAAGACCTCACCAGAGGCAAGTGCCAATGAAGGACATAATCCTGAGGCAGGAAGTCCCTAGTTCCAAGAAATAGGGGCATATGTGAATACTGATCTACACTCAGCACATGTTCATCCTGATTTAATCAGGAGGTCAGATGATTCAGCAAAGACTGATGATGACCTAGGCTTTTTCTTCGAAGTTCTAGCCCACAACAGCATTCTTGAGGCTGAGGTATGTAGACTAAAAGAACTGCTTGCCAAATTGCCACAAGAATCAAGTCCATCTGCCCAAATTTACCCATAGATGGCAGCTTCTTCTGAAGCTCTCCCAAACACTGAGCCACTCCCAACAACTGTGCCACCAGCCTCTGATTCAGGCACCATTTCTCAGGGATAGAACCCCTCTGAGCAAATGGTTGCTACCTTTCAATCCTCCTTACCTCTCATCACTTCCATCATCACTAACATTGTGCATCAAGCCATTGATGAAAGACTTTCCTCAAATTTCCAAACCTTAGTTGATGATGTTGTTTCTAAGAGACTTTCTAACATTCAAACCCCTGAACCCAATGCAACCAAAAAGGGGGAGTCTAAGTTAGTGAAAGCAGACAAAAGAAAGAGAGTTGAAGAGGAAGAAGAAAAAGAGAAGAAAGAAAAGGAGATGATCACATAGAAGAGAAAGAAGAGTGCTGAACAGACTGAAGATGAGAAAAAGTTAGAAGAACTGATCAAAGAAGCTGATGAGCAACATTGCAGATCTATGGATAAGATCATTGATCAACTCTTCAGACAAGGTTTTAACACAGCCAAACTTGACTCTGAATTTAGAAGGCTAGAGATTCAAGAGATTAAGCATAGATGGGCAAGTTGTAGTGAGAAAGAAAGGGAAAGGCTGGAAGCTATGATAAGATTCATATCAAAGCATTTGGGAAGATCAATCGTTGAAGTGAAGTCATGGTCCAGAGACAGTATTTTGGAGATAACCAACAAAATCTGTTCTTCTGAAGTATTCAACAAAGGATTGATCATAGAAGCTCTTGATGAAGCTGGTGCTGGGAAAAGGTCTGATATGGCAAAGTTATCCAAAGCCTCACTCACAAACAAGATGCTAGAGCAGCCTGTACAATCTCCCACACCAAAACAACCAACTTCACAACCCTCAAAACCAACTCCTTTACCCAAGAAACCTACTCAAACCACTACCAATGATGCACCCAAGAGGAAGAGAAGGGTGTTGAGGATGGAAGAAGAAGAAGAAGATAATGAGGACGATAATCTGCCAATCTCTGTTGTTCTTAAAACAAAGATGCCTGAGCCCAGGAGTCAACCAACAACAATCACACCTGACATCCAAAGGCAAATGGTAAAAGTCAAACTTGAAGAAAAAGAACGGCACAAACAACATGATGAGCAGCTGTTAAGGATTGTTGATAAAGAGTTTCCTAAGTCTTCATCCATACAAGCTATGAAGAAACATGCTCAGAGGTTGTATGCTCTCAGATTCGCATTTCAATGTCAGAAAAAGAGAGTGAGAATTTGGCCTGACCCTAGAGTAAGTGACAAAATTCATAAAAAGAATATTCCAAGTCGATATAATGGCCAAGTAAAGAAGACTATAGATGCTGTGATAATGCTGGCCATTATAGTGTCACCCTGGGAAATCCTTGAAGACTTCAAGAGAGCTTACAAGTCTAAGATGACTCCACAAACTTTACTAGAAAACAAAATGGTGAAGAAGGGGTTGATCTACAAGAAGCTTGAAGAAATAAGAAGAAATGAGCTCCGAGTGTTACTTGAAGGTACTCATCCTGATGAGTTTGCATACAGAGAAATAACTACTGTGGAGCTAAAGAAAGGAAAGAATGTTAAATACTTATCAGAGTACTGTGGGCTTGAGTTCTTCTTTGAAAGTGAAGCTGAAGAACTCACAATGGAAGAACAAGTTGTATTCCTTGAGGCCTATGTTAGAGAGTCTTACAGACTCATCATTGGGAAGTAGGTCTCATGGATGGGGTAATAGCTCTGTGTCCAATTCCGCAAGATGGAGTTTCTATTCATCCTTTGCCAATCAATCTTTCTGAAACCTCTTACCTGGCCTGAGCTTAATTTGATGATTTCTGAGCTGATCCAGAAAATGTTTCTGCTAATAAGTGGGACTTCAATAATCTTAAAGGTTTTGGTTTCATTGGTTCAGGGGGAGTTTGTTGGACCAGAAAAACCTTTAAGTCCCATAGACATCATAACAACTGAAGTGGTCTACAACAGATGAAGACAAAGTCTGAAGACAACAGCTAAAGACAAAGTCTGAAGACAACTGCTGAAGACAAAGTTTGAAGATAAAGTCTGAAGACAACAGCTGAAGACAAAGTTTGAAGACAACAACTAAAGAAAAAGTCTCAAGACAAAGTCTGAAGACAACTGCTGAAGACAAAGTCTAAAGACCAAGTTCTCAGAAGTTGTCACAACAGCTGAAGTAGTTCTTTTCAGTAGTTGTGATGGTTTACTTTTTAGTAGTTTGTTATCAGTAGTTTTATTTGATGTAAAACATCTAAAGTTCTTACACTTCAGATGTTATAACTTCAGTAGTTGTAATTTTAGCTTGTACTTAGCTTTTTGTGAAGGTGTCCTCAGTTGTTGTGCACATCTTCAGTAGTTTAGTCTACTTTCAGTTGTTTGTATAAATCAGTTAGCTGTCACTATCAAGTGACATCAGCTGACGTCACATTCCTTTATAAAAGGAATGTTGACCTAATTTCTTTTAAGCCGAAGCTTGTGCGTGAATGAAAACATTCTCTTTGCAGAAAATTGTCTCTCTCTATAACCTTCATTGTTTGATTGAATATTCATTATTATTCTTGCTTAAATTTCGTATAATTCTTGTTCTATTCTGCTGCAAATCTTAATCTAATTGATCAAACTAGATCCCGATCCTTTCATGACTCATTTTACATTTAAAAGCATATGTGATCACCTCAAACGTGACCCTTTTAAGTGATTGAATTCCAGATTGAATTCCACACTATAGTCCGACAGATACAAGTAAACTGACTCAAACAAATATAAACAAAATAAAATTTAATTAACAGAACTAAAATGTTTTTTCTTTTTGTGTGGAGTGGAAATCCTAAGATAGAAATCTACCAGATTTATTCCATTGAACAAGCAGTTTCAATTTACTTTGACCATAAGTGAAACGATTCATTATGGAATCATACAAGTAATCAAATCATTCAAGACGTGTTTCCAAATTCAGTTGATACTAGATTCTTGTTTTCATCGAGGGTCATTTAGCAATTTAGGAAATCATACTGGTACTACGAGGTACATAAGTTGATTTGAATTTTCAAGAATTGTAGCCACACTGATTGTCAGTATAATTGTCCACTTAAATCCATACACAGACTTTTGACACAGATTAGTGATAAATTAGGTTATATTATTTCAACCAACATTTGTGGATCCCACGCTTATATGGTAATCAACATTCCTCAGGAGATTTTTGAACGGTCTACGGGTATTTCGATAAGAAGAGACTATTCTTAGAGCTTTCAAAGAGAAGCCAAGCCTCAGGTCAGTACCACCGCACAACAGAGATGCGGCAAACAACAATGAACTCTAGAATATCTAGGTTATGCTTATCCTCAGGTTAGTGCCATCGCACAGCAGAGAGGCACACAACCTATCTTCTTGTTAGAGCATAAATTTTTCTATTGCACATAACGCACCAACAACATAGGTTATCAGCTTGATTGCATTAATATTTCAATTTTTTCGTGCTTCGCTCTTTTAGTGGTCATCCGCACACATTTGTGGCGTTTATTTGCTCGTCACCCCTTATTGGAAATAACTGATTGTGTTAACCAGTGATAAGATGGGAACCCACACTCAGTTGAACAGTTTAGTTTAAATTTAGCTCACCAATAAGGTCTAATCATCTATTGTGTTGAATCTACCGACACATCATGTAGTGGTCTAACAACCTCTAGATCTACTTTCTTTGCATTACCTTAGTAGTAGACAGTGTACTATCATTTTTCCTTTTACATTGCGCAGCCATCTCAGACTTATACTTTGAACGTTGCATCTAATTTAATTTAATATTTTAAAGTCCCAAATGTTTTGTTCCTGTGTACTATCATTTTCCACAGTCATTGAATCAGTTTCACAGAGCCGATCTCATTTCTATCAGCTAGCCCGTCCTCCTCCCTCATTTTTTTTAATTACTAACTTAACCTATTCTCCCCCTAAAATTCTAAAACTGTAAAAGAATTGCATTTTAGGATTTTAATAGGCGAAGAAATAACAACAATAAAACTAATTAAATTTAATAAAATTAAATTAAAGAAAATAAAAGAAAATTTGACTTTACACAACGGACTAAGCACTGTCATCTTCTTGAATAACCTCACTTTTCTTTTTAACGCCGCTGACCTCTAACAAGTATAGAAAACGTGATTTATCAAAGGCTTTTGTATAGAGGTCAGCGCGTTGAAAATCCGTATTTATTTTAACGACATCAATTAGATTCTTTTCAAAGCAATCACGTATAAAGTGATATTTTACGTCAAAGTGTTTGGTCTTAGGATTTTGGATGGATTTTTAGTAACGGCTATTGTAGCAGAATTATCAACAAAAATAGGGGTGTTAGAAATTTCCCGCATCTGTTGTTGAATCTAGATGATTTTAGAACAACAGCTTGCCGCAGCAACATATTCAGCTTCACAAGTTGACAACGCAACTGATGTCTGCTTCTTACACTGCCACGTTACTAATCTTCTCCTGAAGAATTGACAACCTGCTGATGTAGATATGTAATTCATCTTGCAACCGCCATAATCTGAGTCACTGTACGCGGTTAGCTCAAAGTCATCATCATGAGGATACCACAATCCAAGTGTGGGTATACCCTTCAGATAATGGAATATCCTTTTGACCCCAATAAGATGGTTAACTTTTGGTTTTTCCTCATATCTTGAACAAAGACATGTTGCATACATGATATCAGGTCTTGAGGAAGTGAGGTACATGAGGGATCCAATCATTCCTCGGTACATGGTGGCATCAACCAGATCACCATTCTCGTCGGGTGCTACATCATGGTTTGTAGCAAGTGGAGCCCCAGCTGCGGAAGCATTCTCCATATCAAACCGACTGAGAATATCCCCGACATACTTGGTCTGATGTAGGAATATCCCCTTTGGTATTTGATCCACCTGTAACCCGAGAAAGAACTTCATCTCTCCCATGGCACTCATCTCAAATTCTGCCTTCATCACTGCTTCAAATTCTTTACATAATTCTTCGTTCTTGGAACCGAAAATTATATCATCAACGTAAATTTGAACCAGCAGCAGATCACCATCTTTCTCTTTGATGAATAGTGTACAGTCAATTACACCTCTGCGAAATCCGTGTTTCACAAGGTGAGTTGAGAGTTTTTCATACCATGCTCTCGGGGCTTGATGAAGCCTGTAGAGAGCCTTATCTAGTTTGTAAACTTTGTCCTGATGATATGGATCCTCAAATCCCTCGGGTTGACTGACATATACTGTTTATCGGATTTCACCATGAAGAAATGCACTCTTTACATCCAACTGATAGACTTTAATCTTCATGTAAGAGGCACAGGCTAGGAAGTTGCAGATTGCTTCCATTCTCGCCACAGGTGCAAATACTTCATTGTAATCAATTCCCTCGACTTGTCGAAATCCTTGAACTACAAGCCGAGCCTTGTTCCTCATGATGACACCTTGGTCATCTTTCTTACATTTCAAGACCCACTTAGTGCTAATGACCTTAGCACGTTTAGGTCTATCTGCCGGTGTCCATACACCTAACGTCTTGAACTGAAGAAGTTCTTCTTGCATGGCACTCACCCATGCCTCGTCAATGGGAAATGAGAGCTTAGACGATGTTATTGATCATTTCTACCATCTGATGAGTGAGCTGCACACTCATGGCGTTATTACGTCTATGGAAGACAAAGTTTCAAACTTTGCAGATGGTTTGCCCGAGAAGTGGAGTTCGTTTGTCTCCAACCTCAGACAGAATGATATGCTAGTGAAGTTAGAAATCAATGATTTCATTCTGAAGCTAAGAGAAGAGGAGTTGAGAATGAAGTATAGGGCACAAAATTCTACTTATGATCAGAATCTAGCTCTGTACAACTCAAATCCACAAGCCAAAATATCTAGAGCTCCACTGCAAATAGCTTTTGTGTCGAGTTCCACTAGTCCATCTCAAACCTCTTCCTCAGTATCTAACACGTCAGGGTCATCTGGTACCCAATACATTGCACCTGAAGCAAATGCTATAAAACTAAAGACCGAGAATCTCGGAATGTGACTGTTGAGGTAGCAAAGGAGCACATGGACCTCTTAGCAGCGGTAGTCCACTCCTATGATGGGCTAGTTGCTGGGAAAATTGGGAACTGCCATCTGGCAGATGAGGACTATGAGCAGGTAGACGAGACAGAGCTGGAATGGATGGACATCATGTGGGCCTTAGCAAGTTCTGTTTGGAGAGCAAAGAAGTTTGTCAAGAAGACCGGATAGAATTTGATTGCCACTAAGGACACAACCTTTGGCTTTGACAAGTCAAAAGTTACATGTTTCAATTGTAGGGAAAAGGGACACTTCAAACGTGAATGTGTGAAGCCCAAGAAGACAAGAAATGGGAATCCTTTATCTTATTTCACTCGTCAGGATAAGCCCACAAGTAGTCCTACTTTGTCGAGCAAGGATCCAAAAGCCTTAACAGCT
The DNA here is from genome assembly GCA_025506515.1 of Flaveria trinervia. Lineage (NCBI taxonomy): Eukaryota > Viridiplantae > Streptophyta > Magnoliopsida > Asterales > Asteraceae > Flaveria > Flaveria trinervia. The sequence goes on from CM046451.1 coordinate 45,924,398, forward strand.
CATGATGACGAAGGACAAGATTGGAGCTTCCGGTTTATGTCTCCGGGAGAATCCAACATCGCTAGTGTTGAGGATCTAGATGTCGACTCAGCAAGCGAAGGTGATATTGTAGTGGAGCTCGTGATGTCAAACGTTGAAGAATCTGTAATGGCAGTTGATTACCTACCTAAAAAAAGGACAAGTACAACAAGTCTAGAATCAATAGAACCAGAAACGTCAGACTCTGCCTTGATGGCTTATTCAACCACTCCCTCTCAGGTAAGTTCCACTACTCAACTATTCAATAATCATGCTTGCTCTGATTGCAATAAATTTAGGGAAAACATTAATTTAAAATTTGGTAGGTTATTAGATCATAATGACAGCTTAGTAAAGGACTTACAACTGTGCACAAAAGCCAATAGAGTTCTAAAACAAAATGAGCACAGTTACAAAGAAAAGATAGACCTTTTGAACAAATAGCTTAGGGAAATCGAAGTAGTAGCCTTTAAACAAGCTAATGACATTAGGTTCTATCTAAACTCCCTTCAAGATACTAAGAAACAAAAGGCAGTTTTAGAAATAGAAGTAAATTCCTTAAAGCAAAAACTGCATAGTTGGATAAGTTCCTCTCACATTGTCCAACACTTAGTAAGAGAACATAATAATGGGGAGGGTTTGGGATATAAAGTGGTACCACCACCACATGAGACCTTGATGATTGCAAAATGTAAACCAATAAATAATAACCCAATCAAGGATCACGTGGTATCCACTCCTATGATCCAGATTCCGCATGTAAACCAAATGAATCTGTCACTAAACAAACGGATACCACTTCAAAATCAAAAGGTAAAATGCCTTGTGTTAATTTGGACGAGCAATTTGAAAAGGTTAAAGTTAAGTCTGGGTCAACTAAGTCTAATTATAAACCCAAAAAGACCAAACAAATTAACCACCCACGTGCTTCATGTCTAAGTCCAGAGAAAGAAAAAGGTAAAGATGTTAACAATGTCCAAACAGTTAATTTTGTTAAGCAAGAGAAAACATCTAAACAAGAAGTGTCAAAACCCAAACAGATTAAAGTCACTTGTGTGTCACATGCTTCTCCATAGAAACAAGTAAATCGTCAACTTGAAAGCAGATCATGCTACAACTGTGGAAAGTATAGGCACATAGTGTCTTATTGCCCTTATAATCAGACACCAAAGAAAAAGATTGAACTTTATGACACTAAGGTAAGCTCTTCCAAAAGAAGATCCATGACCCCACCAAAAAGAGTCAGTGAACCTAAAGTTCAACCTATCAACCAGTCGCCTGTCTATCACAAACAGGCCTTGCATAAGACTGGCTTATGGAAAGAGAATCTATCCATGAATTGATAATGAGAACAAGAAGACCATAGATCTTCCCTCACCCTGAAAAGGTCAATGGGTAGAGTTTATGATGTGTGATGTCTCTAGGACACCCAAGCCAGTTAAGGCTTGGGTCCCTCACCTTAACTAATGTTTTCAATTGAATGTGCAGGGCGTTCGCTATAGTGCTAAAACAAACACTTGGATTGTAGATAGTGGAGCATCACGGCGCATGACAGAAACCGGGCACTCCTATCAAACGTCAAACAAATAAAAGGAGGTCATGTTTCTTTTGCTGGAAACAGAGGGTACATCACTGCTCAATGGGGAGGCTCTAATACCACTTATTAGGATCGTGTATTGAACGAAATACTAACTGATGTATGTGTATACCGAATCAAATAGTGCGAAATCCTATTTGATTGGCGATCCAATCAGTGAGAACGCACGTAAAAACAATTATGGATTGAATCTAAACGTTAAGAACGATTGATAATCAATCTAGTGCGATCTATGAACTTGGAACAGGTTCTTAGATGTCTCTGGATGGCTAGGGTACAATTTAGTATGTAGGTTTTTGAAGTGTTATGTTTTTCCATGATTTAAGTTGTATTTATAGGTTAGGGTTTCTCATTCGGGCGACTGAACCATTAGCATGGTTCAGTCGTGCGATTGAGTCATGCGGTTGATCCATTCGCACGACTGAGTGTTCAGTCGTGTGACTGAGTCAATCTCATGTTACAATCATGCGACTGATCCAGTCTCTAGGTTTAGTCGTGCGACTGGTTCATTAGCATGAAGTTGTTCATGCGTATGGTCCATTAGCATGGGCCATTCGCATGAGAACTTCAAATGATCCAGTTTGAATATGTTTAATAATCATTATTTGACTAGATCTATTCAAACAACCACAAACCTATATAGTTAGTTCAATAAGCGTTATTATATACTAAGCAATGAAATATTCAACATTATAAGCACAACCACACATTGTATTTCATTAACTACCCATTCTATTACATATGTGTAAGATCATAAAGACATTTTACATTAAGCTCAGAATTAGGTACACATGTATCTACAAAAAGACTGTTAGGACCTGGTATTTGAACGAAATACCTGGAGATTAGCATGTAAACCAGATCAAATAGTGTGGAATCCTATTTGATTGGCGATCCAATCAGTGAGAACACACGAAGAAACAATCAAGAATTGAAACTAATGTTAGAAATTGATTAGAATCGATCTAATGTGTTCTATGAACTTGGAGAACGAATTGGAGGCTTCTGGACGGCTAGGGTACGTCTGGAATCGTAATTAATCAAAAGCTATTATTTTTCATGAATTGGGTTGTATTTATAGGTTGGTATTATTCAATCGTGCGACTAAACCATTAGTATGGTTCAGTCGTGCGATTGAACCATGCGGTTGATTCATCCGCACGACTGAGTGTTCAGTCATGCAACTGAGCCAATCTTATGTGTTAATCATACGACTAATCCAGTCTCCTAGTTCAGTCGTGCGACTGAGTCATTCGTATGAAGTTATTCATGCTTATGGTCCATTCGCATGGGCCGTTCGCATGAGAACTTCATTATGTTAAGTTTGAATGTATTAATTAATAAACATTATGTGTAACCATTCAAACAATCGCTAACCTAATTAACAATTTAATATCAACTCATTAATGAAATATTAGTATTACAAATCACAAACAACCAATATCATTTCATTACTCATATCAAATTACACCAGAATCAGATAAACAAGATCTATTACATTTCATATCATGATCTAGGGACATACATGTATCAACAAACTCCCCCTTGGACCTAGATCTCTCTAATCTCTTGTTTTCTGCATAACCTCCTTGTATTTCTTGTACTTCTCCACTTTTGTGACTCCCGTGTGAATCTCAAACGTGAAGCAGAGTCGTATAACGTTCTGGAACTGGAGGGCTTGTACAATATCTTGCCTATCATAGAACAGTGGCTACTTGTATAGCGTATAGACATCACTTTCCGACAAGTTTGTAAGCCACATCGGGTCGAATACCCTGATAGTAGCCATTTGTCCCTCTTTGTTTAAGACTATGACCGCTTCATCTGTTCTCCAATCATAGTACCACCACTTAAAATGTGGAGTGAAATCCTGTGGCATTTCCCTGAGTGGGATTCTTAACATTATGCGCGGAGGATTCCACTTCAACACTATCTTAGGCTCGCCAGTAATGGCATCAACCTCAGACCTTCTGATATACCTAGTAGGCTATTGGGGTCTGAAGTTAACCCATCTAGTGTGGTACTCCTTCTTTAGGGCAGCCTCAAACCAGCCTGACATCTTCCTCGGGTCAGCATACAAAAGCTTTAGTTTGGCCAGCTGGTTGAGCTTAAAACCTAGTAGAGTCTTTAGATCATGTGGGAATCTGAAGTACTCTATGCCCTGTTCTCTCTTAACTGCATACGTAGTGAGATCTTCAAAGTACACCCATGCTATGATCCTTCCTGATACCTTGTGATGTTTCTTTACTCTATAGAGTTTGGTGTAGGAATCCTTCTTTGGTGCAGTACGTTGGACTCCAATTTCTTCAAAACATGCAGCCCAGTCAGCCTTTCGAATGTCGACATCATCATTTGAGGCTTGGGCTGTGTCTTCTACTTACTCTGTTTCTTGCTCCATATAGTTCAACACCTCAATAGTATCGCTGACAAGGGATTCACCCAGATTAAGGACCAAATTACCATCATTGTCAGCATACTGAGGGTACTCCTCGGCAGTGACATCTTCGATCTCTATATCATCAACATCGTTGAGCTCTTTGTCACTTGTCGAATCGTATGTCGGAGCATCTTTTACTATCTCATCTGGATTTAGCTCGAAAAGCTCTGCGAGTTGCTCATTTGATAGGTCATGAATTATTTCCCTTCTTCAGGGGTATAATTCACTGACCTCCTGACAATCCCTTGCAGATCAAGAATCATTGTTAGCTGAGACTTAACCTGCTAAAGGGGAGTAACATCAAACTCATCTCTTTGGTAATTTTGATCTGTTTGATTTAACATTCCACACATAAATCATTAGTAATTAATCAAACAGAAATGCATTAAAGTAATATAAACATTAAATACATTGTGTTCAATACAGGATTCAAATACAAAAGAAGATAAATACATAAACATCTAGTCTTTACTTTTATCTTGTATCATTGTTTCATCACTTGGAGGAGCAGAGGTAGAAGCTGATTGATCTTGTCTGTTCTTTGTCCTTTTCTCTTGACCTGTAGCAGGGGATGATGCAGGTGCATCCCCTCCTTCTGCTTCTTCATCATCGTCCTTCTCCTCTATCCTATCTCTTTCTGTATCTTCATACTCCTCAGTATCACTCTCATCATCCTCATCATTATCTTCATCATCATCATCTCTGTCTCCTTCCCTGATCTTCAATTGCTCCTCCTTAGATCCTTTCAGTTTTAACAAGACAATCTTCCTTGCCTTCTCTAGCTCCTCTACTTTCTTGCTTGATGTGACACTTTGAGCTTGGAGTTGGTCCAGCTTGGTGCTCTGAGCAGCCATCTGCTGGGCCTGCTCCTCTATAACTCGAGCCTGCTCTGCAATTTGGTGAGATTGTGCAGCAGTCAGATCAGTAAGCTGGTGGATCTGAGCTGCCTTTTCCTCATCAGCAGCCAATAAGCGCATCACCATTCTGTTAAGCGCTGACAACTGTTCCTCCACCCCGATTGGAGGTAGAGGAGATCTATAAGTATGTGAGGGATGGGCTGAGGGTATTGATTGGTGTGACGTGGTGGTGGAGGTGGCTGTAGTGAAGATAGGTCTGTATAATGGTGGAGGTGATGTGGGAGTAAAGGATATTGTGGTGGAGGGAATCTGTACTGTGGTGGTAGGTATGGTGGTGGTTATGGTAGATGTGGTGGATGTGGTGGCTGTGGTGGATGTGGTGGCTGTGGTGGATGTGGTAGATGTGGTGGATGTGGTGGCTATGGTGGATGTGGTGGATGTGGTAGTGAGGAAGGTCACCCGACGCTTCTTCTTCTTCTGACCATGCGGTTTAGCCATTCTCTTCCTCCTTGTTCCAGTTGAGGTGGAAGCTCCCCCTACAACCGTGCCTGTGGACCCCGGTGCATAGCTTGGGTGAGTATCAGTATCTCCGGAGTCTCTTGGGTGTTCACCAACCACCCTTAACCCATGTTCTGTGGGAACAACTTTTCTTCCATAGTTCACGTAAGGGGCTCCTCATCCGATCATCCTCCTCCTCTGCGCCAAGAACAAAATCCTGATGAAATCCGCTGACTCGGTAACTTCTCCAGCTGTGACGGACACTGGAGGTACAGAATCAGACATAGTGCCTCTGAGTGGACTAGGCATATCGTCTCCAGCATCCCCACTGTCAACATCATTTGAGTCATGAGTGGGTAGAGCTATCTGTTCCACATCAGAGTCACTATCATCGTGACGCCACTTTCTCTTTGCTGGCACCACGTAGTCATCCCGGGCAAGATGACCAAACAACCTCCTGACAGGAGGCTTCACTTTCGTTCCCCTATACACTTTCATCCTTCCAGGGTAGTGTAATCCATTACCTCCAAGACTACCGCATCATCCTTTTCCTTCGGCAGGGAGGGAAGCTTCTGATCTATGATCATCTGCATAAACCTCGGGTACATACAGAAGGCTTCCTTCCCTTTCCCCTCGATGTTCTCCACCAGATAGGTGAAGATCATCTTGGAGAAGCTGAACGGATGGTTCAGCACCAACACAACATACGCGTTCTGCATCTGGTCAGACAGCTCATCAAAACCACCTTTTCTGGAAGCCATGCACTTGAGCAGCATGTGCACAAGATATTAAACTGGGGACAGAGGTTACTCTTGTTGAGTACCCCAGAATTGATGTCCCCAGAGTATTTGGCTCTAAGAAAGCATCCTCTGACTGTGAGGGGATGTAATGGAGTCGGACAATCAGCGTTATCCCCTAATTGTAGTACGATCCTTAGATCCTCCTCAGAAATAGTAATAGCCTCTCCAAATATGGTACTTCTGATGCAATGAGGCTCAGACGATCTATCAACTGTAGCCCCTTCCCAGAAGGCTTGTTGAATGGATCGATACGGAGTGCAAGGAGTAGATATGGCATGTGCAATCCTCGATCTCAGTAGGAATGTGATTATGCCAGAGAAATCAGCAGCGTTTCTGGATGTTAAGTCCAGATGAGCATATATGTGCTTTGTGCTCATAATCCATCTACTCGCCATCTGTTACACAAAGATAGTAAACATAGTACCATTGACTAAGAAGTCATGAAATCCTTAAGCTTGAAGAAAATCTTTCTGTCATGCGATTGAGATTGTGCGACTGAGTTCAGGCGTGCGAATGAACAGTGCGAAAGGAGTTCGGTCGTGCGATTGAACCGTGCGAAAGGGGTTCAGTCGTGCGATTGAACCGTGCGAATGGGACTCAGTCGTGCGACTCATCCCATACGTACCTCTGAGTGTGCGACTGGGCTCCTACGTATATACCCTCATGCGGTTACACCAGTCGTGCGACTGAACTTCATACGCAAGGTTCAGTCATGCCTTTTAGCAGTTTGAGCCCTTCAGTGTGCGACTGAAGTTTATCACTCTATCCATTCGCATGAAGTACTAACTGTTCAATTCAAAATTACTTTTTCACCATTTTGAGTTTTAGACATCGTTATCTGGTTCATTTGACTCGCAATTCATTCTTAAACCACCTAACATCGTTACTTTCGTTTGTTTGAGTCATTTAGGTAGGTTATTTAGTCACTTAAGTCTCGTTACTTTGCGAGTCCGAATGTACCGTTTTTTCCATCAAATTTAAAGTTATGGGAGTGCATGTATACAGTAAATTACCTGTAGAGTCGATGTAGATGGTCAGTAATCAAGAAACAGGGGGTTGCGATCAATTGAAATTTTTGCAGAGTTGGGTTAATTCGTGCGATTCAGGGTGATTTTGAAGGTGGTGAGTCTCTGCGACCGACTCCCCTTCTATTTATATTAACCCTAGATTCAATCGTGCGACTGAGCTCATACGCACCTTTCAGTCGTGCGAGTGGGACTCAGTCGTGTGATTGGTTCAATCGTCCTTCTTCAGTCGTCCGACTGAATCTCAGTCGTGCGACTGAACCACTCATTCTCCCTTAATCATCCGACTGGGCCAATCGTATGGGCCATTCGGTTGAATAGTCCATATTCATGGTCCATTCGTACGAATAGCTTCCATTCGTATGATTGGTCCATACGGATGGTCCATTCGTGCGAATAGGTCATATTTATTTACTTTTCTGCCAATTTGAATATTTAACTTTTAAATCCCTTTAATTGCAGAAATTTATGTTATGAGCAGTTGATCATCTTAGACATGATCGTTTTGACTTGAAAACCTTTTTATCACCTCAGACGTGACTGATTTAACTTTTAACACATATGTGATCATCTCAGACATGACCTGTTAGTGAGTTGATCCCTTACTGATTTTCCTGATGTAATCCGACAAACAAACAAACTAAAATGACTGACTAAATTAGAAAATTAACTAAAAATAAAAATTGTTTTGCTTTTTATGAGAGATAAGTCCTGAAATGGAAATCTACTGGATTTGGTTTCGGAATAGACAGCTTTAACTTAGATTGACCATACCTGGACCAATTCAATTTTGGAATCATACAGGCATTCAAATCAGTTTGGACTTGTTATAAAAATCTTTTGATGCTCAATTCTTGGTGTCATCCAGAGCCATTTGCAACTTTAGGAAATCATACTGAAGCTCTTAGATTACCACATTGAATCAAACTTTCAAGAATTGAAGTCACATGATTGTCAATATGTTTGTCCACTTAAATCCATACATAGACTTTTGACCCAAAATGGTGATTGTTTTAGGTTTAATTATTTCAACTAACATTTGTGGATCCCACACTTATATGGTAAGCAACATTCCTCAGGAGCTTTGAGCGGTCAACGGGATTATTACAAGGAGAGACTATTCTTAGAGCTTTCAAAGAGAAGCCAGTCCTTAGGTCAGTGCCATCGCACACAGAGAGGCGGCAAACAAACAACACTGAATTCTAGAATATCTAGGTTATGCTTATCCTCAGGTCAGTGCCATCGCACAGCAGAGAGGCACACAACCTATCTCCTTGTTAGAGCAGCTAATATTATGTTGCACCAAATGCACCGATAACATAAGTCATTAGCTTGATAGCATTTTTATTTCATTTTTTCATGCTTTGCTCTATTATGGTCATCCACACACATTTGTGGCGTTTACATGCTCATTCCCCTTATTGGAATATAGTTGATTGTGTTAACTAGTGATAAGATGGGAGCCCACAGTCAGTTGAACCACTTAGTTTGATCTTGAGATCACCAGTCAGGTCTAATCATCTATTGTGTTGAATCTACCGACATATCAATTGTGGTCTAGCAACCTCTACGTCTACTCTCATTGTGTTACCTTAAGAGTTACCAGGTTTTCTATCATCTTCCCTTTTATATTGCTTAGACAACACAGACTTATACTTTGAATTTTTGCACCTTTTCTAAATTAAAATTTCAAAGTCCCTCTTGATTTGTTCCTGTGTACTATCATATTCCAAAAGGTTTGAATCGGTATCACAGACGATCTGCCTTATATCAGCTTTCCACTCCTTCTACCTTTTTTTAAATGTTAACTTGCTGACTTATTCTCCCCCTAAAATGCTAAAACCATAACTGGTTTAATTATTTTAGGATTTTAATAACAGCAAAATAACATGAGTTTAAATTAAACAGACTGAAAAAACCAATAAAATAAAAGGAAAAAATTAACTAACCTACATCGGACTACACATGATCATCATCAGGAATAACATCACTTTTCTTTTTAATGCCATTGACCTCTAGCAAATATTGAAAACGTGGTTATCAAAGGCTTTAGTAGAGGTCAGCGCGTTGAAAATCAGTATAATTTTTACCACATCAATTAAGTTCTTTTCAAAACAGTCTCTTATGAAATGATATTTAATACTGATATGTTTGGTCTTAGGATGTTGGACCGGATTTTTAGTTACTGCAATTGCAGCAGAGTTATCAACACAAATAGGAGTAGAGGAGAATTTTAAACCGTAATCCCGCATTTGCTGTTGAATCCAGACGATTTGTGAACAGTAACTTGCAGCAGCAACATATTCGGCTTCACAGGTAGACAATGCAACCGATGTCTATTTCTTACACTGCCAAGTCACTAGTCTTCTCCCAAAGAATTGACACCCTGCGGATGTAGACTTGTAGTTCATCTTGCAGCCTCCGTAATCCGAGTCACTATACGCCGTGAGCTCAAAATCATCATCATGAGGATACCACAACCCAAGTGTGGGTGTACCCTTTAGATAGCGAAAAATCCTTTTGACCCCAATGAGATGATTGACCTTAGGTTTAGCCTGATATCTAGAACATAAACATGTAGCATACATGATATCAGGTCTTGAGGCAGTGAGATACGTGAGGGATCCAATCATTCCTCGGTACATCGTGGCATCTACAAGATCTCCATTTTCATCAGGTGCTATGTCGTGATTCGTAGCAAGTGGAGTACCAGCAGCAGATGCATTCTCCATGTCAAAGCGATTGAGAATGTCTCCTACGTACTTGGTCTGATGTAGAAGATCCCATTGGTGTTTGATCCACATGTAGCCCGAGAAAGAACTTCATCTCCCCTATAGCACTCATCTCAAACTCTTTCTTCATAACTGCTTCAAACTCTTTGCATAACTCTTCGTTCTTTGAACCAAAAATTATGTCATCAACATAGATCAGTACGAGCAGTAGGTCGCCATCTTTCTCTTTAATGAACAGCGTGCAGTCAATTACTCCCCTGCCAAAGCCGTGTTTCACAAGATGAGTAGAGAGTTTCTCATACCAAGCTCTTGGAGCTTGATGAAGCTCGTATAAAGCCTTGTCGAGCTTGAAGACTCTATCTCGATGATACGGATCTTCAAATCCCTCGGTTGACTTACATAGACTGTTTCTCTGATTTCCTCCGTGAAGGAATGCACTCTTCACATCTAATTGATAGACTTTAATCTTCATGTATGATGCATAGGCAAGGAATATACGAATGGCTTCCATCCGTGCCATGGGTGCAAACACCTCATTGTAATCAATTCCCTCGACTTGGCGAAAACCCTGAACCACCAGTCGCGCTTTGTTCCTCATAATGACCCCTTGGTCATCCTTCTTGCATTTCAAGACCCATTTGGTGCCAATTACTTAGCACCTTTAGGTCGATCAACCAGAGTCCATACACCTAACTTCTTGAACTGAAGAAGTTCTTCTTGCATTGCACTCACCCACGCCTCATCATTTAGTGCTTCACTCAAGTATTTTGGCTCAAATTGTGAGACAAAACACCGATAAGCACCATCAAAAATATATCCCTTCTCCATAATTGAGGCGTAGTCAGCTGAGTATAGCTGATTTCGGGTTTGTACTCCTAATCTAACATCTCCAATGACATTGTCTAATGGATGATAGACGTTTAGTCATGATCCTGGAGTAGTAGGAACAGCTACCTTAGAGCCAAGATTATGAACATTTGGTTTTGCATTTGAGGTAGTTGGAGTTTGAGGCTCTGAAGTCGAAGGTGCATCACTGGTAGATGCTTGTGGAGTTTCAGGAACTGGAACCTGTTCCTCCTGACTGTTCTGGTTATCTTCTTCAGCTTCATCTTCAGAGGAGGAGTCACTGTCGTCGACCACTTCCCCTGACTGAGTAGATGATTCTCCCTGTGAGCTAGATGTTGGTGTATTCAAGATATCATACATCATTCGTGTAGCTAACTCGTCATCCGAGGGAGAGAGGGATGTTGAAGACTTGAAGAATCCATCATAGTCGAAAAAGTAGGCGGGTCCTTTGCAAGTAGGTGGTGTGGTATATCGCTGAACGTCAACATTACACCACACTTCTACTAGACCCGTTGAGTTGTTGTAAACTTGCTTGTTCGGTATGTTGTATCCTAGAAAGATGCCTTCATCTGCCTTCTCGCTGAATTTACCCTCTTGTGTCTTCTTCAGAAGTGTGCACGGCGTGCCAAATGGTTCGAGATACTCCAAGTTCGGTTTGCGTCTTTGTAGTAGCTCGTAACATGTCCTTCCGTGGCGCTTGACTATCAGGACTCGATTCAATGTATAACATGCATTCGCCACTGCCTCATTCCAGAATTGGATAGGCAGTTTCGAGTCTGCCAGCATAGTCCGTGCTGTCTCTATCAAGCTTCTGTTCTTTCTCTCAGCAACGCCATTCATCGAGGTGTGTAGGCAGAGTGAATTGATGCACAATTCCCTTTTCCTTGCAGTATGGCTCCATCCACTGGTTCTTGAATTCCGTTCCGTTGTCTAAGCGTACTTGTCTAACTTTCAGCTTGTAGAGAGATTCCAGTGTGGTTACCAACTCCTTGAATGACTCGAATTTTCTGATTTGAATTTCAGAAACATTACCCAAGTGAACCTTGAGTAGTCATCAGTGACCACAAAACAGTACACGTCGCCTGCAATGCTCTTTGTACTGACTGGACCAAACAGATCCATGTGAAGAAGTTCAAGAGGTAGTTCTATTGAATGAACTTTCTTTTCCGTATGAGACTTCTTTGTCTGTTTGCCTTTCTTGCAAGCTACACAAAAGTCAGGAAGTTGGAAGTTCTTGACATTAACTCCTCTTACCAGATCCTTCTGAATCAAGTGATTCATCTTCCTTTGACTAATGTGTCCCATTCTCCTATGCCAGGAGATGGAATCCTTTTCAGTAGCTTTAGATAGAAAACACTGAACCTCATGATCCATTGTAGAAGCTGTTGACAGATCCAAGACATAAAGATCTTTATATCTTGAAGCAGTCATCAAAACTTGGTCCTCTGGGATCACGTAGTCTTTCTTTAGTACATAACACTTCTTGTTGTCGAAGATGACTTTAAATCCCTTATCACATATTTGGGAAACAGAAAGTAAGTTATTTTGTAGTTGTTGAAAGTAGTTCACTTTATCAAACTTAACTTTCTGATTCCCCACTTCTCCCTGTGCTGTGATATAGCCACCCTTGTTTCCAGCAAACGAAACATGCCCTCCTTATATTCGCTTGACGTTTGATAAAAGAGCCTATTTCCTATCATGTGCCTGGATGCTCCGCTATCTACTATCCACGTGTTAGTTTCTGCACTGTATCGAACACCCTGCACATAAAGTAAAGGATTAGTTTGGGTTAGGAACCCAAGCCTTTACTGGCTTGGTTTCCCAGAGGCATCACACATCATAAATTCTACCCATTGATCCTTAGAGGATGAGGGTAGCTCAGGTTCCTTTTTTTCATTATTATCAGACACTGAGGATGTCTTCTCCGTCCATAATCAAGATTTGTGCAATGCCTGTTTGTGATAAACAGTCGACTGACTTACAGGTTGAATTTTAGGTTCACTAGTTCTTCTAGGTGGAGTCAGTGAGATCCTCTTAGAATACCTAGGCTTTGAAACTTGAAGTTCAATCTTCTTACGGGTGTCTGATAGAAGTGACATAGGAAGCAATGTGTCCATATTCACCACAGTTGTAGCACGATCTGCTATTAAACTTTCTTTGTGGAGAAGTGTGTGACACTCTAGTAAATTACTCACTCTAGGTTTTGACTCTGGTTCTTTGGTTGTTTTCTCTGGTTTAACAAAGTTAACTGTTTTCACCTGTTTAACCTCCTTTTCTTTTGGTTAATAGGTTTTGACTTGAAGTATGTGAAAGATTAACCTTAGAAGTCCTTTTAGGTTCTGATTTGACTCTGTTTGATCCTGACTTTAAGTTAACCTTTCCAAATTCCTTTTCAGAATTAACACTAGACAATTTTCCTTTGCCTTTGAAGTGGCCTCCTTTTGTTTGTTTCCAGAGTCCATAGATGAACATAAGGAATCTGGATCACTAACAAGAGGAGTAGACACCACATGATCCTTGATGGATTACTATTTATTGGTCTAGTCTTAGCGTTCATCAACGTCTCAGGTGGTGGTGGAACCACTTTATAACCCAATCCCTCCCCGTTGTTCCTTTCTCTCACTAAGTGTTGGACTATGTGTGAAGAACTAGTCCAACTGTGCAGTTTCTGTTTTAATGAATTTACTTCTACTTCTAGAACTGCCTTTTCCTTCTTAGTGTCTTCTAGGGAGTTTAGATAATACCTAATGTCATTAGCTTGGTTAAAAGCAACTACTTCGGTTTCCCTAAGCTGTTTAGTCAAAAGGTCTATCTTTTCTTTATAACTGTGCTCATTTTGTTTTAATACCCTATTAGCCTCAGTGCATAGTTGCAAATCTTTTACTAAGTTATATTATGATCTAATAACCTAGCAAATTTACCATCTATGCTATTCCTAAAGTATCACAATCAGAACAAGCATGATTATTAAACATTTGGTCAGTAGTACTTACCTGAGTTGATTCAGAAGAGTTAGCCATCAACGCAGCATCAGATGTCTCTGGTTCAGGTGATTCTCTCTTTTCTGTCCTGACGTGGTAGTCTCCTCTTTAGGCTTATAACTGACCTCGGTTGCAGTTGCTTCTTCACTATGTGACATCGCTATCTCAACTACTAGATCTCCTTCACTAGCGGAATCACTGTCATATCTTCTACACTTGCAATGTTTGATTCCCCTGGTGAGACAAACCTAAAGCTCCAATCCTGTCCTTCATCATCATGAGCGTCAAGGCTTTTGAATCCTTAGTTGATGAAGTAGAACTGGTAGCTTGCTTGTCTTGATGAGTGAAGGACGAGAACGGTTCCCGTTACCCGTCTTCTTAGGCTTGACACATTCTCTTTTGAAGTGCCCTTCTCTCCACAATTGAAGCAGGTCACTTTGCTCTTGTCAAAGCCAAATGTGGTATCCTTAGTATCTACCAAGTTCTGTCCGGTTTGTTTTACAAACTTCTTTGCCCTCCGGACAGCACTAGCTAAAGCCCACATTATATCCATCCTCTCAAGCTCCATTTCGTCCACCTGCTTGTAGTCCTCGTCTGCCAGATGGCAGTTTCCAATCTTCCCAGCAACAAGTTCATCATAAATGGACCATTGCAGCTAAAAGATCCATGTGTTCTCGAGCTACTTCCACCGTCACATTTTCGAGATTCTCAGTCTTCAGTTTAGTAGCACTTGCTTCGGATCCAATATAGTGTGACAAGTAAATCCCGATGTGTCTGATCCTGAGGGAGATGCATGTGAAGGATGAGCTAGACACAAATGCAGTCTGGAGAGGTGCTCCAGATGTCTTACCTTGAGGCGTGGCATTGTATAAAGCTGGATTTTGATTGTATGAAGACTTCTGAGCTCTGTACTTCATCCTAAGTGACCCTTCTCGCAACTTAAGAATGAATCATTATATCCAGTTTTGCCGGCATTCCATTCTGTCTAAGATTAGACACGATGAAACCCACTTTTCAGGCAATCCGTCTGCAAAATTAGTAACTTTCTCTTCCATGGTTAGCCACCCCATGTGGATGCAGTTCATTCATCAGATGGTAGAATCTATCTATAACATCATCCAAACTCTCATTTCCTATTGATGAGAAGTTATCGAATTCCTTCTTTAACTCCTTAGCCTTGATTTCCTTCAACGAACCATTCCCGTCGTACCTCTTTTCTAGCTCATCCCAAAGTTTCTTGAACTGCTTATTTTCTGAGTACTGGTGGAATATGTCTTTAGGAATAGATTGTGTAATCATGCATAAACTCTTTTTTCTGCATTGTATTTGACTTTCTGCATGTCCGTCATCCCTCCTAATGTTAGCTTAACACCATCAGCTCCCACCGGTGTACTATATCCAATCTCGATGGCTTCCCACAGATTCGCATCCACTCCGTTGAGGTAGATCTCAAAACGTTGTTTCCAGTGGAAACTCATCTAACATCAAGAGCTTTGGTGGTTTATTATGATTACCCACCTCACTCTCAAGCAACAGCAGGTTCTGTATCCTAGAGTCCTTTCAGCAGTAAAGGCTGACATTTGATCTTCCATTGCGAATAACTTTAGTCTAATAATTTAAGTCTAATAAAAAAATTGTCACGGGGCGACTGAAGGGTGCGAATAGTCTAGTCGTGCGTATGAACTCTACGACTGGTTCAATTGTGCGGCTGAACTAAGCGATTAGCTCACGTGCGATTGAATCTGATGCGTATGAACAGTACGCCCGAAAGGTTCAATCGTACGAATGGAGATGCGACTATGTCCAATCGTGTGTCTGAGCAATGCGAATGAGGTCCAGTCGTGCGAATGGCTCACTCGTGCGACTCAGCTGCTATTTTGCGAAAATTTCTAGGTTAAACGTGTTTTAGCCGTAAAAATTCAAACTTTCGCAAGGTCTATTGCCTAGTCTGTAGAAACAAACGTCGATGAGCAGGGAACGTCCAAGATCACTTTTGACACAAAAATTGCGTTTCTAGTGCAAAAACACAAGCTTTTTATCAATATTGATTGAATCACACGTAATCAAGAGCCTAAAGCTCTGATACCACTTTAGGACCTGGTATTTGAACGAAGACCTGGATATTGCGTGTAAACCAGATCAAATAGTGCGGAATCCTATTTGATTGGCGATCCAATCAGTAGGAACACACGAAGAATCAATCAAGAATTGAAACTAATGTTAGAAATCGATTGGGAATCGATCTAAGTGTTCTATGAACTTGGAGAACGAATTGGGAGGCTTCTAGACGGCTAGGGTACGTCTGGAATCATAATTAATCAAAAGCTATTATTTTTCCAAATTGGGTTGTATTATAGGTTGGTATTATTCAATCAGCGAGTAAACCATTAGTGTGGTTCAGTCGTGCGATTGAAACATGCGGTTGATTCATCTGCACGACTGAGTGTCATTCGTGCGACTGAGCCACTTATGTGTCAATCATACGACTAATCCAGTCTCCTGGTTTAGTTGTGCGATGAGTCATTCGTATGAATTATTCATCTTATGGTCCATTCGCATGGGCCATTCGCATAGAACTCATTATGTTAAGTTTGAATGTATTAATTAATAACATTATGTGTAACCATTCAACAATTGCTAACCTAATTAACCAATTTAATATCAACTTGTTGGACCAAAAGAACCAATGAGCCTGATCAGAGAAACCTCTAAGTCCCACAGGACATCACAACAGCTGAAGAAGACCTGATCAGCTGTTCTACAAAGTCTGAAGAATACAACTGCTGAAGTATCTCTGAAGTACTGAAGACAAAGACTAAGATCAACAGCTGAAGACAAAGTCTGATGTTCAAGTACTGAAGACATCAGCTGATGCTAACAGCTGATGACAACAGCTGAAGAGGGCTTCTTCAGTTGTTGTGATGGTTTTTCTTCATCAGTAGTTTTCTTTTCCTTTCAGTAGTTTGTTTACTTTTCTGTAGTTTTGTTTCCTTTTCAGTACTTGTAAACAACTGAAGAGGTTGTTCTTCAGTTGTTGTAGTATCAGTAGTTTTATGTTTTTCAGTAGTTGTAAATAAGATGTTTAACACTTAGGAACATTTGTAAGAAGATGTCAGTTGTTGACATCTTCAGTAGTTGTTAAACATCAGTAGTTATAACGGTTACATGTCACTTTCAAGTGACATCAGCCTACGTCATTCTTTCCTTTATAAGGAAGGATGACTCACCTGTAATCGTGCCATTGAGGCCGACAATCTTAATGCAATATTCCTTTTGTCAGATATTTCTCTCTCTATAACAAAATTCTTTTATCGCTTTATATCGAATGTTCTTGCTTGAATTTGTCTAATTCTGAGCTATTCCGCTGCTATATCTGTTCAATCGATTAAACCAAGAGGCTGAGATCCTAACAAATGGTATCAGAGCAGGTTAATCATTGATCGATCTAACAATTGATCATTGAAACTGTTCAATCGCTCTAAGTTTGATCGAATTAGCAAATTCGCAAGGATCTGTTATAGAGATTGAGAGTGTATCGCTTCTGGCCGTTTTATTTGAGGTTCTGTGTGGTTCTGAGCTAAATTTATTGTGATTTTACTTGAATCTGTCTGATTTTCCACAATGACTACTTCTTCGAATGATCCTTTCAATACTGGATCCTCTACCAAGCCTCCGATCTTGTGAGGAATGAGTATAACATTTGGCAGAGAAGATTGCTCCATCACCTGTCTGTCAATAGCTCAGGTTGTTGGACATCTGTGGTACATGGACCACATAAGCCAATGGTGAATGATCCGGAAACAAACCAGTTGGTTCCAAAGAAGAAGGAGCAATACTCCGATGAGGACAAGAAGTTGTTTGAAATCGATGCAAAAGCCCATGGAATTTTGGCTATGGCTATTCCTAATGAGATTTACTCTGGGCTTCTGCATTGTGAGTCTGCTCATGACCTCTGGAAAGCCATCAAAGAACAATTTGGTGGTACTGATGAGGTTTTAGCAAACAACAGGGAAATCCTCGCCCAACAATATGAGACTTTCTCTCATAGAAAGGGTGAGACTCTGACTCAACAATTTGAGCGTTTTTCATGTTTAATCTCTGAATTGAAAATGGTTAAACATGAATATACCAGGAGTCAGATGAACCATAGATTCCTAAGATCACTGCCTGAGAGATGGAACACATATACCATTGTTCTACGCTCAAATGCTGATGTTGATCGCCTATCTCTCACCCAACTTCATGGGAAACTGCTTACATTCGAGAGAGAGATAGAGCAGAAAAGGAAATTGGCTTCATCTGGCAAGCTTACTGAGGATTTTGTCCAAGGGAACACTGCCCTGATTGGACATCAAGAGTCAGAATATGCGTCATCTGAAAGCCAGTATGATGAGCATATTGATTTCTCTACAAACACTTCTGAGCCTGCCTTTGTGAGTGTTGATAGTTATTCTGCTGGTAGTAATAGTGACAATCTATGTTTCATCATGGATGATCTCAAGGGGATTGCTGATGATGACTTAGAAGAGATGGATATTTTGAGCCAAATGGCCTTGATAAATATCAGATCTCAGAAGTTCTACAAAAGAACTGGAAGGAAATTCCCAGGACTCTCTGGCAAAACCAAAGTTGGTTTTGACAAGAGTAAGTTGAAGTGCCATAAATGCCACAGGCTTGGACACTTTGCAAGAGAATGTAGATCATCTGGATCTAACTCTCCTGCACCTTTTGTGACTTTCCCTGGCAATAGTCAACAAAACAGAGGGCAACAACCTGTCAATTCTGGTTATCATCATCAACCACAATCTCCTGCATATTTGTTCCACAGGGGCCAATGCCATATCCATACCCCTGCTATTACATGCCACAACCAGGCCAGGTTCAAGCACCCACTGCTCAGCAACCACATGCACTCCCTGAGCCTCAACCATCCCAATCTCATCAAACTAATCAACTTCAACAACACAGCTTCTTCACACCAGGAGTTGTTGACTGGAGCAGCTTACCAGATGATGTGTCTGGTAATGAACAACTGTTCTCAGGTGCTGGTCAACATGGTGGTGAGCATCCTTTTGGAAATCTAGCTCTCATGACTTTGGAATCCTCTGATGGATCATCCTCAAGTACCTCTTCAACACAGGTATCACAGGTATCCTCTGAGGCTAAGGCCAAATTATGTTCTGAAACTTGCATAGCAGCATTTGCCTCTATTAGAGAAGCAAATGTGGCTTTAATCAATAAAAATGTAGAGCTAGAACAAATAATTTCCAAAAATAAAGCTGAGTTTGAGTCTGTGCTGAAAGAGAAAACTGATGAGATTTATAAATTAAAATGCCAAATCTCTGATGATAAGGCTAGGGAGGATGTACTCTTAGAGAAGTACAAAGACCTCAAAGATACTCTTGCTGTCACCCAGTAGAGTGTGATCGATGGGTACAATCTTGCAAGGGCTTTGAAATGCTTCTTAGTAAGCAAACAGCTTCCAATGTGAAGTTTGGAATTGGTTATAATCACACTGCTCCTCCTACAGATTTTGCTTCAAGAGCAGGAGTAGAATCTGATGGAGAAAGTAATGACCAATCCACCTCATCATGTGATTCACTACTTGATAAAGCACCATCAGTAGTTGAAGTCAGTAGTAATCCCTCTGTGAACCTATCAGCTGATATTGATGGTTCAACTGCTGACACTCACATGATCAATGAGTTGATCAACCCAAGTGTTATCCCTAGAAGTACTGAGGGTACTGGAGAGCAGGGGATAACATCTGGAGTTCAAATCCCAATAACTGACAGCACTAAGAGAAGAAAACTGTCAGTAGGAAGGATTTGAAGCCTACTAAGGGAGTTGACAAGAAGGCAAAAAGTGCTTCTAAACTGCTGAAGAGCAAGTCTTCAGTAGTTTCATCTTCTTCAGTTGATGATCAACAGAAGATGAAGAAGAAACCATGTGAAATATGTGGTCTATTCAATCATCTCACAGATTTGTTGGTACAAAAAGGGATCCAAACTCAAACAAAAGGAGAAAATTAAAGAAAACTTGGCTAAAATGAAAACTGAGTTTGAGTCCAAGTTTGTACCAGCAGCATCAAATCCTGTTACTCCTATGTCCAAAAAGAAATCTAAAAGGGAAGGAGTGCAACAGGCAACAGCTGAGGTTGCTCAAAAGAAGATGGTGCAACACAAGAACTCATCATCAAACACCAATACCAATGTGTCTGAAGAGCTGAAAGCTCTTTCCCAGAATCAGACACAGCTGGTAATGATGGTTCAACATCTGTTGGGAAGAGTTAACCAACTTGATGGCCCTGTGTTGAAACCCCAGAAAAGGAGATCCAAGCCAAAGGATTCCTCTTCTACACCATCTCCTTCACCTCAAGCTATTGTGCCCAATAAACCTGTTAGTTTACCATCTATTGATGAGACCAGGCCCAAAACCAAAAAGGTTTGGGTCTCCAAAACTAACTGATTGTTTATTAATGCAGGTTTCTTCAACATGCCAAAGTAGCATCTGGTATGTAGACAGTGGGGGATCTATGCATATGACTGGGAACAACTCACTTCTTAATGACTACTCTCCAGGAAGGAAGGTTTTGTTTCCTTTGGCAATGATGCAAGAGGTTACATCATCGGGAAGGGCTTTGTTTCCAATGGGGAAATAAGGTTTGATGATGTCAACCATGTGGAAAATCTCAAGTATAACCTCTTGAGTGTCAGTCATTGTGTGACAAAGGCCATGTTGCCCTTTTCACAAGCCAGAACTGCAGGATTCTGTCATCCAAAGTTCTGAGTTTGATTGACAAGGTATTGGATGCTCACACTCTCCTGAAGGCCAACAGGACAGGAAGAGTGTATGCCTTAGATCTTTCCAAGAAAATAGATCTCAAAGGCCATCCTTGCCTATTTTCCAAGGCCTCTCCTCAAGAATCTAATCTATGGCATAGAAGGCTGGGACATGTTAACTTCAAGAACATGAATCAGCTGATACACCATAGTTTAGTAAGGGGAATGCCTATGAAGGAGTTCAAGTGTGAAAACAACTGCACTGCTTGTTTGAAAGGAAAACAGCACAAGGTTTCATTCCCACCTATTGAAGAACCAAAGTCCACTGCCTGCTTACAACTTCTTCACATGGATCTCTTTGGTCCTGTGAGAGTGATGAGCATGGCAAAGAAGAAATACTGTCTGGTAATTGTGGATGATTACTCCAGATTTGTATGGACTTTCTTTCTACATTCAAAGGATGAAGCTGCACAGAAGATCATAAACTTTGTGTTGTATGCTGAGAAGCAGTATTCCCTCTCGGTCAAGTGTATTAGAAGTGACAATGGAACAGAATTCAGGAACAATACACTTGATGAGTTCTACCTTTCCAAGGGAATAAAGAGGCAGTTTAGTATTCCAAGAACTCCTGAACAGAATGGAGTTGTGGAGAGAAGAACAGGACCCTCATTGAAGCTGCAAGGTCTATGTTGGCTGATTCTGGACTGCCATTGACCTTTTGGGCTGAAGCTGTCAACACAGCATGCTATGTGCAGAATAGAGTGCTAATAAATCAGAGGTTGATGAAGACTCCATATGAAGTTCTACATCATTTGGCCCCTCTCATTTCATTCTTTAGAGCATTTGGGTGTCCCTGTTTCATTCTCAACACAAAGGATCAGCTCCGAAATTTTGATCCTAAGGTGGATGCAGGGTACTTTGTTGGTTATTCATCAACTTGCAAGGCATACAGAGTCTTCAACTGCAGAACAAAGTTGGTTGAAGAGACTCTACATGTCAAGTTCAATGAATCTCCAAAGGACAAGATTCCACAAAGCCCTGTGGAGCTCTTTGATTTGGACATACTGCAATATGTTCCTTATCAATCTCCTGCTGTTGCTCCTGTCAACAGTTCACCACCTGGTGTTACTGCTGAAGATGATGATGATAGTAGTAATCACCTCTTCAGGTTTAGTGACCAACTGCCTGAGTCCTCTAAACCTGATGCTCCTGTAGCTCCAGCAGCACCATCCACAACAAATGCTGATGAGATTTCTGCATCCTCAACTTCATTTGAGTTGCCACCATCTTCATGGTTTCAAGAATCTGCATCAACATCTGCTGCTGCTGAAGGTCCTACAAACACTTGCACAGATTTGATTGTTTACCAAGAGCTGAAAAATCACCCAATGTCTCAAATCCTTGGTGATATCAATGCTGGTTTTCAACCAGAAGCCAGTTGTCCAATTTCTGCTTCTATGCTCTCTTCATCAGTCAGCTAGAGCCAAAGAACTATCATGTAGCTTTGAGAGACAATGGATGGGTTGAAGCCATGCAGCTTGAGCTTCTTCAGTTCAAAAAACAGCAAGTGTGGGAGCTTGTTCCTCTACCCCGGTAAGTGTGCAATAGGCACTAAATGGGTGTTTAGGAATAAAACTGATGAAAATGGGCTAATTGTTAAGAACAAGGCCAGACTGGTTGTGCAGGGGTTTGCACAAGAAGAAGGTATTGATTATGATGAAACCTTTGCCCCTGTAGCCAGACTGGAGGCAATTAGATTGTTTTTAGCCTATGCTGCACTCCACAATCTTAAAGTTTTTCAAATGGATGTCAAAAGTGCTTTTCTATATGGTAACATAAAAGAAGAAGTTTATGTGTGTCAACCACCAGGCTTTGAGGATAATAAGCACCCAGAATGGGTATATAAGCTTGATAAAGCTCTTTATGGGTTGAAACAAGCACCTAGAGCCTGGTATGAGACCTTATCAAACTTTCTTCTACAGAATAATTTCACTAGAGGCTCCATAGATAAAACTTTATTTATTAAGAAGGTGGATCAGCATAAGCTACTTGTTCAAATTTATGTTGATGATATTATATTTGCATCCTCTGATCCCCAATTGTGTGAGGAATTCCAAAACTTAATGCAACAGAAGTTTGAAATGAGTGCAATGGGAGAATTACAGTTCTTTCTAGGTTTGCAAATCAAACAAAAAGCTGATGGAATTTTCATTCATCAGTCTAAATACACAAAAGATCTTTTGAATAAGTTTGATTTACAAAACTGTAAACCCTGTTCTACTCCCATGTGCAACACCACACAATTGGATGTTGATCAGAAAGGTAAAGCTGTTGATGAAACTCTTTACAGATGTATGATTGGTTCCTTGATGTATTTAACAGCTTCTAGACCAGATATTATGTTTGCTACATGTGTTTGTGCTAGATTTCAGGCTGCACCTAAGGAGTCTCATCTGATTGCAGTCAAGAGGATCTTTAGATATCTGCAAGGTACACAATCTCTAGGCTTATGGTATTCCACTGGACATTCTTGCAAATTAGTTGCTTTCTCTGATAGTGACTATGCAGGGTGTAAGTTGACCAGGAAATCAACTTCTGGTGGATGTCAATTCCTAGGCAACTGTTTGATTTCTTGGCAGAGTAAGAAACAAACATCTGTTGCTACATCCACTGCTGAAGCCGAGTACATTGCTGCTGCAAGTTGTACATCCCAAGTACTCTGGCTTCAGAATCAACTTTTGGATTATGGCATTACAGAGACTAAGACTCCATTATTAATGGATAGTGCTTCAGCTCTTTGCATTGTCAAAAATCCAGTCCAGCACTCTAGGACCAAACATATAGAAATTAGACATCATTTTATAAGAGATTGTTTTGAAAAGGGTCTAATTAATCCTATGTTTGTGCCTAGTGCTGATGAGCTTGCAGACATTTTTACTAAGCCTTTGGATAGTTCAACTTTCCACAACCTGGTGTTAAGGCTTGGTATGCTGCAGCTAGAATAAGTGACAACTACTGATGATCTCAGTAATTACTGATGATCATTGGTAACCATGTCACATATAAGTACTGATGAGTTATTTTACCCTCAGTAGTTTTTATAACTACTGAAGGCTAAATGCTTTAAGTACTGTACTTTATCTGTTCTAAACTACTGATGTAGTTACAACTACTGATGCACTTACAACTACTGAAATCAGTAGAAACAGATAAGTACTGATGTCCTATGAAACAACTGAAAACAGCAAAAAGGCTGATGAGTACGTGTTGAGGACAGTATGAAACAGCTGAAAGGCTATGAATTGACGACAACTACTGATGAGTACTCTCTCTTCAGTAGTTCACAAACTGCTGTTTCTTCATAAACAACTGAAGCAATACCATGTCTTCAGTAGTTTCACAACTACTGATGACTAACACCAAGTCTTCAGTTGTTTACAACAACTGATGGCACAACCAGGGTCTTCAGTAGTTTCACAACTACTGATGACTAATACCAAGTCCTCAGTTGTTTCAACATCTGAAGTCCAACTTGTCTTCAGTAGTTTTTTTTAAAACTACTGATGCCTAAATCAGAGACTTCAGTTGTTTCAACGTGATTGTAAACACCATGTCTTCAGTTGTTTTATAACTGCTGACCACACCAATACCATCAGTCGTTTCAAACCTCTGAAAGTTAATACCACGTCATCAGTTGTTTCAAATACTGATGACTAACACCAAAACCTTCAGTCGTTTCATACCCGTACCCTATATATATCTCCCTCTTTCAGAGTTTTTCATTCTTTCACGACCTAAAATTTCAAAAGCTCTGAAAATCTTTCACCTTCATTAATGGCGACCATGCAACTCAAGCCTCGACACAACTGTGTCGCGTACCTCACTAAATCGCACTTCTGGACCAAATTCGATAATGCTATAGATCTTATGGTCCAATCACCACTGAAAACGGCCTTCCTCCTAAATCCAATCATTTATGCCGATTCGCTACATCAGTTTTGGACGAATGCAACTGTTAATGGAGAATCTATCCATTCGTCTCAACTCTCATAAGGTGGTCATCTCTACTGCTACCATCCGCCAGATATTACTATTAGATGATGCTGCCTACCCTGTTGGATATCCTAAGCGCCAATTGATCTTTCATTTGGACAACATGGATATCAAGGCGATCTTAGTGCTTCGACCATCCTGAAGAAACATTTTCCAGATGCTGAACGATTGATATTTCATATGGTAAATGTTTGCCTGGCCTCGAAGACTTCTTCTTGGGATCAACTGTCTTCCAGATGGCAACAGGTACTGTTCTCTATCCTTGAACAAGAACCACTAAACTTTTCTGAAATAATTTTTCTTGAAATCAAGGATATGGCCACAAAACCACTTTCTAACCGTTGGATACTATATCCTCGGTTATAATGGCCATAATAGAGAATCAGCTTTATGCTGAGGGACTAGTTGGTCTGGGAGTCCCTGCTTTGGCTGTATTGCCGGAGGTATACTCCCGACACAACACTGACCAAACTCTTAAACAGGCTGCCAAGCTGCGCAAACCCACGCAGCTGGAACCCACAGCCTCCACTTCCACATCCAAAGTCCCCTCCAAACCCACAAAGAAGAAGCCTAAGAAGGCTACTCAGGGAGTTGAGTCCCCTGAGGATGCTCCTGCTGCACCAAAGCAGGTTATCTCTACTGGAAATAACCCCCAGTAGAGACTATGACTCCACCAACCGAAGCCGCTCAGGTTTCCTCTCAAAAGGAACCTGATGCAACCACTCAAAGGGAAGCCACACTGCTGGGATCCTCCTCACTTGAGGGGATTACCATTGAAGAGCACCACTCGCCCCGGGTGCACACTGCTTCCACACCCTCTCCTGATGCAACCCCCCCTCAAAGCCCTACAATAATTGTTGCAAAAGTGCTGACGCAGTTGCATTCCTCACCCCCCACCCAGACACCAATCACTACTGGGATAACCTCAACACCTGAGGGGGAGGATCACAATGCTTCTGTCAACCCACAGCACAGGGGTTATCATGTTCCATCTCCTGGTGTAGACAAGGAGGTGCGACCTTCTGGTGAGGCTGCCACTGCCTCTGACTCAGCAAATGACCAGGATGCAGTTGGTAACATCTCTAAGACCTCACCAGCGGCAACAGCTGATGAAGGACATAGTCCTGAGGCTGGAAGTCCCCAGAACCAAGAACAAGGGGCACATGCTATAATTGATCTACACTCAAGGCATGTTAATCCTGACTCTGTCAGGAGGTCAGGTGATTCAGTATCAACTGATGATGACCTGAGCTTCTTCTATGATGTAGTTGCTCAAAACACCATCCTAGAGGATGAGGTTAGCAGACTCAAAGAGCTGCTGGCCAAGATGTCTCAGGATGAAAGTCCATCTGCCACCACAATACACCCACAGATGGCACCTTCTTCTGAAGGTCCCCTAAACACTGAGCCAATACATACTTCCAAGCCACCAGCCTCTGCTTTTGGCACTGATTCTCAGGAACAGAACCATCCTGATCAATCAGTTGCTAACCTTCAAAAATCCCTACCTCTCATCACTCCCATGATCACAGATATAGTGATCAAAGCCATTGATGAGAGGCTTCCTACAATAATACAACCCCTGGTGGAGGAGTTGGTGACCAAATCACTTTCTACTGCTCAAACCCTTGCACCCAATGCAACCAAAAAGGGGGAGAGTCAGTCAGTTAAAGGAAAAAGGAAGAGGACAGATGGGGAGAAGGAGAAAGAATCAGAGAAGGTAAATGAGAAGGAGTTGGCTGTTATAAGTGTGGAGGAGACTGAGTTTGATCATGAGAAGGAGAGAAGTGAGAAGAGAGCTGAAGTGAATGAAAGTCAAAAAGACTTTCATGTCACATATCAAAAGAGGAAAAGAGGAGAGTCTGAGAAGGAGAAGGAGCTGAATGATATGGTGAAAGAAGCTGATGCCAACCATAACCGTTCAATGGATAAAATCATTGATCAGTTATATAGGCAGAGTTTTGACATCCAACAACTAGACTCCGAGATCAGAAGGTTGGAGACAGAGGAGATCAACTCAAGATGGGCTAGTTATGATGCCTTAGAAAGAGAAAGGCTGGAGATAATGATTAGATTTGTAGCCAAATACTTGGGAAGATCTCTGATAGAAATAAGGGCCTGGACCAGGGACAACATCTTGGCAATAACCACCAAGATTTGTTCGTCTGAAGCATACTCCAAGGGTTTAGTGATTGAGGCATTAAATGAAGCTGGGGTTGGGAACCGAAAAGAACTGACAAAATTTACTAAAGCCTTCCTTACAGCCAAAATGCTAAAACAGTCTGAAAAGCCTCTATCCTCAAAATCACTACCTCCACAACCCACTAAAACAACCCCTTTACCCTCTAAACCAACCATCCAACCCACAAAACCAAATCCTTTACCCCAAAACCCACTGCCAGTGATGTACCTAGACAAAAGAAAAGAAAGGTACTGAGGCTGATGAAGAAGAAGAGGAGGATGAAGACAGACTGCCACTCTCTGCAGTTATCACTTTGCCTAAGGCTAATCCAATGTCCATCACTCCTGCTTCTCAAATGCATGCTGTGATGATAAAGATTGAAGAGGAACAGATGCAAAGACATGATGAGGAAATGCTGAAAAGCATTGACAAAGCATATGCCACATCCTCTTCAATGATTAGCATGAAGAAAGAAGTTTTAAGATTGTACACCCTTGCTAATACCTTTCAATACCAAAGGGAAAAAGTAAGGATATGGCCTGATCCTAGGGTGGCACACCGGATTGTCAAGAAAGAAATTCCTTCAAAATACAAGGGCCGAGTGAAGAGGGTTGTCGACGAAGACATCACTGTGGTTCTTGTAGTGTCCCCCTGGGAAATTGTAGAAGAGTTCAAGAAAGCTTATGAAGCCAAACAACCACCCCAAAAGATGTTGGAGAATAAAATCATAAAGAAGGGATTGGTTTACAAAAGACTTGAAAACTTCAAACAAGATGAGCTCAACCTGCTCTTAGAAGGGACTCATCCAGATGAGTTTGCTTACAGACAAATAACCACGGTTGAGCTCAAGAATGGAAAACAGGCCAAGTACATCTCTGAAGTGTATGGCCGAGAAGGATTGTTTGATGGTGTGCCCGAGGTGCTGACAATGGATGAGCAGATCATGTTTCTAAGGGCTTACACCAGGGAATCCTATAGGCTGATACACGGGAAGTAGATCTCATGGTTGGGGTAACAGCTCAGTGTCCAAGTCCCCAATACAGAGCTCCCAACCATATCATGCAAAACAGATCATCAGAGACTTCTTCCCAGGCCGGTGCTGAAAAAGGGTCACTTCTCATCTGATCAAGAGGATAAAAAGACCAATCTATCTGCCAAAATAAGTGGGACTCGTCAATAACTTAGAGGTTTTGGCTGCATTGGTTCAGGGGGAGTTTGTTGGACCAAAAGAACCAATGAGCCTGATCAGAGAAACCTCTAAGTCCCACAGGACATCACAACAGCTGAAGAAGACCTGATCAGCTGTTCTACAAAGTCTGAAGAATACAACTGCTGAAGTATTCTGAAGTACTGAAGACAAAGACTAAATCAACAGCTGAAGACAAAGTCTGAAGTTCAAGTACTGAAGACATCAGTTGGATGCTAACAGCTGATGACAACAGCTGAAGAGGGCTTCTTCAGTTGTTGTGATGGTTTTTCTTCATCAGTAGTTTTCTTTTCCTTTCAGTAGTTTGTTTACTTTTCTGTAGTTTTGTTTCCTTTTCAGTACTTGTAAACAACTGAAGAGGTTGTTCTTCAGTTGTTGTAGTATCAGTAGTTTTATGTTTTTCAGTAGTTGTAAATAAGATGTTTAACACTTAGGAACATTTGTAAGAAGATGTCAGTTGTTGACATCTTCAGTAGTTGTTAAACATCAGTAGTTATAAAACGGTTACATGTCACTTTCAAGTGACATCAGCCTACGTCATTCTTTCCTTTATAAGGAAGGATGACTCACCTGTAATCGTGCCATTGAGGCCGACAATCTTAATGCAATATTCCTTTTGTCAGATATTTCTCTCTCTATAACAAAATTCTTTTATCGCTTTATATCGAATGTTCTTGCTTGAATTGTCTAATTCTGAGCTATTCCGCTGCTATATTGTTCAATCGATTAAACCAAGAGGCTGAGATCCTAACACAACCATTAATGAAATATTAGTCATTACAAATCACAAAAACAATATCATTTCATTAATCATATTAAATACCCAGAATCAGATAAACAAGATCTATTACATTTCAGATCATGATCTAGGGACATACATGTATCAACAAAGACTTATTGGGAATCATACATTCGGATGTTATGGTCCTTTTAAGACAATGACTAGAAATGGTGAAAGATACTTCATTACCTTTACTGATGATTACAGTCGCAATGGTTATGTGTTCTTGATGACACATAAATATGAAGCTTTTGAAATGTTCAAAATCTTCAAGAGTGAAGTAGAAAATCAACTCAATAAAACTATCAAAGTTGTTCGTTCAGATAGAGGAGGTGAATACCTCATTGAGGCTTTTCAAGATCATCTAAGAAGTTTTGGAATCGTCTCACATCTTACGCCACCTGGAACACCACAACATAATGGTGTGTCTGAAAGGAGAAACCAAACCCTATTGGATATGGTTTGATCTATTATGGCTATAAGCTCACTACCTTTATCATTTTGGGGTTTCACATTGCTCTCTATGGCTCGTATTTTGAATATGGCCCCGACCAAGAAAGTGGATTTGACACCTTTTGAAATATGGCATGGAAGAGTTCCATCGCTATCATATTTAAAAATATGTGGTTGTGAAGCTTATGTTAAGCAAAACACCCAAAACAAGTTGGAAAGTCGATCCACAAAGTGTATATTTGTTGGATATCCTAAAGACTGTATAGGATACTACTTCTTTGACCCAACAGAGCAAAAAGTTTTTATTGCTCGAAAGGCAAAGTTCTTGGAAGCTAAGTTCCTTATGGAAGGAATAACGTATTGAACAGTGAAATTTGATGAGAATCAAGATCCACAAGCCCATACACGTTTGGTTGACACTAGCAATCAACAGGAGGTTGTTGATGATGATCAAGAGGTTGATCAATACACACAAAGCTTTTGTAGATCTGGTAGAGTTAGCATTCCACCTGAAAGATATGGATTTTTCACGAATGGATGCTATGTGGTGACTCTGATGAGCCAACTACATACCATGATGGAATGTCCAATTTGGATTGTGACAAATGGCTGGAAGCCATGAACATAGAGATGCAATCCATGTATGACAACCAAGTTTGGGAATTGGTTGACCCTCCACTTAACTCCAAACCAGTTGGATGCAAGTGGGTTTTCAAGAAGAAAACAGATTTATGCATGGAAACTTGGATACTTACAAAGCAAGACTTGTAGCAAAAGGTTTCACTCAAACTCAAGGGGTTGATTATGATGAAACCTTCTCACCTGTGGTAATGCTAAAGTCAATTAGGATATTATTTGCCATAGCTGTATATTATGACTATGAGTTTTGGCAAATGGATGTCAAAACTGCATTTCTTAATGGACATCTCGAAGAGACTGTCCATATGGTTCAGCTTGATGGTTTTGTCGATCCATAACATCCTAATAAAGTATGCAAGTAAAGAGATCAATCTATGGATTGAAACAAGCATCGAGAAGTTGGAATCAACATTTTGATGAAGAGATTAAGAAATTTGGTTTCATCAAGAACGCTGATGAGGCTTGTGTATATAAGAAGGCTAGTGGGAGCATAATTACATTCTTAGTATTGTATGTTGATGAAATACTACTTTTGGAAATGAGAATCCAACCATGGACGGTGTTAAAACTTGGCTTGGAAGTTGTTTTTCCATAAAAGATCTCGGTGAAGCCGTCTATATTTTGGGAATAGAGATCTATAGGGATAGATCAAGGTGGTTGATAGGTCTAAACCAAAGTGCATATATTGATAAAGTCTTGAAAAGGTTCAAGATGGAAAACTCTAAAAAAGGTATGGTACCTATTCAAAGAGGGACAATATTGAGTACATCTCAATGTCCAAGCTCAAAGGATGAGCAAGATCGAATGAAGGACATCCCATATGCGTCTGCTATAGGATCCATCATGTATGCGATGATATGCACTAGACTGGATGTTTCATGCGCGTTAAGCATGACAAGCAGATATCAGTGGAATCCAGGTAATAGCCATTGGATGACTGATAAAAGTATATTGAAATACCTTAGGAGGACTAAGGATATGTTTCTAATATACGGATCTGATGAAGAGGAACTCG
Organism: Flaveria trinervia; assembly: GCA_025506515.1. Taxonomy (NCBI): domain Eukaryota; kingdom Viridiplantae; phylum Streptophyta; class Magnoliopsida; order Asterales; family Asteraceae; genus Flaveria; species Flaveria trinervia. The sequence goes on from CM046451.1 coordinate 45,955,301, forward strand.
TTGTAAAGGTTACACGGATGCGAGTTTCCAAACTGATCAAGATATTCTTGATCACAATCCGGGTATGTCTTCATTATGAATAGTGGAGCAATGTCCTGGAAAAGTTCAAAACAAGACATGGTAGCATTGTCCACTAAAGAATCTGAATACATAGCCACCTTATAAGTAGCTCAGGAAGCTGCATGGATAAAGAAATTTATCGCCGATCTAGGGGTGGTCCCTACCATTCAAGACCCCCTAGAAATCTTTTGTGATAACGAGGGTGTTGAAGGGATCGAGATCTAGTTTGATCAATTAGATTAGGATTTGCAGCGGAATAGCACACGAATTAGACGAAATTCTAGCAAGAATAATATGAATATTCAATCAAACAGTAACAGTTATAGAGAGGGAATTTTTTGTAAAAAGAATGTTTTCATTCATGCACAAGCTTCCCGTAGAGGGAAATTAGGTCAACATTCCTTTTATAAGGAATGTGACATCAGCTGATGTCACATGATAGTGACATCTAACTGATTTATACCAACAACTGAAATTATACTAAACTACTGAAGATGTCCACAACAACAGAGGACACCTTCATTAGAAGCTAAGTATAAACTAACATTATAACTACTAAAGTTATAACATCTGAAGTATAAGAACTTCAGATGTTTTACATAATATAAAACTACTGATTACAAACTACTGAAATATAAACCATCACAACTACTGAAGAGAACTACTTCAGCTGTTGTGACAACTTCTGAGAACTTGATCTTGAGACTTTGTCTTCAGCAGTTGTCTTCAGCAGTTTTCTTCAGACTTTGTCTTCAGCAGTTGTCTTCAGACTTTGTCTTCAGCAGTTGTCTTCAGACTTTGTCTTCAGACTTTGTCTTCAGCAGTCGTCTTCAGACTTTGTCTTCAGCAGTCGTCTTCAGACTTTGTCTTCAGCAGTCGTCTTCAGACTTTGTCTTCAGCAGTCGTCTTCAGACTTTGTCTTCAGCAGTTGTAGATCACTTCAGTTGTTTTGATGTCTGTGGGACTTAAAGGTTTTTCTGATCTGGCTCATTGGTCCTTTTCGTCCAACAAACTCCCCCTAAACCAATGCAGCCAAAACCTTTAAAATTATTGTGATCCCACTTATTGGCAGAAACAAAATCTGGATCAGCTCAGAATTCTTCAATTATAAGCTCAGCCCAGGGAAGAGATTTCAGAAGGTTTGATTTGCAAAGGATGAATGGGAACTCTGTCTTGGGGAATTAGACACAGAGCTGTTACCCCATTCATGAAACCTACTTCCCAATAATGAGTCTGTAAGACTCTCTGACATAGGCCTCAAGGAAAACAACTTGTTCTTCCATTGTGAGTTCTTCAGCTCCACTTTCAAAGAAGAACTCAGGCCCATAGTACTCAGATAAGTACTTAATATGCTTTCCATTTTTCAGCTCCACAGTTGTTATCTCTCTGTATGCAAACTCATCAGGATGAGTGCCTTCAAGCAATAACTGGAGCTCATTTCTTCTTATTTCTTCAAGCTTCTTGTAGATTAACCCCTTCTTTACCATTTTGTTTTCTAGTAAAGTTTGTGGAGTCAATTTAGACTTGTAAGCTCTCTTGAATTCATCAAGAATTTCCCAGGGTGACACTACAATGGCCAGCATTATCACAGCATCTACAATCTTCTTTACTTGGCTATTGTATGTGCTTGAAATCTTCATTTTATGAATTCTGTCACTTACTCTGGGGTCAGGCCAAATTCTCACTCTCTCTTTTAGATATTGGAATGTAAATCTGAGAGCATACAACCTCTGAGCATGTTTCTTCATAGCTTGTATGGATGAAGACTTGGGAAACTCTTTATCAATCATCCTTAACAGTTGCTCATCATGTTGTTTGTGTTGTTCTTTTTCTTCAAGTTTGACTTTTACCATTTGCCTTTGAAAGTCAGGTGTGAATGTTGTTGGTTGACTCCTAGGCTCAGGCATTTTTATTTTGAGAACAGCAGAGAGTGGCAGACTATCATCCTCATCATCTTCTTCTTCTTCTTCCATCCTCAACACCATTCTCTTCCTCTTAGGTGCATCATTGGTAATGGGTTCAGTAGGTTTCTTAGGTAAAGGAATTGGTTTTGAAGGTTGTGAAGGTGGTTGTTTTGGTTTGGGTGAAAGTGCAGGCTGCTCTAGCATCTTGGATTTGAGTGAAGCTTTGGATAGTTTTGCCATGTCAGTCCTTTTCCCAACACCAGCTTCATCAAGAGCTTCTATGATCAATCCTTTGTTAAATACTTTAGAAGAACAGATTCTGGTGGTTATCTCTAAAATAATGTCTCTGGACCATGACTTTACTTCAATGATCGACCTTCCCAGATGTTTTGATATAAATCTTGCCATAGTTTCCAGCCTTTCTCTTTCTTCTCACTCCAACTTGCCTATCTTTGTTCAATTTCTTGAATCTCTAACCTTCTGATCTCAGAGTCAAGTTTGGCAGTGTCAAATCATTGTCTAAAGAGTTGATCAATAATCTTATCCATAGATCTGCTATGTTGCTCGTCAGCTTGTTTGATCAATTCTTCCAACTTTTTCTCACCTTTAGTCTTTTCAGAGGATTTCTTCCTTTTGTAGGTGATCATCTCTTTTTCTTTCTGCTCTTTTTCTGCTTCCTCTTCAGCTCTTTTTCTTTTGTCTACTTTCACTGACTTAGACTCCCCTTTTTTGGTTGCATTGGGTTTAAGGGTGTGAATGTGAGAAAGTTTCTTAGAAACCGCAGCATCAACTAAAGATTAAAGAGTTGAGGAAAGCCTCTCATCAATGGCTTGATGTACAGTGTTTGTGATTATGGAAGTGATGAGAGGTAAGGATGTTTGAAAGGCAGCAACCATTTGCTCAGAGGGGTTCTGTCCCTGAGAAATGGCACCTGAAGCAGAGGCTGGTGGCAAGTTTGTTGAGAGTAGCTCAGTATTTGGGATAGTTTCACGAGAAACTGCCATCTGTGGGTGATTCTTGTGACATTTTGGCAAGCAGTTCTTGTAGTCTGCATACCTCAGTCTCAAGAATAGTGTTGTGGGCTATAACATCAAAGAAAAAGCCCAGGTCATCATCAGTCTGTGCTGAATCAGCTGACCTCCTAATGAAATCAGGATAAACATGTGCTGAGTGTAGATTAGTATTCACATGTGCCCCTATTTCTCGGAACTGGGGACTTCCTGCCTCAAGATAATATCCTTCATTGGCAGTCGCCTCTGGTGAGGACTTAGAAATGATACAGCTTCATCCTGATCATGTGCTGAACAAGGAGAAGAGGCAGCCTCGCCAGATGTTCTAATCTCCTCCTCTATAATGGAGATTGAACTCTGTAATCCCTATGCTGTGGTTATCAGCTACATTATAATCCTCTCCCTCGACGGTTGAGGTTTTCCTAGTAGTAATATGTTTCTGGGGAGGGGTAGAGGAATGTAGTTGAGTCAACACTTGTGCAATAACCACAGTTGGGCTTGTAGGGGTGGCTTCAGTGGGAGATAGGTGTGAAAAGGATTGCACTTGGGGTGAATGGTGCTCTTCAATGGCAATCCTCTCAAGTGAGAGAGATTCCAGTAATGTGGTTTCCCCATTTTTGGTTGCATCAGGATCCTGTTGAGAGGATACTTGAGCGGTTTCAGCTGGGAGAGTCCTGGAAACTACAGGGGGATTACTACCCATAGTTTCATCCTGCCTTTGTGTTGTAGGGGCATCATCAGGGGACTCAACTCCCTGAGTAGCCTTTTTGGGTTGTTTGGAGTGAGGTTTGAAGGGGACTTTGGATCTGGAGGATGAGGCTGTGGGTACCTTCTGCTTGGGTTTTAGCAGTTTGGCAGCCTCTTTTAGGTGTGGGTCAGAGTTGTGCCTGGAGTATACCTCTGGCAAAACTACCACAGCAGGGACTCCAAGGCCAACAGGGCCATCAGATTGTAACTGATTCATGATTATGGCCATAAGAAACCTGGATATAATAGCCATCTGTTAGCTACATGTTCATTTCCAGATCTTTTAATTCTAAAAATATAATTTCAGAAAAATTTAAGCTTTGACTTTCAAGAATAGAATACAATACCTGCTGCCACCTGGATGACATTTGATCCCATGAAGAGGTTTTGGGGGCAAGACAAACATTGATCATGTGAAAGATTAGGCGTTCAGCATCATGAAAGTGCTTCTTCAGAATGGTAGTAGCACTTAGATTGCCCTCATAGCCATGATAATGAATGAGAGATCAATGGTGCCCTTTGGGTATTTGGTGACAAAGGTAGCATCATTCAGATCTAGCGTTTGGCGAATGATAGCAGGAGTGACAATCACCTTCTTGTTGTTTACAAATGACTGGAGAGTGATCGCAACATCATTCTCACCAGTATGGATGGTGACATTTGTTCAGAATTGACGAAGAGAGTCGGGATAGATGGTAGGATTCAGAAGAAAAGCCATTCGATACTGGGAATCAGCCATCAGATGAATAGCATCATCAAACTTAGTCCAAAAGGTCGATTTTGTGAAGTAAGCACACAGTTGTGTCGAGGTTTGATTTGCATGGTCGCCATTAATGGGAGATGAACGTTCGGAAATCGATTTATGAAAAGTTTGAAGTTAGGGTTAGGTATTTATAGGTTATGAAATGGCTGAAAGAACACAGCTGAAAGTTTTGGTTTTAGTCATCAGTTGTTAGAAAACGACTGAAGACATCGTTTTAACTTTCAGGTGTTGTAAACAACTGAAGACTTGGTGTGGTCATCAGTAGTTGAATACTAACTACTGAAGACTTGGTTTGGCTTCAGTTGTTTTGAAATGAAACAGCAGTTGTTATAAACAATTGAAGAATAAACTTACTCATCAGTTGTTGTCGTCAATTCACATATCTCAGTTGTTTCATTTGACCTTAACACTTACTTAGTAGATTATCTGATTTTCAGATGTTTCATTGGTCATCAGTACTTATCTGTTAGAACAGACGTCAGTAGTTGTAACCACTTCAGTACTTGCAACAGATAAAGTACTTCAGTACTTTAAGGAATTTAGTCTTCAGTAGTTATGAAAAACTGCTGAAGATAAAATAGCTTTAGTACCTATTTATGAGAGTTGTATACTGATGCTCATCAGTACTTGGGAGCTGAGATCATCAGTAGTTGTCAATTTATTCAAGCTGCAGCATACCAAGCCTTAGCACAAGATTTTGAAAAGTTGCACTGTCCAAAGGCTAGTAAATATATCTGCAAGCTCATCAGCACTAGGAACAAACTTTGGATCAATCAGACCTTTTTCATAACAATCCTGATAAAATGATGTCTGATCTCAATATGTTTGGTCCTAGAATGCTGGACAGGATTCTTAACAATATAAAGAGCTGAAGCACTATCCATTAGTAAAGGAGTCTTAGTCTCTGTAATGTCAAAATCCAGTAATTGATTTTGAAGCCAGAGTACCTGAGATGTACAACTTGCAGCAGCAATGTACTTGCTTCAGCAGTGGATTTAACAACAGAGTTGTTTCTTACTCTGCAAGAAACCAAACAGTTGCTAGAAATTGGCATCCACCAGAGGTGGATTTTCTTGTTAATTTATACCCGGCATAGTCACTATTAGAGAAAGCAACTAATTTGCAAGAGTGCCTAGTGGAATACCAAAGTCCTAGAGAATGAGTTCCTTGCAAATATCTAAATAATGATACCATTTGAAGGGATCGAGATCTAGTTTGATCAATTAGATTAGGATTTGCAGCGGAATAGCACACGAATTAGACGAAATTCTAGCAAGAATAATATGAATATTCCATCAAACAGTAATAGTTATAGAGAGAGAGTTTTCTGCAAAAAGAATGTTTTCATTCATGCACAAGCTTCCCGTTGTCAGGATCAGTGATCACAAGTTTGATGTATTAGAGCGTAACGCAGCGGAATAAGAACAAGAATTAGACAAATTGTAGCAAGAATTTGATACTCGTATGCATTAAGAACAAATACGGTTATAACGAGAGAATATATTTCTGTAACAAGGAATGTTTCTATGATATCAAATATTTCTGATCAAATCATTATCCTATTACAATAGGTTGACACTCCTTATATAGAGTGCAATCGCTGCTGTTATCACGGGAAAGTGACAACTGGCAGATCTAGTAAAAAAATAACTAAATCTTAACAAACTACTGAAATGTTCACAACTACTGAGAACATATCAGAGTGTTAAGTACAAAATATAAAACTACTGATAAGAAACTACTGAAACTACAACGACTGAAGAACAAGCTCTTCAGTCGTTTTACAAAACTACTGAAAAACATAAAACTACTGATGAGCACAACAACTGAAGTAGTATTCTTCAGCTGTTGTGTCAAACTACTGAACAGGTAAAACATAAAACTACTGAAAGGTAAACCGTCACAACTACTGAAGAAGACCTCTTCAGCTGTTGTGACAACGTCTGATACTTGGTCTTCAACACTTGTGTCTTCAGACTTTGTCTTCAGCACTTGTCTTCAGACTTGTCTTCAGCACTTGTGTCTTCAGACTTTGTCTTCAGCACTTGTCTTCAGACTTTGTCTTCAGCACTTGTCTTCAGACTTTGTTTCAGCACTTGTCTTCAGACTTGTCTTCAGCACTTGTCTTCAGACTTTGTCTTCAGCACTTGTGTTCAGACTTTGTAATCAGCTGTTGTCTTCAGCTGTTGTGGTCTTCAGTAGTTTTTGTGATGTCTGTGGGACTTAAAGGTTTTTCTCATCCGGCTCATTGGTTCTTTTGGTCCAACAAACTCCCCCTGAACCAATGCAGCCAAAACCTTTAACTTTATTGAGGTCCCACTTATTGTTGGCAGAATGGTTGGTCTTTTTCCTTCTTGATCAGTTGAGAAGATGACCCATATAAGCACTAGCCTGGGAATGAGTCTCTGATGATTTGGTTGGCAATGTATGGATGGGAGCTCTGTATTGGGGAATTGGACACTGAGCTGTTCCCCATCCATGAGACTCACTTCCCATGTATAAGCATGTAGGATTCTCTGGTGTATGCTCTGAGAAACATAATTTGTTCTTCCATGGTCAGGTTCTCAGCTTCACCATCAAACAATCCTTCACGCCCATACAGCTCTGAGATGGACTTGGCCTGTTTGCCATTTTTGAGCTCAACTGTTGTGATCTGTCTGTATGCAAACTCATCAGGATGAGTCCCTTCAAGTAACAGACTGAGCTCATTTTGTTTGAAGTTCTCAAGCCTCTTGTAGACTAACCCCTTTTTAATAACTCTGTTCTCTAGGGGTGGCTGTTTAGTCTCATAGGCCTCTTGAAATCTCTACAATCTCCCAGGGTGATACTACAGAACCACTGTGATCTCTTCATCTACGATCCTTTTTACTTGGCCCTTGTATCTCGAAGAATGTCTTTCTTTAAATCCTGTGAGCCACCCTAGGATCGGGCCATACTCTCACCTTTTCCTTCTGATATTGAAATGTGTTGGCAAGGGTGTACAACCTCAGAGCTTCTTTCTTCATGCTAATTATTGATGAAGAAGCAGCATAAGTTTTGTCGATGCTTTTCAACATCTCATGTCATGAAGCCTTTGCTGCTGCTCTTCTTCAATCTTTACTCTCACAGTTTCCATCTGTGAGGTGGGAGTGATGGGCATGGGTTGGCTTTAGGCAATGTTAGGATTGCAGACAGAGGCAGCCTATCTTCTTCCACATCATCCTCTTCTTCTTCTTCTAGCCTCAACACCCTTCTCTTCTTCTTCTTGGGTGCATCATCGGCTGTTGGTTTAGAGGGTAAGGGAGTTGGTTTTGTGGGTTGTGGTTGTTTGGAGAGGGAATGTTGACAGGCTGAGTTAGCATTTTAGAGGTGAGTGTGGCTTTTGAGTGTTTGGCTAGCTCAGTCCTGCTCCCTGCTCCTGCTTCATTCAAAGCTTCGACTACTAAACCCTTAGTGTATGCTTCAGACGAACAGATCTTGGAGGTTATGGCCAAGATACTGTCCTGGTCCATGATTTAGTCTCGATCAATGATCTCCCAAGATATTTTGCAATGAATCTAATCATGATCTCTAGTCTCTCTCTTTCTAATGCATCATAACTTGCCCATCTTGAGTTAATTTCTTCAACTTCAAGTCTCCTGATCTCTGAGTCAAGCTGTGCAGTATCGAACCTTGTCTATATAGTTGATCAATAATGGCATCCATTGATTTACTATGTGTAGCATCTGCCATTTTGATCATCTCATCGAGTCGGAGTTCTTTCTCTCTTCCTTCACCCTTCCTCTTCTTATATGTGACATGAAAGTCTTTGTGATGTCACTTTCACCCACTTGATCATTTTTGGTTCCCTTCACAGACTCCTCTTCTTCTCAGTTTCCTTTTCTTTCAGTTTGCTCTTCCTCTTTGCTTTCACTGACTGACTCTCCCCCTTTTTGGTTGCATTGGTTGCAAGGGTTTGAGTAGCAGAAAGCCTTGTGCTCACAATCTCCTCCACCAGGGGTGTATGATGATTGAGGAAGCCTCTCATCCATGGTTTTGATCACAATGTCTGTGATCATTGGGGTGATGAGAGGTAGGGTTTGCTGAAAGATAGCAACTGTTTGCTCAGAGGGGTTCTGTCCCTGAGAAGCAGTGCCAGAAACAAAAGCTGGTGGCTTGGGAATTTGAGTGGCTGAGTGTGTGGGAGGACCTTCAGGTGAAGGTGCCATCTGTGGGTTTATGTTGGGGCAGATGGACTTGCTTCTTGAGAGAATTGGTCAAGTAGTCTTTGTAGTCTACTGACTTCTTCCTCAAGAATTGTGTTCTGGGCCAGAACATCATAAAAGAAGCCCAGGTCATCATCAGCAGATGCTGAATCATCTGACCTCCTGCTTGTAGCAGGATGTACATGCACTGGGTGTAGACCAGTTTTAGCATGTGCCCCTTTTCTTGGAACTGGGGACTTCCAGCCTGAGGACTATGTCCTTCATCAGCTGTTGCCTCTAGTGAGGTCTTAGCTATGTTACCAGCCTCATTCTGATAATGTGCTGATTCAGAAGAGGTGGCAGCCTCACTAGATGTTCTAATCTCCATAACCACACAGGAGGTAGAACATGTAACCCCGATGCTGTGGGTTTCAGAAGCATGTGATCCTCGTCCTCAATAGCTATGGTTCTCCCCTTGTTGTGGTTGTTGGGGAGGAGAGAGCATGCAGCTGAGTCAGCACGTTTGCAATGATAATGGTTGGACTTTGGGGGTGGTTGCATGGGGAGATGGGGTAAAAGCAGTGTGCCCTAGGGAGAATGGTGCTCTTCAATGGCAATCTCCTCAATGAGGAAGATCCCAGATTTGTGGGTACCCCTTCTGTGGTTGCTGCAGGCTCCTTTTGAGAGGAATCCTGAGCGGATATGGCTGGTGAAGTCCTTGTATCCACTAGGGGTTATAACCAGTGGATATAGCCTGCGTTTGTTTCAGGGGCATCCTCAGGGGACTCATTTCCCTGAGTAGCCTTTTTGGTCTTCTTTTTAGTGGGTTTGGTGGGGACTTTGGATTTGAGGTGGTGACTGTGGGTTCCAGCTGCTTGGGTTTTCGCAGCTTGGTAGCCATTTCAGTGATTGGTCAGAGTTGTGCCGGGAGTATACTTCCGGCAGTACAGCCATAGCAGGGACTCCCAGGCCAACAAGTCCCTCAGCTTGAAGTTGGTTTTCAATTATGGCCATTATGAACCGAGGATATAATATCCAACGTTAGCAAGTTTTTTTTGGGCCATATCCTTGAGCTCAAAAAATAGTATTTCAGAAAAATTTAAAGGTTGTTGCTCAAGGATGGAGTACATTACCTGTTGCCACCTTGTGGACATTTGATCCCATGATGAAGTCTTGGAGGCAAGGCATACATTTACCATATGAAATATGAGACGTTCGGCATCCGGAAATGTTTCTTCAGTATGGTAGATGCACTCAGGTTACCCTGGTATCCATGTGGGCAAATGATTGATCTGTTGTGCCCTTTGGATACCAGTTGGGAAAGTGGCATCATCCAGATTAAGGGTTTGGCGAAGTGTCTGGAGTAATGACCACTTTTTGACCATGACAAACGATTGAAGAGACTCTGTGTCATTCTCCTCAAAGACCAGAGTGACGTTTGTCCAGGATTGGTTAAGGGATTCGGCATATATGGTGGGATTTACCAGAAAAGCCGTTTTGTAGGGTGACTGAACCATTAAATCAATGGCGTTGTGAAACTTGGTCCAGTATGGCGATTTTGTGAGATGTGCGACACAGTTGTGTTGAGGTTTTAGTTGCATGGTCGCCATGAAGAAGAGAGGGTAGAGAGTTTCAGAGGTTTTTGAACGTTAGGTTTGAGAAGAGAAGATAAAAACTCTGAAGGTGGGATAAGGTATTTAAAGGGTCGGGTTAGAAAACGACTGAAGGTTTTGGTGTGAGTCATCAGTTGTTGAAACTACTGATGACGTGGTATTAACTTTCAGACGTTGAAACAGCTGAAGTCTCTGATTTAGTCATTAGTAGTTATAAAACTACCGAAAACAGTTTTGACTTCAGGTGATGACACAACTGAAGACTTGGTATTAGTCATCAGTAGTTGTGAAACTACTGAAGACAGTGGTTTTGTCAGCAGTTGTTGTAAACAGCTCAAGACTTGGTGTTAGTCTTCAGTAGTTGTAAACTACTGAAGACAGTTTTGGCTTCAGTTGTTTTAATGAAACAGCAGTTGTAGAAACAACTGAAGAGTAATTACTCATCAGCTGTTTTCATCAATTCATAGATTTTCAGTTGTTTCAGTCTGACCTCCACTCTTACTCATCAGACTTAGATCTGAGTTTCAGACGTTTCATTGGTCATGAGTACTTATCTGCATTTCTGACATCAGTAGTTGTGGCTACAACAGCTGTTGTGACTACATCAGCTGTTGTAACTACATCAGCTGTTTTAACATAAAGTACTTCAGTACTGGTGAGTATGTAGCCTTCAGTAGTTATATAAAACTACTGAGGGAAAAACAACTCATTAGTACTTATATGTGACAATAATGAACTAATGATCATCAGTACTTGTGAGCTGAGATCATCAGTAGTTGTCACTTATTCTAGCTGCAGCATACCAAGCCTTAACCCAGGTTGTGGAAAGTTGAACTATCCAAGGCTTACTAAAAATGTCTGCAAGCTCATCAGCACTAGGAACAAATTTTGGATCAATCAGACCTTTTCAAAACAATCTCTAATAAAATGGTGTCTGATTTCAATATGTTTAGTCCTAGAGTGTGGACAGGATTCTTGACAATACAAAGAGCTGAAGAGCTGTCCATAACAATGGGGTCTTAGTCTCTTTATGCCATAATCCAATAATTGGTTTTGAAGCCAGAGTACCTGAGATGTACAGCTTGCAGCGGCAATGTACTCTGCTTCAGCAGTTGATGTAGCAACTGAGGTCTGTTTCTTGCTCTGCCAGAAATCAAGCAGTTGCCTAGGAATTGACATCCACCAGAAGTTGATTTCCTGGTCAACTTACACCCTGCATAGTCACTGTCAGAAAAAGCAACTAATTTACCAGAGTCTAGTAGAATACCATAACCTAGAGATGAGTGCCTTGCAGATATCTAAAGATCCTCTGACTGCAATCAAATGAGACTCCTTAGGTGCAGCCTGAAATCTAGCACAAACACATGTAGCAAACATATCTGGTCTAGAAGCTTTAAGTCATCAGGACCCAATCATACATCTGTAAAGTGTTTCATCAACCACTTTACCTTCTGATCTGTATCCAGTTGTGTGGTGCTGCACACGGGGGTAGAACAGGGCTTACAGTTTTGTAAATCAAACTTTTCCAAAAGATCTTTTGTGTATTTGGACTGATGAATGAAAATTCCATCAGCCTTTTGTTTGATTTGCAAACCCAGAAAGAACTGTAATTCTCCCATGGCACTCATTTCAAACTTCTGTTGCATCAACTTTGTAAAGGCATCACACAACTGTGGATCAGAGGATGCAAAAATATAATCTACATAAATTTGAACAAGTAGATTATGTTGCCCAGCTTTCTTAATGAATAAAGTCTTATCTATGGAGCCTCTAGTGAAATTATTTTCCAGAAAAAAGTTTGATAATGTCTCATACCAGGCTCTAGGAGCTTGTTTCAACCCATAAAGAGCCTTATCAAGCTTATACCCCAATTAGGATGTTTATTGTCCTCAAAGCCTGGTGGTTGACATACATACCTCTTCTTTAATTTTCCCATACAAAAATGCACTTTTGACATCCATTTGAAAAACTTTAAGGTTTTGATAAGCAGCATAAGCTAAAAACAATCGAATTGCTTCCAGTCTGGCTATAGGGGCAAAGGTTTCATCATAATCAATACCTTCTTCTTGTGCAAACCCCTGAACAACCAGTCTGGCCTTGTTCTTAACAATAAGCCCATTTCATCATTTTGTTCCTAAACACCCATTTAGTGCCTATTGCACACTTACCTGGAGGTAGAGGAACCAGTTCCCACACTTGTTGTTTCTTGAACTGAAGAAGCTCAAGCTGCATGGCATCACCCATCCATTGTCCTTTAAAGCAATGTGATAATTCTTTGGCTCTTGCTGATTAATGAACAGAGCATAGAAGCAGAAATTTGACAATTGACTTCTTGTTGATACGCCACAGTGATATCACCAATGATTGAGACATAGGGTGATTCTTCAGGTCTTGATACATAATGAGATCTGTGCAAGTGTTTGTAGCAGGCTCAGCAGCAACAGATGGTGATGGTGAATCATTTCCTTGAAACCAATCAGTGGATGGTATTCAAAGGAAGTTGAATTTGAAGAAATCTCATTAGCATTTGTTGTGGATGGTGCTACTGGAGCTACAGGACCATCAGGTCTAGCTGAATCAGGTAGTTGATCACTAAACCTGAAGAGGTGAGTACTGCTATCATCATCATCATTAGCACCAGCAGAACCACCAGGTGGTGAACTGTTGACTGGAGCAACAGCAGGAGTTTGATAAGGAACATATTGCAGTATGTCCAAATCAAATATCTCCACAGGGCTTTGTGGAATCTTGTCCTTTGGAGATTCATAAACTTAACATGTAGATTCTCTTCAACCATCTTTGTTCTACAGTTGAAGACTCTGTATGCTTTGCAACTTGATGAATAACCAACAAAGTACCCTGCATCCACCTTAGGATCAAATTTTTAGAGTTGATCCCGTGTGTTGAGAATGAAACAAGGACACCCAAATGCTCTAAAGAATGAAATTAGAGGGGCCAAATGATGAAGACTTCATATGGAGTCTTCATCAACCTCTGATTTACTAGAACTCTATTCTGTACATAGCAAGCTGTATTGACAACTTCAGCCCAAAATCATTGGCAGTCCAGAATCAGCCAACATGGACCTTGCAGCTTCAATAAGGGTCCTGTTCTTTCTCTCCAATACTCCATTTTGCTCAGGAGTTCTTGGGATGCTATACTGCCTCTTGATTCCCTTTGATAAGTAAAACTCATCAAGTGTGTGGTTTCTGAATTCAGTACCATTGTCACTCCTCACACACTTAACTGGTAGGAATACTGCTTCTCAACGTGAAACACAAAGTTCATAATGGACTGCGCAGCCTCATCCTTTGAATGCAAGAAGAAGTCCATACAAATCTGGAGTAATCATCCACAATTACCAGACAGTATTTCTTCTTAGCCATACTCATCACTCTCACAGGACCAAAGAGATCCATGTGATGAAGCTGTAAGCAGGCAGTGGACTTAGATTCTTCTATGGAGGGAAATGAAGCTTTGTGCTGTTTTCCTTTTAAACAAGCAGTGCAGTTATCTTCACACTTGAACTCCTTCATAGGCAGTCCCCTTACTAAACCATGGTTTATCAGCTGATTTATGTTTTTGAGATTAACATGACCCAGCCTTCTATGCCATAGAGTAGATTCTTGAGGGGAAGCCTGGAAAATAGGCAAAGATGGCCTTTGAAATCTATTTTCTTGGAAAGATTAAGGCATACACTCTTCCTGTCCTGTTGGCCTTTAGGAGAGTGTGTTCATCCAACACCTTATCAATCAAACTTAGAACTTTGGATGACAGAATCCGACAGTTCTGACTGGTGAAAAGAGCAACATGGCCTTTGTCACACATTTGACTGACACTCAAGAGGTTGTACTTGAGATTTTCCACATGGTTAACATCATCAAACTTTATTTCCCCATTGGAAACAAAGCCTTTGCCGATGATGTAACCCTTTGCATCATTGCCAAATGACACAAACCCCTTCTTCCTTGAGAGTAGTCATTAAGAAATGATCTGTTTCCTGTCATATGCATGGATCCTCCACTGTCTACATACCAGATGCCTCTGAGGTATGTTGAAGAACCCTGCAAAATACAACAAATTAGTTAGATTTTAAGACCCAAACATTTTTGGTCTTGGGCCTGTTCTCATCAACAGATGGTAAACTAACATGTTTGTTGGAAACAACACCTGAGAGGAAGAAACTGGTGAAGAAAAGGAATCCTTTGGCTTGGACCTCCTTTTCTATGGTTTCAACATAGGAACATCTAATTGGTTAACTCTTCCCAATAGATGTTGAACCATCATAACCAGCTGTGTCTAATTTTGTGATAAGGCTTTCAGCTCTTCAGACACATTGGCATTGGAGTTTGATAAGTTCCTATGTTGCACCTTCTTCTTTTGAGCAATCTCAGCTGTTACCTGTTTAACCCTTCCTTTTTGGATTTCTTTTTGGACTTAAGGGTTACAGGATTTGATGTTGCTAGTACAAATGTGGCTTCAAACTCAGTTTTCATTTTAACCATTTTCTCTTTACTTTCCTCTTTATGTTTGAGTTTGGATCCCCTTTTGTACCAACAATCACCTGTAAGATGATTGAACAAACCACATACTTCACATGGTTTCTTCTTCATCTTATGATGATCATCAACTAAAGAGAATGAACCTACTGAAGACTTGCTCTTCAGTACTTTGGAAGCATTATTTGCTTTCTTGACTTCCTCTTTAGTAGTCTTCAAACTCTTTCTACTGACAGTTTTCTTCTCTTCAGTGCTGACAGTAGTTGGAGTTTGAACTTCAGGTGCTAAATCTTGCTCTCCAGTCCTTTCAGGACTTCCAGAAATAGCTCCTGAGTTGATCATCTCTTTGATCATGTGAGTGTCAGCAGTGGAACCATCAACATCAGCTGATGGGTTCTGAGAGGGCTTAGTGCTGACTTCAACTTTTGATGATGCTCTATCAAAAAGTGAATCACATGATGAGGTGGATTGGTTATTGCTTTCTCCATCAGATTTCACTTCTGCTCTTGAAGCAAAATCTGTAGGAGGAGCAGTGTGATTATAACCAATACCAAACTTCACATTGGAAGCAGATTGCTTACTAAGAAGCATTTCAAAACTTTGCATGATTGTACCCATCGATCACACTCTACCTGGGTGACAGCAAGGGTTTCTTTGAGACTTCTCTAGTCTTCCAGAATAACCTCTAGCTTAGCCTTTTCATCATTTAATGGCATTTAAGCTTATAAATCTCATCATTTTACTATTAAGAGTAGACTCAAACTCAGATTTTCTTTTGGAAATGGTTTTCTCAAACTCAAGTTTTAAATTAATAATGCTACATTTACCTCTCTAATGGAGACAAAGGCAGCAATGCATGATTCAGAACATAACTTGGCCTTAGCCTCTAAAGATACCTGAGTTACCTGTGAAGATGATGCATTTGAGCAGGAACCCTCAGTAGACTCCAGGGCCATGAGAACCAGATTCCCAAAAGGACTATCACCACCATGTTGACCAGCACCTGTGAACAGTTGTTCATGACCAGACATGTCATCCGGTAAACTGCTCCAGTCAACAACTCTAGGGGTGAAGAAGCTGTGTTGTTGAGGTTGAGGAGGTTGATGAGATTGAGATGGTTGAGGTTCTGGTAGTGCATGAGGTTGTGGTACTATAGGAACTTGAACTTGATTTGACTGTGGCATGTAATAACAAGGGTAAGGATATGGCATTTGACCCTGAGGAACAAAATATGCAGGAGATTGTGGTTGAGAATGGTGACTAGAATTGACAGGATGTTGCCCTCTATGTTGTTGACTATTGCCAGGGAAAGTCACAAAAGGTGCAGAGGAATTATATCCAGATGATCTGCATTCTCTAGCAAAGTGTCCAAGCCTGTGGCATTTGTGACACTTCAACTTACTCTTGTCAAAACCAACTTTGGTTTTGCCAGAGAGTCCTGGGAACTTTCTTCCAGTTCTTTTGTAGAACTTCTGAGATTTGATATTTATCAAGGCCATTTGGCTCAAAATATCCATCTCTTCTAAGTCATCATCAGCAATCCCCTTGAGATCATCCATGATGAAGCATAGATTATCATTATTACACCCGGTAAACTGACTATCAACACTCACAAACACAAAATCAAAAGTGTTTGAGGAGAAATCAATATGCTCATCATACTGGCATTCAGATAAAGCATATTCTAACTCATGACCAACCAAAGCATTGTTGCCTGGTACAAAGTCTTCAGTGAGCTTTCCAGATGAAGACAGTTTTCGTTTCTGTTCTATCTCTCTCTCAAATGTGAGCAATTTCCCATGGAGTTGGGTGAGAGATAGTTTGTCCAAATTTGCACTGGAGCGTAGGAAAATAGTATATGTGTCCCATCTCTCAGGCAGTGATCTGAGAAATCTGTTATTCATCTAGATATTGGTGTACTCAAGTTTGACCATTTTTAATTCAGAGATCAAACAAGAGAACCGCTCAAACTGTTGAGTCAGTGTCTCACGCTTTCTATGAGAGAATGTCTCATATTGTTGGGCAAGGATTTCTCTATTATTTTCCAAGACCTCGTATGTTCCTCTAAATTGTTCTTTCAAGGCATTCCAGAGGTCATGGGCAGTTTCATGATGCATTAGCCCAGAATAGATTTCATTGGGCAGTGCCATGGCCAGAATTCCATGGGCTTTTGCATCAATCTCAAACAATTTCTTATCCTCATCTGAGTATTGCTCCCTCCTCTTTAGAACCATTTGATTGGTTTCCGGGTTATTCACCATAGGCTTGTGTGGACCATGTACCACTGATGTCCAACAACCTGCGCTGTTAACAGACAGGTGATGGAGTATTCGTCGTTGCCATATGTTATACTCATTCCTAACCAGCATTGGAGGCTTGGTTGAGGAACCAGTATTGTGAGGATCATTGGAAGGAGTAGTCATTTTTCAGTCCAAATACAATTTAATTCAAGCTTTTAAACGTTTTTACATAGACCACAACAGACTCAATGAAAACCAAGAGAAAATCTCAGGATGAATGACCAGAAACACAGAAAATTCAATCTCTATAACCGTTTCTTGCAAACAAAAAAAATGCTAATTCAATCAAACTTGGATCTTGAATAGCAGTTTCAATGATCAATTATTAGATCGATCAATTATTAACCAGCTCTGATACCATTTGTCAGGATCAGTGATCACAAGTTTGATGTATTAGAGCGTAACGCAGCGGAATAAGAACAAGAATTAGACAAATTGTAGCAAGAATTTGATACTCGTATGCATTAAGAACAAATACGGTTATAACGAGAGAATATATTTCTGTAACAAGGAATGTTTCTATGATATCGAATATTTCTGATCAAATCATTCTCCTATTACAATAGGTTGACACTCCTTATATAGAGTGCAATCGCTGCTGTTATCACGGGAAAGTGACAACTGGCAGATCTAGTACAAAAATAACTAACTCTTAACAAACTACTGAAATGTTCACAACTACTGAGAACATATCAGAGTGTTAAGTACAAAATATAAAACTACTGATAAGAAACTACTGAAACTACAACGACTGAAGAACAAGCTCTTCAGTCGTTTTACAAAACTACTGAAAAACATAAAACTACTGATGAGCACAACAACTGAAGAAGTATTCTTCAGCTATTGTGTCAAACTACTGAACAGATAAAACATAAAACTACTGAAAGGTAAACCGTCAAAACTACTGAAGAAGACCTCTTCAGCTGTTGTGACAACGTCTGATACTTTGGTCTTCAGCTGTTGTGACAACGTCTGATACTTTGGTCTTCAGCACTTGTGTCTTCAGACTTTGTCTTCAGCACTTGTGTCTTCAGACTTTGTCTTCAGCACTTGTGTCTTCAGACTTTGTCTTCAGCACTTGTCTTCAGACTTTGTCTTCAGCACTTGTCTTCAGACTTGTCTTCAGCACTTGTCTTCAGACTTTGTCTTCAGCACTTGTCTTCAGACTTTGTCTTCAGCACTTGTCTTCAGACTTTGTCTTCAGCACTTGTGTTCAACTTTGTAATCAGCTGTTGTCTTCAGCTGTTGTGGTCTTCAGTAGTTGTTGTGACGTCTGTAGGACTTAAAGGTTTTTCTGATCCGGCTCATTGGTTCTTTTGGTCCAACACCCGTAGAGGGAAATTAGGTCAACATTCCTTTTATAAGGAATGTGACATCAGCTGACGTCACATGATAGTGACATCTAACTGATTTATACAAACAACTGAAATTATACTAAACTACTAAAGATGTCCACAACAACTGAGGACACCTTCATTAGAAGCTAAGTATAAACTAGCATTATAACTACTAAAGTTATAACATCTGAAGTATAAGAACTTCAGATGTTTTACATAATATAAAACTACTGATTACAAACTACTAAAATATAAACCATCACAACTACTGAAGAGAACTACTTCAGCTGTTGTGACAACTTCTGAGAACTTGATCTTCAGACTATGTCTTCAGCAGTTGTCTTCAGACTTTGTCTTCAGTAGTTGTCTTTAGACTTTGTCTTCAGACTTTGTCTTCAGACTTTGTCTTCAGACTTTGTCTTCAGACTTTGTCTTCAGACTTTGTCTTCAGACTTTGTCTTCAGACTTTGTCTTCAGACTTTGTCTTCAGACTTTGTCTTCAGCAGTTGTCTTTAGACTTTGTCTTCAGCAGTTGTCTTAAGACTTTGTCTTCAGACTTTGTCTTCAGCAGTTGTCTTCAGACTTTGTCTTCAGCAGTTGTCTTCAGACTTTGTCTTCAGCAGTTGTCTTCAGACTTTGTCTTCAACAGTTGTAGATCACTTCAGTTGTTTTGATTATGTGGGACTTAAAGGTTTTTCTGATCTGGCTCATTGGTTCTTTTGTTCCAACAGGTGTGATTGCTCAAATCAAGGAACCCGGTGCACATCAAAAGACTAGACACATTGAGCGGATATTCAACTACATAAGGGATGAAGTTGAAAAGGGAAAGATATGTATTCATAAAGTTCACACCGATCAAAACATTGCGGATTAACTCACGAAGCTCCTTGAAAGGGCAAAGCATGAAAGTCATACTTGTGCCTTAGGACTTCGATATTCTAGTGATTGGAATTGATCTGTTTACTATTTAAAAGTTTGGAACAATGTAATATTTAACTCTTTCATATATTTGTGATATTCTGAGTTATGTTCTTTTTAGCATGTATACATCCATGAATATGTTTATTATTCTAAATGTCCGTAGTCAATCATGTTTGTGGGAACAAATATGAACGTAAGACTATTATGAACATTGATTGGTGGATGTTCATAAGGCATGAATATAGACCAATTGGTTGCTGCCAAAGTTCATAGATTTTTGTGGGATACAAATATTGGACTAACCCGCGTATCAAATTTTACTACATGGAATCTTCTTGATTGATCATAAGTAAATTTGAGTAAAGGCGGATATCAATTGGTGTCCTCCGACCCGAGATACATATTGGGTTTTGATATTCACCAAAATGTTATACCTTGAGCTAGTTCTTCACTGCTCTAAAATAATGGACAATACATAAGGCTATGTTCAGGTGTGACACGAGGTGATTGTGAGAAACGTATGTAGTCAAGATGGAATTTGTTCCTCTTATTCGTTGAAAGCAAGATGTTTAAGCCCTGATTAAGTTAAATCAACAAGGAATGATCATTCTGTGTCCTTGGATTTAACATGACATCTGTAACAAAAGGATAAATGATTGATTCACCTAAATCATTTCAAGTTGGATACTTGAAGGGGATGATGTTATTGAATCGCTTTTAGTCATGCGTATTATGGGTAGTAAACCATTGTTAGGCAGTATTTACTGCTAGCATCAATCTTCTATGAATCTTGTGCAAGTGGGAGATTGTTGGATTCTTTATGCCCAAGACACATAGAACATTGATGTTGTTAGTACGTTATGATCTATGTCGGGTCATACCCAATAACAAGTTTAGCAAACACCAATTAATATTTAATTGATGATATGATCACGCAATTAAATAATTACACCAATTTAGAAAAGTGGGTCTTCTAAATAAGTTGCATATGAGATGGAACAACTTATAGGGAAATTTTGTTCATGGGTATTATTTGTAATGTTATTTAAATTGGTTAAATAACATCAAGTAATAAAAGTGTGTATAAGTTATATAATTAAAAGGTTAATTACATAACGTATTCTAATTACTAGTTAAAATAATTGGTAGATAAAATTAGGGGGAGACCCCAATTTGAAGTGTGTTTCGGCTACCCCTTTAGAGGGGTTGGTTCCTTTTGTTTCATTTGATGTCTTGGAACAACACACTCTTAACTAGAAACACACTCAACCTCTCTCTCTCTCTCTCATACATGCAAGAACCAAAAAGTGAAGAGCTCTCTCCATTTTTGTAGAAAACTCACAGCTGGAATAGGGTTCCAGCAGCCCTTCTTGGTTCGTTTTGGTGTAGAAATCCTAGCAAACAAAGTCTTTGCTTGATGCTTGTGGGTATGGAAGCTTGAGGACACCTTTCCTTGGTGTTTTGGTCATTCAAGAACATCATCATCTTCATCAAATCACACGTTTTTGACAGCTATACAAAGGTAGTTTCACATGTGTTGTTTTGGTTGTTATTTCTTTTTGATAGCTAGTTGATTCACATATATTTGATCCTATGTTCTTGGGTTTGTTGTTGCTAAGTTATATGCCTTATTTTTCAGTTTACAAAACATAATATTAAGGTTTGTTTCCGCTGTAGTTTTCTTGTTTAAATGGTTAAACAACTTAGATAATGTGTCCAACAAACCCAACAATAGATTGAGGAAAATCTTTATGTGGTTTTGAGTTTGGTAAGGGTGTGAGGTGTGTCTGGTTTCGTTTTGTCACTTCTCTTTTAGATGTTTCAGCTTCTTTAACAAAATTAATTGTTTTAACGTTTTGAATATCTTTAACTTTCATTTTCTTTGGACTTTGATGATTAGCATGTTTATGGTTAACTGGATTAGTCATTTTGGGTTCTGAAATAGACATTTGTGAACCTGAATTTAAATTAACCCTTTTAATTTTATCATCCAAATTTTCAACAAGCATCTTTTCTTTTGATTTCAAAGTAAGATCCTTCTATTTAGTGATAGATTTCATAGTTTTACCCATAGAATCAGGATCACTAACCAGAGGAGTAGACAACACATGATCCCTTACTCGATTGTTGTTAACTGGTCAACATTTTCTATTCAGAAGGATTTCATGTGGATGCGGTGCTACCTTATAACCCAAACCTTCCCGTTATTTCGTTCTTTCACTAAGTTTTGAACTATGTGTGAAGAACTTGCCAAACTGTGCAGTTTTTGTTTTAATGAATCAACCTCAACTTCCAAAACTGATTTTTCCCTTTTCATTTCTTCTAAAGAATTTAAATAAAACTTTATATCATTTGATTAATTTAGAGCAACAACCTTGGTTTCCCTTAGTTGTTTCCCTAAAAGTTCTATCTTTTCTTTTAAACTAAACTCATTTTGTTTCAAGATATGATTAGCCTCAGTGTAGGGTTGTAAATCGTTTACTAGATTATCATTACGTTCTAATAACCTAGCAAATTTCAAATCAATGTTTTTTCTAAATTTATCACATTCAATACAATCATGCTTTTCAAATAATTGGTTTGTAGAACAAACCTGTGATGAATCAGATGAATCAGCTATCAAAGCAGAGTCAGACCCTTCAATGACTAGAGATTCTGAACTCGTGGCTCTAAGCTCTTCCTTAACCAGTTGATTTACAACATTCACAGCTTCTTCGGTATCTGACATCGTTTGCTCACCTATGATCTCACCTTCACTAGCAGATCCATCATTCAATGCATCAACAAAGGCGATATTTGATTCCCCAGGAGAAACAAATTGGAAGGACCAGTCTTGCCCTTCTTCACATTGAGCAGTCAGAGCCTTTGTCTCTTTACTTGAAGAGGCGGTTCCAATCGTGTCTTTGTCTTGATGGTTGAATGTGGGAAATGGGTTTCCATTACTAGTTTTCTTGGGCTTTACACATTCACGTTTAAAGTGCCCTTTTTCACCACAGTTGAAACATGTGACTTTGGTTTTATCAAAACCAAAAGTCGTATCCTTAGTGGCTACTAGATTTTGCCCCGTCTTCTTGAAAAACTTCTTAGCTCTTTTGACTGCACTCGCTAGTGCCCACATTATGTCCATTCTTTCTAGCTCATTTTCATTAACTTGCTCGTAATCCTCATCAGCAAGATGACAATTTCCAATCTTACTTGCAACTAAACCATCATAAGATTGTACAACAACTGCTAGAAGATCCATGTGCTCCTTAGCAACTTCCATTATGACATTACCGAGATTCTCGATCTTCAACTTTGTAGTATTGGCCTCAGGAACTATGTATTGGGTTCCTGACGTTTTGGTTCTTGAAGTAGTGGTTTGGGAAGGAGCAGAGGAACTAGACATGAACGTCGTTTGTAACAGTGCTCCTAAAACAGCTGGAGTCGGAACTGATTTATAAAGTGAAGGATTCTTAACGTAGGATCCTTTCTTCGACTTGTACTTCATTCGCAGTTCTTCCTCTCTTAACTTCAAGATGAAATCATTTATTTCTAATGTTGCAAGAATGTCGTTTTGTCTCAGATTAAACACAAATGAATCCCATTTATCAGGCAGACCATCAACAAAGCTTGAAACTTTATCTTCCATGGATGTGGTCACGGCGTCCCGCCATGAGTGTGAAGCTCACTCATCAGATGATACAATCTATCAATAAATATCATCCAGGCTCTTATTCCCTATCAAAGAGAAATTATCAAATTCCTTTTTGAGAGCTTTAGCCTTTAGTGCCTTCAAAGTTGCATTTCCATCATATCTCTTCTCTAATGCCTCCCACAACTTTTTAGCTTGCTTGCTCTCAGAGAACTGATGAAAGATATGTTTTAGTATTGACTGAGTCAACAAGGCATATACTTTCTTCTCAGCATTGAACAGAATCTTTTGAGCTTCACTCATTCCTTCCAAGGTCAACTTGACTCCATTAGCACTGACTGGTATCGTGTAACCAGTCTCAATGGATGTCCAAAGATTGGGATCAACTCCATTTAAATAGATCTCAAACCGCTATTTCCAATTTGGATATTAATCCAACGTTAACAGCTTTGGTGGTTTGTTATAGTTTCCAATCTCATTCCCCAGAAGTAACAGGTTCTGGATGCGTGAGTCCTTTCCGGTAGAAAATGCAGCAAATTGATCTTCCATTGCTTTAAACTTGACACTTTTAGAACAGGATAGTTTCACTCATGCGAATGGACTATGAGTATGGATCACTCATGCGAATGAAGTGTGCAAATGAATTCAATCATGCAATTGGATTCAGTCGTGCGTATGAACAAGACGATTGGAATCAGACGACTGGAGTTGTTCTGTCATGTGAATGAGGAATGCGACTGAGTTTAGTCGTGCTTATAGAGTAAACGAATGATTTCAATCGTACCAATGAGCTAATCGTGCAACTGAAGGCTACTGTTATAAAAAAACGAAGATTTTTGACACTTTCACACAAACTACGATTTTCTTAGGAACCCTAATCTGTCGTATTATGAAAAATTGAAACTTTAACACTTGCAAACGTCAAAAACACCTTATGAAGCAAAGTGGTGACTCTTTTGATTAAAACGTAGGTTTTTGAAACTGAAACTAATCGATCAAATGCAAAATCACGAGCCAAAGCTCTCATACCACTTGTTAGGATAGGATCGTGTACGTACAGAGTACTAACGAATTTTGCGTTTTACTGGATCAAATAGTGCGGAATCCTTTTTGATTGGAGATCCAATCAGTGAGAACGATAACCCAATCGATATAAGAATGAACTAAACATTAAGAATGAGTAGAGATCAATCAAGATCAAACTATGAAGTTGGACAGGCTATTTGGGACGCTTTGGACGGCTAAGGTTTATGTGTATTCGAAGTATCTCTCAAAGTGTTATTTTTTCTATGAATTAAGTGGTATTTATAGGTAACTAGTTTCCATTAGTGTGACTGAACGATTTGCATGGTTCAGTCATGCCACTGAATCATGCGATTGATTCATACGCACAACTAAAGGTTCAGTCGTGCGACTAAGTTAATCTTATGTCTCAATCATACGACTGACCCAGTATCCAGGTTTAGTCATGTGACTGGTCCATAAGCATGATATATTCATGTGTATGGTCCATAAGTATGGTCCATTAGCATGAATAATCACTTCACTAGGTTGAACACATTTCTCAATCATTATTGACTAAGAATTATATACAACAACCTCAAACCTATATAAGAAGTCGTACATATGAATTAGAGATAAATAAACATCAAAGCATATATCATAATTCATGACATCATCACATTACACATATGTAAGACATGAAAGACTTTTACATTTAAGCTCATAAACTAGGAACATCATGTATCGACATTTTATGTCTTCTTTCTTCTTTGATTTGAAGAAGTAATTTTGCATCCTCTGTCTCGTTTCTTTCCTTTGACAATTCCATGTCAGTCAGTTCATTTAATTCATCTAAGGGGAGGGAGATAATATTATCAATGTCATAGTTCCTAATCTACAAGTCGTTGATCTTGACTACCCTCAACTCATCATCCTGAGTGTTTGGCCTGGGGATAACACTGATAGCAGCTTCTAAGAATCTTGCAGACCCAGTAGAGGAACTTTCTCCCCTTATCTTCTTTTTCCTCTCTCTCTCATCATCCTCAATCTCCTTAGAAGTCATTTTTCTTTTCCGTTTATCACTCACAAACCTTTGTGACTTAGGGTGGAGAGAGCTTTGGCCTTTATTGCTTGGTGTAGCTTCCAAGCTCTAGCCAGAGAGAGGTTGAGATGCACCTTCACTAGCAGGTGTCTCATCAAGGGAATGAATCTCTAGAGTAGTTGATGGTAAGAAAGTGCTCTTAGGTTCTACCACTGGGCCTTCAGTCAAGGTTTCTCCTATGAAACTAATCTTAAGGTCTGCCTTAGCATCTAGTTGACCAATGATATTGCCTTATTGCCTTAGGTGGTGTTTGTTTTTTACCAAAACATCTTCCCCACCTCTTCATCTGTGTGCACGCAGACGCGGGAAGAGGTTTTGAGTTCGCCGAGTGTTTGTTTTTTGGAAGACGTTGTATTAAAAAACGTTTGTAGGAGGTCTACATGGAGAAGATGTGGACCTATGTCTTCTGAGATCTTCTAACCTCTTCTCACCTCCCCCACCTCCCCCATCGGCCGCCACACCTCCTCCCACCAGCCAGACCATCGTCACCCCACCACCCCCACCGGCTGGACCACCGCCGCCCCACTACCCCCACCGGTCGGACCATTGCCGCCCCACACTCATCGGAGTTCCTCATAGATCATCAACCTTCGACCTATCCTCTTCACTCTTCATCTTCGATCGAGCGCTTGCTTCTGGGCCCTTTTGCTTATGCTATTTCGGGCCGACTCGAGCCGGTGGTGCCGCTGGTTCGAACTTCTTCTCCTTTTTGTCGTCGTCGTTCTTCTGGTCACCGGAGTTGTTTCGCTTGTTCAAACTGTCGGGGGTTCCTTGACCCATGATGGATTTTTTGTATTTTAGATGAAAATCGAAATGGGAAAAATAGGTTTAATCTAATTACAGAATATTTTTTACCATTCTGCAGATGTTAAAAACAAACAATCTTTTTCATGCAGACTGCAGATTTTTGGTCCACCTCTTCTACTGCAGATGTGATCCACAGACTGCAGATATTTTCCTGCAAAAAAAACAAATAGCACCTTAGTCTCCTTTTGAAGTTGAACTCTACAGTGATCCTGTCTTGAATTGTTGAATCAAGAAGAAGGCCAGTGCAACCAAAACCAAATCACTTAGACTATTTTGGTACAACTAATAAAGGACTTCCAAAGCTAAATGTGGAACTTCCGAAGGAAAAGGAGTTCTTTCGAAAACAAAGTGTAAGATCAACTTCCGAAGGTAAACTCCAACTTCCAAAGACAAAGTATTCACTTCTAAAGATCAAGACTTAGAAGAAATGATAAGAAGTCAACTTTTGAAGTATGAAGAAAAGAAGAAGTCCTCAAGCCTCAGAAGAAGTAGCCTCTTCTGAAGTATAAGTGGCTTTGGAAGAACTTGTTCTTTCGAAGCCAACTAACCTTTGCAAGACACTACTATGAACCAGTGGACATAAGTATGGTCTCTCTGACACTCCTCTGCAAACCTTTGAGATATTGCATGGAATTTTCTCTAAAGCCATGTAGTTGACCATACTTTATTCCACTGTTCACCTTTATTAGTTAGTACAGTTGCCAACTTTAGTTGGTGACAAAAGGTAAGTCATGGACATGTCATGACTACCATGTCTTAGATAATCCTTTATCTAAGATACCTTAACTTTAGCATTGTAGTATATGCTTTAGTCGTAGGTTTCTATGTTGGACCCTGAAAGGATCACACATGCCATTCAATTGGTGAGTTCTGGTTGTTCTGTTGGAACTCCCTATGTCCAAGAACTAATGCGGATGAAGAATCTGCTAAGAAGAACCAATTATTGACTAACCGCATTAACAAATGCGGATAGTCAAAAATATATGCGGACAAGACATGTTCATCCGCATTTGCAAATGCGGATGACCAGCAACAAATGGGTAGAAGTATTTGTTCATCCACATTACCCAATGCGGATGACCAACTACTAATGCGAATGACAAGAGAAGAAATGTTGATCAAGAACAACTCATCCTCATTTGGTAATGTGGATGAATAGAAGAAATGCTGATGAAGACTTAGACTAAATCTGATATATAGGTCAGGGGTAGTTTAGTCATTATGTAAAAAGGTATCTTGTCAACCTATAAATAGAATAGAATACCTCGTACATGTGGTGACAATTGATAGACAATTAGAATATTTTATATTACACATTCTTAAGGTGCATTATTACTATCTTGCTAAAACCCTAGCATTTATTGTAATCAATCACCTTCATCAATATATACAAAGCATTTATGAGTATATTCTTAAATTGAATGTTTTTTGATTCTTTGTTTCCGCCATTCAATATCTGACTTGATCACTATATTCGATCCTAGTGAGAATCTTAATCTCACCACCCAGTCAATTGGTATCAGAGCTTTGGCTCTTAGTTCTTTTTCAGATCTACCCAAGATTTGAATAGAACTTGATTGATCTGGTGATTGAGTTGCTAGTGGAGTGTTCTATAATCTCTATCTAGTAAACAGTAGAATATACTCCTCAACAGTTACTGTTCATACTTCCTCACCCTCAAAAACAAACCAACAGTATCACTTTCAAAGCTGTGAACAGTCAGTATAACAAAAAGCACTAATAGAAAATAAGAAATTTAACAGATCTGCTTCTGAGAGCTTGTTTTGAATGATTTGGACAAGTTGGACTTAAAAGAACTTAAAAACTTATCTAATCTACATTAAACAAGTTAACAATACTTTGTTAAAATGGATTCACATAGTTTTTCAGAACTTGGCCATACACCTAAACCTCCAATGCTTAAACACAAATCTGAGTTTAAGCAATGGAAAATCAGATTCAAGAATTACATTATAGGTGTAGATCCTAACTTTTGGATGTCAATATGCAAGGGGCCACACATCCTTGTTACTTTGTCTGCGGATCAAGTTGCCATCTACAAAACATCAAGAATACCCATTGAGGATCTGACTCTTAATGATGATGACTACAAGAAAATCAAGTTTGATCTCAAGGCTTACTCCCTACTCACTGAAGCACTCAAGATGGATGTGCTGAAAAGGCTGGAAAAGTATTGTACTGCTAAAGCAGTATGGGATGCCTTGCTAATTATGTGTGAGGGAAGCAGTGAAGTTGCAGAGATTAACAAGGATAAGCTTGTTAATCAGTTTGAAACATTTCAACACTCCAAAGGGGAGTCCATATCTAAACAACTACACAGATTTGTGCAATTGGTAAATGACTTGGAAATCATGGGTGTGACTTATAAAGTCAAAAAGTTAAACAAGAAAATGTTGCACGGTCTTCCAGAGAGCTGGAAACAAAATGTGACCATGCTGAAGAACACTCTTGATCTTACGATTACTACCATGGATATAATGATAGCCAAGATAGAAGGATGGAGCTAGATGAAAGAAGCAGAAACTTAGGTGGACCTAAAGTGATTGAGGCATACAAGTTTCCATCAGATCTCACTCTATGGAAAATTCCTTCCTTCCTGAGAAGGATGATTTTATCTCTTCAAGAGATCAACTAAAAACCTTTGGATTTATTGCAACTCCACCCATTAACCATCCATTAACATCATCCCAAGTATCAAGATTCACTGTAACTCCTACAAACACTCCTAATGATACAAGATCTGAAGAACAAAAGGCAACTTACAATGCCTTTATTGCCAGCTTTGAAGCCTATTTGGGAGGAAGACTCACATCAGCACATCTGATCTAGGAATACTTAGAAGAAATGGATCCAGATGATGTAGAAGAAATGGATTTGCAATGGCAAATGGCCATGATTGCTATGAGAGCAAAGAAGTTTTTCAGAAAGGGTAGAAATCTCAGCCTTAATGAAAATACAAAGCTTGGATATGACAAATCCAAAGTGAAGTGCTTCAACTATGGCATAACTGGCCACTTCTCAAGAGAATGCAATGCCCCCAAAAGAAACAACTATCAAAGGAATTCTCAAAGCCAGTCATCCTCTCAACCAAACTCAAGCTTTCACTCCAGTAATCAGCAGCAGCAGTATCATCTTCCACAACAACATCAATCATATCAGAATCAACCTCAATTGACAAACCAAGTTCATGGAAGTAGTAAGTCATCTGCAAATGCTCTCTGATTAAGCAAGATCGAGTATGTGACTGGAGCCTGTATGCAGAGGAAGTAAAGCCTCAATTTCAAAATCATGCACTCATGGCTCACATCAACAATGGTCCATCTCCCATGCCATCTGAGGTAAAATCTAACCTGTGTAGTAATAAATGCATTATTGAACTACAAGGTTATAGAGAGCACTACCATAAACTTGAAGACAAAATAAAAGAGGAAAAGGTTAAGTCAGAGATTCTCAAGAGAGAAATAAAAGGCTTTGAAATCAAAATAAAATCTCTCATCTCTAACATTGAAAAATTACATGGTGAAAAGTATACTTTTGCAGCTAAGAATGAGCAACTGACTAAAAAGTTAGCTCAATTTAAAGCTGAACATACACATACTGAAGTGAAACTTGAAAAGTTTCAACTGTCTTCAGTCAAGCTGCAAGAGATGCTTGATTCTCAAAAGGATCCCAAAGACATGTCTGGGATCGGGTATAACTCTTGTCCTCCACCATATAATGACAACTACACTGTCATGCATGACTTTGTTACACTCAATGAGAAATTGAACATAACGCTATTGAACTAAAAACAATAGTAAAACAGATCACAAATCCTAAAAATCAACCAATTGTTTACATTGAAACAAATGAGGATAAAATCATATTAGGACATCCAATTAAAATCAAAGAGTGTTCAAACAAGGCAGTGAGTGTCATCAAACCCACAAGCCCAATTAAGGCAATTGATCATTTTGTGAAATTCATACCTGCTGTTTCAAAAGGTAAAAAGAAATTTGATAATGAGATCATATTTCCAAACAATTCAAGCAAATCAAACAAGGTTTCACTGCAAAAGAAACAAAAGAGCCCACTGATTTCAACATGCAAAACTCTATCAGACCCTCAATCTTCAAAATTAAGATAGGGAGTTGGATTTGACATATGCAACAAGGAGCACGTTGATAAGTTTGAGAAAGAGGTAAAGAAAGGGTTGAAGAAACAATAACAGCCTAGAAAAGTTAAGAAAAGTAGCGTTGTGAAGCAAGCTACAAAAAAGGCTGATTTTGATTCCTCCCCTAAGCAAAAGAAAGTGACTCAACTGCAAATGGCAAAATCAGTTGAGTCTCACAAATCAAAATCAGATTCAAGAAACAAACAAATGTATTATGACATATGTGATATGTTCAAGCACAAAACAGAATAGTGCCTTTTACAATCAATATTGCTCTATCTGTGACATGAACAACCACTCCATTAAAAACTACTATTTTAACAAATATTGTTCAATTTGTGATATGAACAATCACAATACATCTGATTGTTACTTTAATAAGAAGGGAGTGAGAATTGCTCAGAACAAACCCATCTCAACTACATCATCTGGTAAACCCCATGTCAGGAGTCATTTGCCCACCAATCAATCTAGGACATCTAGATCACACAATGATAGGAGTAACACAAAAGAAATGTGGAAGAGTCAAAGAAGCAACCATCACATCATTAAGCAAAAGTTTGACCTTCCAAAACCTAAAATGATTTTTGATAATCAGAAACGGTTTAAATTTCTTCAAAAGAATAGAGATCAAAGATTTAGAGGAAAGTATCAAGAGGTCACCATAATGGATAGGAACGGGAAACCCAAGACCATCATGGCTTGGGTTCCACATTCTAATTAGTTCTTTTGTGCTTGCAGGGTCATCCATATAGGTCTAATAGCCTATGGTACGTGGACTGTGGGTGTTCCCGACACATGACTGGAGATCGTTCCCTCCTTCATACTTCAAGCAAATACAAGGAACTACTATGGCATTTGGAGGAGATTCACAAGGTTGAAGAATTATTGGTGAAGGATCTATGACAAATAGGATGCTGAGCTTTGATAGAGTGAACTACTATGAACAACTGAACTTCAATCTTCTAAGCGTTTC
The DNA here is from genome assembly GCA_025506515.1 of Flaveria trinervia. Classification (NCBI taxonomy): domain Eukaryota; kingdom Viridiplantae; phylum Streptophyta; class Magnoliopsida; order Asterales; family Asteraceae; genus Flaveria; species Flaveria trinervia. The sequence goes on from CM046451.1 coordinate 45,986,313, forward strand.
TCAGATCTACGACAAGAAATATTCAACTCACTTTATTGACACTCATTGCTACATTCTAAAACCAGGATTTAAGATCTCTGAAGAATGGGTTGTCCTAAAGACTCTAAGGAAGAATAAAACCTATGTTTTAAACCTGAATTCTACAATACCAATACAAGAAACATGTCATTTGTCAAAAGCATCATTTAATGAATCCCAGCTTAGGCACAGACATTTGGGGCACACAAACTTTAAAAACCTGAATAGATTGGTCAAAGGAAACCATGTCATTGGTCTTCCTCAAAAAGAATTTCATTTTGTTGATCACTGATCAACGTGCCTCAAAGGAAAACAACATAAATCTTCTCACAAATCCAAGTTGGTGAACACAAACAATACTCCATTGAAGCTACATCACATGGATCTGTATGGACCAACTCATGTTATGAGTATTGGAAAGAAACATTATTGTTTGGTGACCATAGATGACTTTTCAAGATTTATATGGGTTTTCTTCTTACTTCATAAAATGAGGCATCCGAAATAATACAAGACTTTATCACAAAAATTGAAAATCAACTTGATCATAAGGTCAAAACAATAAGAAGTGATAATGGAACTGAGTTTAAAAATGAAGACATGAGTTCTTTTTGTGCAACCAAAGGCATTGCTCATCAATTCAGTGCAGCTAGAACTCCTCAACAAAATGGGGTAGTTGATAGGAGAAATAGAACACTAATTGAAGTAGCAAGAACAATGCTAGTCAATGCTAAACTACATATTACCTTTTGGGCAGAGGCAGTTAACACATCGTGCTTTATGCAGAATCGAACTCTGATTGTAAAAGAAAGTAACTTGACTCCATATGAACTGTTGTTTCACAAAAATCCATTTATTGGATTTTTTAAATTATTTGGTAGTCATGTCTTAGTATTAAACACCCGAGACTATTTGGGATAGTTTTCATCTAAGTGTGATGAATGATTCTTTGTAGGTTATTCTTCTTTTTCAAAGGCTTACAGAATGTTTAATCCTAGATTAAACATTATTGATGAATCAACAAATGTTCAATTCAAGGAACACTCATTTCCCAAGTCTACAAATGGTCCCGACTAGTTGTTTGATATTGACTCATTTACAAAATCATTTGATCAATTTCACTTGTCTGATGCAGGAAATCTACATTCGGGTGAAACTTCTTCAAGTGTAGAAAGAAAAGATAACTTTCCATTGATTCCTCCTACTTATATTGAGCACATGAATGAAGATGTTCCAATCCAAGCTGATCCTGTCGGACCAGAAGAACCAATGAGCCAGATCAGAAAAACCTTTAAGTCCCACAGACATCAAAACAACTGAAGTGATCTACATCTGCTGAAGACAAAGTCTGAAGACAAAGTTTAAAGACAAAGTCGGAAGACAACTGCTGAAGACAAAGTCTGAAGACAAAGTCTGAAGACAAAGTCTGTATACAACTGCTGAAGACAAAGTCTAAAGACAACTGCTGAAGACAAAGTCTGAAGATCAAGTTCTCAGAAGTTGTCACAACAGCTGAAGTAGTTCTCTTCAGTAGTTGTGATGGTTTATATTTTAGTAGTTTGTAATCAGTAGTTTTATATTATGTAAAACATCTGAAGTTCTTATACTTCAGATGTTATAACTTCAGTAGTTATAATGTTAGTTTATACTTAGCTTCTAATGAAGGTGTCCTCAGTTGTTGTGGACATCTTTAGTAGTTTAGTTTAATTTCAGTTGTTTGTATAAATCAATTAGATGTCTCTATCATGTGAGGTCAGCTAATGTCACATTCCTTATAAAAGGAATGTTGACCTAATTTCCCTCGATGGGAAGCTTGTGCATGAATGAAAACATTCTTTTTGCATAAAACTCTCTCTCTATAATTGTTACTGTTTGATTGAATATTCATATTATTCTTGCTAGAATTTCGTCTAATTCGTGTGCTATTCCGCTGCAAATCCTAATCTAATTGATCAAACTAGATCTCGATCCCATCAAATGGTATCAGAGCAGGTTAATCATTGATCGATTTAACAATTGATCATTGAAACTGTTCTTTTGATATCTCAGTTTGATCGAATTGGCAAATTTGCAAGAATTGGTTATAGAGTTTGTTTTTTTGTTGCTTCCTGTGAATCAATTTGAGATTCTTCTTATTTCAAATTGTGTTGTTGAGTTTTTGAGTTAGATTCGTTAAACTCTTATTGAACCTGTTTGAATTGGTTAAAATGGCTACATCAATCAATGATCCTCACAATATTGGCTCCTCAACAAATCCTCTGATGCTTGTTAGGAGTGAGTACAACATATGGCAACGACGAATGCTCCATCACCTGTCTGTTAATAGTTCAGGTTGTTGGAATCTGTGGTTCATGGACCATATAAGCCTATGGTGAGTAATCCGGAAACCAATGAGATGGTTCTGAAGAAGAAAGAGCAATATTCAGATGAAGATCTGAAACTGTTTGAAATTGATGCTAAAGCCCATGGAATTCTAGCCATGGCACTGCCTAATGAAATCTATTCTGGACTTATGCATCATGAGTCTGCTCATGACCTATGGGTTGCTCTGAAAGAACAATTTGGAGGAACTGATGAGGTCTTAGCAAACAATAGAGAAATCCTTGCCCAGCAATATGAGACATTCTCTCATGGAAAGGGTGAGTCATTGACTCAACAGTTTGAGCGATTCTCCTATTTGATATCTGAGTTGAAAATGGTTAAACATGAATATACAAATAGTCAGATGAACAACAGATTTCTCAGATCCCTACCTGAGAGATGGGACACATATACCATTGTCCTACGCTCCAGTGCAAATCTAGATAATCTATCTCTCACCCAACTTCATGGGAAACTGCTTACATTTAAAAGAGAGATAGAACAGAAAAGAAAACTGACTTCATCTGGGAAGCTCACTGATGACTTTGTACCAGGGAATGCTGCTCTAGTTGGTCATGAGTCAGAATATGCTACATCAGAAAGTTCCTATGATGAGCATATTGATTTCTCTTCAAACAGTGGAGATCATGCTTTTGCTGGTATTGATGGTAATTCAGGATGTAATAGTGACAATCTGTGCTTTTTGATGGATGATTTAAAAGGAATTGCTGATGATGATTTGGAAGAGATGGATATTTTGAGCCAAATGGTATTAGTCAATATCAGATCTCAAAATTTTTACAAAAGGACAGGTAGAAAGTTCCCTGGTCTTTTTGGAAAAACCAAACTTGGTTTTGACAAGAGCAAGTTGAGGTGTCACAAGTGCCATAGACTTGGACATTTTGCAAGAGAGTGTAGATCATCTGGATCTAACTCCTCTGCACCCTTTGTGACCTTTCCAAGCAATAATTCACAAAACAAAGGGCAACATTCTACCAGTTCTGGTCATCATTCAAAAAATCAATCATCTCCTGCATATTTTGTTCCTCAAGGTCAAATGCCATATCCTTATCCTTGTTTTTACATCCCACAGTCCAATTTGGTTCCTGTACCCATAGCTCAACAATCACATGCCCTACCTGAGCCTCAACCACCTCAATCAAGTCAACAATCTCAATCTCAATCTCAATCACATCAAAGCTTTTTCACTCCTGGTGTTGTTGACTGGAGTAGTTTACCAGATGATCTTTCTGGTTATTCTGAACAAATGTTTTCTGGTGCTGGTCAACATGGTGCTCTTATGGCCCTGGAGTCTACTGGTGGTTCAAGCTCAAATGCTTCATCATCACAGGTACCACAAATATCTTCTGAGGCTAAGGCCAAGTTGTGTTCTGAGTCATGCATAGCTGCTTTTGCCTCAATTAGAGAAGCAAATGTAGCTTTAATTAATCAAAATCTTGACCTAGAGAAAGTGATTTCCAAAAGAAAAGCTGAGTTTGAGTCTGTTTTAAAAGAAAAAGATGATGAGATTTACAAATTAAAATGCCAAATCATGATGAAAAGGCTAAGGTAGAGGTCATCTCAGAAAATCACAAGAGTCTCAAAGAAACACTTACAGCTACTCAAGTGGAGTGTGAACGCTGGGTAACATCTTGCAAGGGATTTGAAATGCTCTTCAAATGTGAAGTTTAGGATCGGATATAATCACACTGAACCTCCTACAGATTTTACTCCCAAGACAGAAGTAAAATCTGAAGGTGAAATCAATTCCCAAACCACATCATCATGTGTCTCATCCTCAAGTGATAATGAACAATCAGAGGATGAAGTCAGTAATAGTACCTCAGCTAATCAGTCTGCTGATGGTCCTACTGCTGATGAACACATGATCAAAGAAAAGCTGAGTCCTTCAGGTGTTGTCTCAAAAGGTATTCAAAGCACTAAAGAGCAAGTAACAACACCTGAAGAACATTTCAAGCCAAATGGAACCAAACATGGTTTGACAACTGCTGAAGAATCTATCAGGAAATCCAAATGTACTGATAGAAAATCTCTGAAGAACAAGTCTTCAGTTGTTATAAATCCTTTAGTACTTCACATAAGTACTGAAAGGAAGAAAGTACTGAAGAACACACCTTCAGTAGTTTCATCTTCTTCAGCAGCTGATCAACAGAAAATGATGAAAAAGCCATGTGAAATTTGTGGTCTATTCAATCATCTCACTGATGAATGTTGGTACAGAAAGGGTTCAAAATTTAACAAGGATAAAATCATCAAAAAGAAAATTAATAAAATGAAAAATGAATTTGAAACCAGGTTTGTGCCACAAACATCTCAACCTGATAAACCAAAGTCTTCACACAAATCTAAACAGAAGAAAGAAGTTTATCATAAAACAGCTGAAAATACTCCTCAAAGAGTATCAAAACTACAGACTAAGTCTGTGTCTTTCAAAAAGGAGGACATGGTGTCTCACAAGAAATCATTCACAAACAAGTTCTGATGTGTCTACTGAACTGAAAGCTTTAACAACCATTAAACACAACTTGTTATGATGGTTCAACATCTATTGGGGAGAGTTAACCAAATAGATGTACCTGTGATTAAACCACTAAAAGGAAACCTAAGCCAAAATCAAAGGAATCCTTTTCAGCACCATCTCCTTCTTCAAAGGCTGTTAATCATGACAAATCAGTTAGTATAAAAGCTGTTGATGAGAACAAACCCAAAACCAAAAAGGTTGGGTCTCAAAAGCTAACTAGTTGTTGTGATATATGCAGGGTTCTTCAACATGCCATAGAAGCATCTGGTATGTGGACAGTGGAGGATCTATGCATATGACTGGGAGCAGATCTCTTCTTCATGACTACTCTTAAGGAAAGAAGGGATTTGTATCTTTTGGTAATGATGCTAAGGGTTACATCATCGGCAAAGGCTTTGTTTCAAATGGTGAAATAAGGTTTGATGATGTCAACCACGTGGAGAATCTAAGTATAATTTGTTGACTGTCAGTCAAATGTGTGATAAAGGGCATGTTGCACTTTTCACCAGTCAGAACTGTCGAATTCTGTCTTTCAATGTTTTGAATATGATTGAAAAGATATTAGATGAACATACTCTCCTGAAAGCCAACAGGGTTGGAAGAGTATATGCCTTAGACTTATCAAAGAAAATTGATCTAAAAGGCCATCCATGTCTGTTCTCAAAGGCCTCTCCTCAGGAATCTGAGCTTTGGCACCGAAGGCTTGGTCATGTAAATCTTAGAAACATGAACCAGCTGATCCTTCATGGGTTAGTGAGAGGTCTTCCATTAAAGGAGTTCAAATGTGATGACAACTGCTCTGCTTGTTTAAAAGTAAAACAACATAAAGGATCATTCCCTACAATAGAAGAACCAAAGTCCACTGCTACTTGCAATTACTGCATATGGATCTTTTTGGTCCAGTAATAGTGATGAGTATGGCAAAGAAAAAATACTCTGGTAATGTGGATGATTATTCCAATTTGTATGGACCTTCTTCTCACATTCAAAAGATGAGGCTGGTCAAATTATCATCTACTTTGTGTTGCATATCGAAAAGCATATTCTCTTTCTATCAAGTGTGTGAGGAGTGATAATGGCACAGAGTTTAGAAATCACACACTTGATGAATTTTATTTCTCTAAGGGAATCAAGAGGTAGTTTAGCATTTCTAGAACTCCTGAACAAAATGAAGTGGTGGAGAGAAAGAACAGGACCCTTATTGAAGTTGCAAGGTCAATGTTGGCTGATTCTGGTTCGCCACTAACCTTTTGGGCTGAAGCTGTTAACACAGCTTGCTATGTGCAAAATAGAGTATTGGTAAATCAAAGGTTGATGAAGACTCCTTATGAAGTGTTACATCATTTGGCTCCTCTTATTTCCTTCTTTAGAGCATTTGGGTGTCCCTGTTATATTCTCAACACAAAAGATCCACTTCAGAAGTTTGAATCAAAGGTGGATGCAGGGTACTTTGTTGGGTATTCCTCTACTTGAAAGGCATACCGAGTTTTTAATTACAGATCAAAGATTGTAGAAGAAACCTTGCATGTAAATTTTAATGAATCTCCAAAGGAGAAAATCCCACAAAATCCTGTGGAGTTATTTGATCTGGACATACTGCAATATGTTCCTTATCAGTCTCCAAATGTTACAGGTTCTGTGAATCCATCATCTTCTACAACATGTGTTTCCATCTGTTGGTATCAATGCAAGTTTTAGTGATCAACTGCCTGAGTCTACTAAACTTGATGTTCCTGTAGCTTCATAGTTCCATCCACACACATGCTGATGAGATCTATGAATCCTCTACTTCATTTGAATTGTCATCTCATTCTAGGTTTCAAGAATCGATCACCATCTCTTGCTGCTGAATCAACTACAAACACTTGCACAGATCTTATTGAGTATCAAGAACTGAAGAATCATCCTGTCTCAGATCATTGGTGACATCAATGCTGGGGTTTCAACCAGAAGTCAATTGTCCAACTTTTGCTTCTATGCTCTCTTCATCATCAGCAAGAGCCAAAGAATTATTATATTGCATTAAGAGATATGGATGGGTTGAAGCTATGCAACTTGAGCTTCTTTAGTTTCAAAAGAAGCAAGTGTGGGAACTGGTTCCTCTTCCCCAAGGTAAGTGTGCAATAGGCACTAAATGGGTTTTTAGGAAATAAAACTGATAAAAAGACCAAATTGTCAAGAACAAGGCCAGACTGTTGTACAGGGGTTTTCACAAGAAGAAGGTATTGATTATGAAGAAACCTTTGCCCCTGTAGCCAGACTGGAAGCAATCAGATTGTTTTTAGCTTATGCTGCTTTTCATAATCTCAAAGTTTTTCAAATGGATGTCAAAAGTGCATTCTTATATGGTAAAATAAAAGAAGAGTTTATGTGTGCCAACCACCAGGTTTGAAGATCATAACATCCAGATTGGGTGCATAAGCTGATAAGGCTCTTTATGGACTAAAACAAGCACCTAGAGCCTGGTATGAAACACTGTCCAACTTTCTTTTTCATAATAATTTCACTAGAGGCTCCATAGATAAAACCTTGTTCATTAAGAAAGTAGGCATGCATAAGCACCTTGTTCAAATTTATGTTGATGATATTATTTTTGCATCCTCTGATCCACAGTTGTGTCATGCCTTTACTAAGTTGATGCAACAAAAGTTTGAAATGAGTGCCATGGGAGAATTACAGTTCTTTCTGGGGTTGCAAATCAAACAAAAGGCTGATGGAACTTTCATTCATCAGTCAAAATATACAAATGATTTGTTGAAAAAATTTGATTTACAAAACTATAAGCCCTGTTCTACTCCCATGTGCAGCACCACACAACTAGATGTTGATCAGAAAGGTAAAGCAGTTGATGAAACTCTTTACAGATGTATGATTGGTTCCTTGATGTATCTTACAGCTTCTAGACCAGACATTATGTTTGCAACTTGTGTCTGTGCTAGATTTCAGGCTGCACCTAAAGAATCCCATATGATTGCAGTCAAAAGGATCTTTAGATATTTGCAAGGAACTCAATCTCTAGGACTTTGGTATTCCACTGGGCACTCTTGCAAATTAGTTGCTTTCTCTGATAGTGACTATGTCGGGTGTAAATTAACTACAAAATCCACCTCTGGTGGATGCCAATTTCTAGACAACTGTTTGGTTTCTTGGCAGAGTAAGAAACAAACCTCTGTTGCTAAATCCACTGCTGAAGCAGAGTACATTGCTGCTGCAAGTTGTACATCTCAGGTACTCTGGCTTCAAAATCAATTACTGGATTTTGACATTACAGAGACTAAGACTCCTTTACTAATGGATAGTGCTTCAGCTCTTTATATTGTTAAGAATCCTGTCCAGCATTCTAGGACCAAACATATTGAGATCAGACATCATTTTATCAGGGATTGTTATGAAAAAGGTCTGATTGATCCAAAGTTTGTTCCTAGTGCTGATGAGCTTGCAGATATATTTACTAAGCCTTTGGACAGTGCAACTTTTCAAAATCTTATGATAAGGCTTGGTATGCTGCAGCTTGAATAAATTGACAACTACTGATGATCTCAGCTCCCAAGTACTGATGAGCATCAGTATACAACTCTCATAAATAGGTACTAAAGCTATTTTATCTTCAGCAGTTTTTCATAACTACTAAAGACTAAATTCCTTAAAGTACTAAAGTACTTTATCTGTTGCAAAGTACTGAAATGGTTACAACTACTGACGTCTGTTCTAACAGATAAGTACTGATGACCAATGAAACATCTAAAAATCAGATAATCTACTAAGTAAGTGTTAAGGTCAAATGAAACAACTGAGATATGTGAATTGACGACAACAACTGATGAGTAAGTTTATTCTTCAATTGTTTCTAACAACTTCTGTTTCATTTCAAAACAACTGAAGCCAAACCAAGTCTTCAGTAGTTAGTATTCAACTACTGATGACCAACACCAAGTCTTCAGTTGTTTACAACACCTGAAAGTTAAAACCATGTCTTCAGTCGTTTTCTAACAACTGATGACTAAAACCAAAACTTTCAGCTGTTTTCTTTCATCTGTTTCATAACCTATAAATACCTAACCCTAACTTCAAACTTTTCATAAATCGATTTCCGAACGTTCATCTCCCATTAATGGCGACCATGCAAATCAAACCTCGACACAACTGTGTTGCTTACTTCACAAAATTGACCTTTTGGACTAAGTTTGATGATGCTATTGATCTGATGGCTGATTCCCAGTATCGAACTGCTTTTCTTCTTAATCCTACCATCTATCCTGACTCTCTTCGTCTATTCTGGACAAATGTCACCATCCATACTGGTGAGAATGATGTTGCGATCACTCTCCAGTCATTTGTAAACAAGAAGAAGGTGATTGTCACTCCTGCTATCATTCGCCAAACGCTAGATCTGAATGATGCTACCTTTGTCACCAAATACCCGAAGAGCACCATTGATCTCTCATTCATTCATCATGGCTATGAGGGCAACCTAAGTGCTACTACCATTCTGAAGAAGCACTTTCATGATGCTGAAGGCCTAATCTTTCACATGATCAATGTTTATCTTGCCCCCAAAACCTCTTCATGGGATCAAATGTCATCCAGGTGGCAGCAGGTATTGTTTCCAGGACTCTACCAACTGAAACCGCTCAGGTATCCTCTCAACAGGATCCTAATGCAACCAAAAATAGGGAAACCACATTACTGGAATCTCTCTCACTTGAGAAGATTGCCATTGAAGAGCACCATTCTCCTCAGGTGCAATCCTTTTCACACCTATCTCCCACTGAAGCCACCCCTACAAGCCCAACTGTGGTTATTGCACAAGTGTTGACTCAACTACATTCCTCTACCCCTCCCCAGAAACCTATTACTACTGGGAAAACCTCAACCATTGAGGGAGAGGATTATAATGTAGCTGATAACCCACAGCACAGGGATTACAGAGTTCAATCTCCCAGTGTAAAGGAGGAGATTAGAACATCTGGTGAGGCTGCCTCTTCTCCTTGTTCAGCACATGATCAGGATGAAGCTGGTATCATTTCTAAGTCCTCACCAGAGGCAACTGCCAATGAAGGACATTATCCTGAGGCAGGAAGTCCCTAGTTCCGAGAAATAGGGGCACATGTGAATACTGATCTACACTCAGCACATGTTCATCCTGATTTCATTAAGAGGTCAGCTGATTCAGCACAGACTGATGATGACCTAGGCTTTTTCTTTGATGTTCTAGCCCACAATACTATTCTTGAGACTGAGGTATGCAAACTACAAGAAATGCTTGCCAAAATGTCACAAGAATCAAGTCCATCTGCCCACATTCACCCACAGATGGCAGTTTCTCCAGAAACTATCCCAAATACTAAGCCACTCTCAACAAACTTGCCACCAGCCTCTGCTTCAGGTGCCATTTCTCAGGGACAGAACCCCTCTGAGCAAATGGTTGCTGCCTTTCAAACATCCTTACCTCTCATCACTTCCATAATCACAAACGCTATACATCAAGCCATTGATGAGAGGCTTTCCTTAACTATTCAATCTTTAATTGATGCTGCGGTTTCTAAGAAACTTTCTGACATTCACACCCCTGAACCCAATGCAACCAAAAAGGGGGAGTCTAAGTCAGTGAAAGTAGACAAAAGAAAAAGAGCTGAAGAGGAAGCAGAAAAAGAGCAGAAAGAAAAAGAGATGATCACCTTCAAAAGGAAGAAATCCTCTGAAAAGACTAAAGGTGAGAAAAAGTTGGAAGAATTGATCAAAGAAGCTAATGAGCAACATAGCAGATCTATGGATAAGGTTATTGATCAACTCTTCAGACAAGGATTTGACACTGCCAAACTTGACTCTGAGATAAGAAGGTTAGAGATTCAAGAAATTGAACAAAGATGGGCAAGTTGGAGTGAGAAAGAAAGAGAAAGGCTGGAAACTATGGCAATATTTATATCAAAAATCTGGGAAGATCGATCATTGAAGTAAAGTCATGGTCCAGAGACAGTATTTTGGAGATAACCACCAGAATGTATTCTTCTGAAGTATTTAACAAAGGATTGATCATAAAAGCTCTTGATGAAGATGGTGCTGGGAAAAAGACTGATATGGCAAAACTATCCAAAGCTTCACTCAAATCCAAGATGCTAGAGCAGCCTGCACTATCACCTAAACCAAAACAACCACCTTCACAACCCTCAAAACCAATTCCTTTACCTAAGAAACCTACTGAACCCATTACCAATGATGCACCTAAGAGGAGAGAAGGGTGTTGAGGATGGAAGAAGAAGAAGATGATGATGAGGATGATAGTCTGCCACTCTTTACTGTTCTCAAAATAAAAATGCCTGAGCCTAGGAGTCAACCAACAACAATCACACCTGACTTTCAAAGGCAAATGGTAAAAGTCAAACTTGAAGAAGGAGAACAGCACAAACAACATGATGAGCAACTGTTAAGGATGATTGATAAAGACTTTCCCAAGTCTTCATCCATACACGCTATGAAGAAACATGCTCAGAGGTTGTATGCTCTCAGATTTACATTCCAATATCAGAAAGAGAGAGTGAGAATTTGGCCTGACCCTAGAGTAAGTGACAGAATTCACAAAATGAAGATTCCAAGCAGATACAATGGCCAAGTAAAGAAGATTGTAGATGCTGTGATAATGCTGGCCATTGTAGTGTCACCCTGGGAAATTCTTGATGACTTCAAGAGAGCTTACAAGTCTAAAATGACTCCACAAACTTTACTAGAAAACAAAATGGTAAAGAAGGGGTTAATCTACAAGAAGCTTGAAGAAATAAGAAGAAATGAGCTCTAGTTATTGCTTGAAGGCACTCATCCTGATGAGTTTGCATACAGAGAGATAACAACTGTGGAGCTGAAAAATGGAAAGAATATTAAGTACTTATCTGAGTACTATGGGCCTAAGTTCTTCTTTGAAAGTGGAGCTGAAGAACTCACAATGGAAGAACAAGTTGTTTTCCTTGAGGCCTATGTCAGAGAGTCTTACAGACCTATTATTGGGAAGTAGGTTTCATGGATGGGGTAATAGCTCTATGTCCAATTCCCCAAGACAGAGTTCCCATTCATCCTTTGCTAATCAAACCTTCTAAAATCTCTTCCCTTGCCTGAGCTTATTATTGAAGAATTCTGAGCTGATCCAGATTTGTTTCTGCCAATAAGTGGGACCTCAATAATTTTAAAAGTTTTGGCTGCATTGGTTCAGGGGGAGTTTGTTGGACCAAAAGAACCAATGAGCCAGATCAGAAAAACCTTTAAGTCCCACAGACATCAAAACAGCTGAAGTGATCTACATCTGCTGAAGACAAAGTCTGAAGATAAAGTCTAAAGACAAAGTCTGAAGACAACTGCTAAAGACAAAGTCTGAAGACAAAGTCTGAAGACAAAGTCTGAAGACAAAGTCTGAAGACAAAGTCTGAAGACAAAGTCTGAAGACAAAGTCTGTAGACAACTACTGAAGACAAAGTCTGAAGACAAAGTCTGAAGACAAAGTCTGAAGACAAAGTCTGAAGACAAAGTCTGAAGACAAAGTCTGAAGACAACTGCTGAAGACAAAGTCTGAAGATCAAGTTTTCAGAAGTTGTCACAACAGCTGAAGTAGTTCTCTTCAGTAGTTGTGATGGTTTATATTCAGTAGTTTGTAATCAGTAGTTTTATATTATGTAAAACATCTGAAGTTCTTATACTTCAGATGTTATAACTTCAGTAGTTATAGTGTTAGTTTATACTTAGCTTCTAATGAAGGTGTCCTCAGTTGTTGTGGACATCTTCAGTAGTTTAGTTTAATTTCAGTTGTTTGTATAAATCAGTTAGATGTCACTATCATGTGACGTCAGCTGATGTCACATTCCATAAAAGGAATGTTGACCTAATTTCCCTCGATGGGAAGCTTGTGCATGAATGAAAACATTCTTTTTGCAGAAAACTCTCTCTCTATAACTGTTACTGTTTGATTGAATATTCATATTATTCTTGCTAGAATTTCGTCTAATTCGTGTGCTATTCCGCTGCGAATCCTAATCTAATTGATCAAACTAGATCTCGATCCCATCAGATCCCATCAGACAACCATCATAAAATCAAAGTCTTTCAACTGAAGGAGGTCCAAGCCTGTTACCATCACATTCAGAAGATCTGTCAACAAATATCAGAAATCAAAAACAAGCTACTACTTCAGCTAAAGCAGAAAGAACATCAAATGATAGAAGCAATCAAAGTGCTGCTGAAGCTGAAGCAGTCAATGAAACGGAGTCTGATTATCTTCATAATTCCCCAACAGTACAAGATGAAGGTGCCTCTCACCATAATGATCTGAATGTCTCCAATCTTGATGTAACCATTGTTGGTGACTCAATTCCAACCACTAGAATACACAAGAATCATCCAGTGGAAAGCATTATTGGTGAACTTAATAAAAGGGTGACAAGAAGCGAGTCAAGTATTGCAAACATCTATTTGTTCTCATGCTTTCTTGTCAAACAGTACCCAAGAACATCAATAAGGCTCTTTAAGACAATAGCTGGATTGAAGCAATACAGGAAGAATTGCTACAATTCAAGAAGCAAGAAGTATGGCAACTGGTAGACCTTCCTGAAGGACAATACCCTATCGGCACCAAGTAGTTGTATAGAAACAAAACTGATGATAGAGGGATCGTCATCAGAAATAAAGCAAGGCTAGTGGCATAGGGTTACATTCAAGAAGAAGGAATTGATTATGATGAAGTGTTTGCACCTATTGTCAGATTAGAAGCAATTAGAATCTTTCTAGCATACTCTGCATCCATGAAGTTTACTGTTTATCAAATGGATGGAAGTGTGCATTCTTATATGGAAGATATCTGAATAAGTCTATATGAGTCAACCACCTGGATTTGAAGATCCAGATTTCCCTCATAGGGTGTACAAGCTTGACAAAGCCCTGTATGGTCTTCATCAAGCTCCAAAAAAGTGGTATGAGTCTCTATCATCTTTTCTTCTTGAAAACGGATACGAAAGAGGAAAGATTGATTAGACTCTCTCAGAAAGAGAAGAGGAAAAGACATGTTGCTAGTCTAGATTTATATGGATGATTTTATATTTGGCTCAACAAACAAACAACTCTATAAAGACTTTGAAATGCATTCAAATTTTCAAATGAGTGCAATGGGGGAACTCACTTTCTTTCAAGGGGTGTAAGTCCAACAAACGGCAGATGGAATCTTCATTAATCAATCAAAATACATGGAAACTATGTTGAAGAATTTCCATTATGCTGATTGCCAGTCGGTCAGAACTCCTGTGAATACTAAAGTGAAGATTGGACCTGATCCAGAAGGAAAATTAGTGGATCAGACTCACTATCGATCTATGATTGGTTCACTTATGTATCTAACATCCAATAGGCCAAACATTATGCTTGGTGTTTGTGTGTGTGCTAGATATCAAGTTGATCCTAAGGAATCTCATGTAAATGCTATCAAGAGGATATTTAGATTTATAAGAGCAAACCTGCTCTTGGGTTATGGTATCCAAAGCAAGGAGACTTTAATCTTTATGCATTCACTGGCAGTGATTATGGAGGATGCAACTTAAATAGGAAATCCACCTCTAGCGATTGTCAATTTCTTGGTCCCAGACTGGTCTCCTAGCAGTGCAAGAAGCAGACAAAGGTATCTGTCTCAACAGCAGAAGCTGAGTTTATTGTAGCATCAGCTTGTTGCTCTCAAGTACTCTAGACTCAAAACTAGATGATTGATTATGGTTTTAACTTCTTGCACACACCAATTCACATTGACAACACAGAAGCTGTTCTCATTACAAATAATCCAGTTCAGCACTTAAAAACAAAACACATTGAAATTAGATATCACTTTTTGAGAGACTGTGCTGAAAAGGGGTTAATCAAATTGATTCGAGTACCCATTGAAAATCAATTGGTTGATTTATTTAATAAGGCATTTGAACCAAGTAGGTTGAATTCCTGGTTCACTCAATTGGCATGATTAAGCTTGAGTAAAACCAATCCAAACATCAAAAACAATTCAAAATAAATAAATAAATAAGAATAAAAACATAAGAAAATCACAAAAAGAAGTCAATTTTGATAAAGAAAAGAATATTTGGGAAATTATATAATTACAGTCGTTATATCATTCACTGTGCTTAATTTAAATTTTTGAGAGACTGACATGACTTACTAGATGTGTTGGTAGGCCCAACTTGGAAGAGAAGATATACGCAGCGATGAATTAAAATCGTATTCAATGGTGAAACACTCATCTCAAAGTATAGGTATGTATTGGCTTATTTGAGTGCATGTGTGTAGTAACCTAAAACACCAGGTAATGATACTTTATGAATCTCTTTCACCTACATCAAGTTTCATCTTGTTTTGCTGAGAAAAGACCTGATGAAACAAGTACATAGTGTATATGTACTGATCCAAAGATTCCCAATGAGGAAAACATCCAAATTGGATGAATATACAAAAGCAATACATTCCATGTGAATGAACAAAGAATCCAATCATGGATGACCTTCCAAAGTGAAGTGAAAAGAATCCCAATGGGATCATCATGAAAAGGATCAAAGTAAAAGAATCCCAATGAGGATCAGTGAAAATGAGGTCTCATAACTTAAGTAACCTGGTAAAGAAAGTTGTGAAAAAGTTCTACCATGCATTATATAAGGATGGTTGATCATTCCATGCTCTTGTGTGTGAGGTACATGTTGAATAATTAAATCAACCAAAAACATGATAAATAACACTTGCATCAAAATATCAACCGGGTATGAGTTTAACAGGACAAACATACCTTCAATCAACAAGTTCATAAACATGTCCATTGTATCATAAAGGATGCACATGTGTAATGTAAGATTGATATGATCCCAACAAAAGATATACTTCTCTTCATTATTAATAATCAAAAGTACATAATTTTCAAAATGTTTCAAATCTTTAAAGTTTCTATCCTAATGAGGATATAAACTTTAGGGGGAGTAATTTAAAAATTTTTGACTAAGGTTTTATAAACATCTACTATCTTAAAATTACTTTCCCTAGACTTCAAAACAAAACAAAAAGAAAATGTCTGTGTTGGTGCATAAGTTATACCATAGAATCTCAGCCTATGCAGATGCTTGGAAGCATAAGAAGTCCAAGATCAGTCAAACAATGGAAACTTGTATCACCTCTAGCATACAAGTTAATCCAAGCAAAAATTGATGACCCCAACAATAGTCAACAACTTCATAAGAGAATTCAATCAACTTCATAAGAGAATTCAACTAGAGATAGTTCTTTATAACAAGAAAAACCAAAACATAATCACTAACCTTTGATTAAGTTCAAAAGTTAATGCAGGTAAGTGCATTGGTTAATGCATGTGAAGGTAACCCATGCATATAACTAATGCGGGTAACTGTTTATGCCAAAGTGAAACTAATGTGGATAAGGATTCTACTCTACCGAATTTGTGTCCAAAAAGTATACATGAAAAGTTTGAAGTATTAAAACCTATGTGGGACAAAATTGTTCTACCGCATTTGTTAATATGGATGAAAATTACACTTCTACATTTGTTTTACTCATCCACACTTGTGGATTTGTGTAACTTCAACATTTTACATGTACATTCAAAAGGAATAAACAAGTGCTTAATCTCTTTTGTCACCATGGATGATGATCAAGTAAATGTGGAAATTTTACTCTACCGCATTTGCTACAGGGAGCAAATGCTGAACAAGTTTGATTAGCCGCAGTTGCTACAGTGAGCAAATGTTGAACAAGTTTGATAGTCGCATTTGCTACAGTAAGGAAATGTTGAACAAGTTTGAACAACCGCATTTGCTACAGTGCACAAATGCTCATAAAACTTTTTCTTCCGCATTTGCGATAATACACAAATGCGGATAGTCAAAATCTTAAGTATTCAAACTTATGCATTTGCTGCAATACACAAATGCGGATGTCCAAACTCTTTAATTTTTAATCTTTCGCATTTACAACAGTAAACAATGCTGATGTATAAAACCCTTCCGCATTTGCTATAGTGTGAACTAAACTTGAATGCATTTGTTCTAAAACTTGTGAAAAACTTGTAAATGGTTATTATTTGACTATTTAAAGCACATTCAAAAGGTCGTTTAATACTTTTCAAATTTGAGTGACTTTAAAGTGCGACGAGCGAAAACACACTGTTCATCTTTTTCAATCATCATCATCTTCAACAATCAAAGATCCTAGTCTTATCTATTCTGTCCTCGTCTTCAATTCTACTCAACAATAGTATCGAACAGAAGGTGAAACATTCAACATTTTGTAACCTAAATGTCGAACACTTGGACTGCTGATAAACTTATAACCCTAGGTTAATGAAGAACACTCAAAATCCGACCCATTCTAAGAAAAGATGAACATTTTTTACTTCAATGAGCATGCAAACTAAGAAGAATATCAACGAACAAAAAAATCACAACCATGTTCATCATATGAACAGAGGATGATGAATGCGAAAATGTCAAAATCAATTCTTGAAATAAGATCATATTAAGGGTCAAACAACATCAAAAATCATCTTTTCAAACATGATAAACAAAAATAACAATGAATAACTCTTGAAAAACATCAAAATGTGAAGTGATTCCTATAGAACAGTACCTTCAGATACTCATCTTTGAATGGGTACATGGCTAATCTTACATGGAGCAAGCTCCGTAATGTCAGTGGTTATTTGGACCCTGATGTGCTTGAGGCAGAAGGAGTTAGAGATATGATCAGATTTATCTCTACTACAAGAGTAGCCCATGCCATCATAGTTAGACCTATTATCTATGAAATATATATTGGGTCATTCTGGAGTACTATAGAAGTGACTAATGTGGATGGTGAAAAGACTTTAACAGGAAGAATTACTAATGATCATTCTCTAACCATCATTGAACAAACTGTGAGACAGTGTCTATAGTTTGGTGATGATGTTAATACTCATATTAAGTTGGAAGATGAAGAAATTACCACTTTATTTGCTGAAATTGGATATGAAGGAGGTTATAAGGGAAAGCAGATAGTGAAGGGGCAACTTACAATGGAGGTTTTTGATTCACCTCTTTCAACATTGTTTGTCTAGAGAAAGACAGGATGGATGGCATTCCTGTGATAACCTCTTTAGCAATATGTGCTTTATGCACCAAAAAACCATTCAACATGTCAGCGTATGTGCTCAATGGCTTAACCTCAAACATATAGGAAGGAAGAAGGTATATGTTCCTGATGTACCCAAGATTTCTGCAATGTCTTGAAGGACCTACTTCACACATTCCTCACTATGATGCCAAGTCCTACTAGTATATCAAGAAAAGAGACCCATGGAATTTCTACAATGGAGCACACTCTCCTCTGTTACCATGGATGCTTCAGCAGATCAATCTTGAAGAAAAAATAGAAGAACATGAGGCTCATGTTGATGAGCACATTCAAGAAGAAGCACATTCAAGAAGAAGTACCAGCTACTCAAGATCAACAAGGTGTTGATGAGCATGTGAGGAAAGAGTTAAAGGTCATAGGTCAGTGTCACCCTAGGTGGATGTAGGGGGTGATCTTCACACTGGACCTCATGTTCATGACATGGCATCTCTTTTTGTACCATTACCATCACCCTACAAAACACAAATTACCTCACTTCATAGATCACCTATCCCATCACCACAAACACAACCAATCATTTCTCCACCTATATCTCCACCTTATCCCTCTCCAATATCACCAGCTCAACCATCCCCTGCCAATATTGATCCAGCTAAATTTAGAGATTCTACTAGCTCATCTCAGAAATCCAAATCATCTTCTAATGAGGAGGATCACCCTAGCCAAATGCTTGTAAAGAAAGCCACTTCTGAGGTTGCTCCTACAGAAAGCTATGTTGAATCTAGTGTAAACAAACCAGATGAGAAGGATGAATTAATCTCTGAACTTATGCAAAAGGTGGCAAAGATGGAAAGACTGCTCAACAAAAGAGCCACCATCATTCAAGACAGACTTCTAGAGCTTGATGAGAAAGAAAATGAGTTGAAAGATACGAAAGAAAGATATGAGACTAAAAGGAAAGATAAAGAAAAGGAGATAGAGAACTTAAAAGTTGGTCTCCAACAATCCAAGGATGAGATAAGTGGTCATGTGGACACTTTATCCATTCAAACAATTGCCATGGAAGAGCAAGAAGAGCTTATTGAAGAACAAGATGAGATTATTACCAACTTGCAGATAAATAATGAACTTCTGAACAAAAGAGTAGTTAAACTTGATATGCTTGTTGAAATCAAAAAGAAGGTTGAATTAGAAGTAAAGAAACTTGATGAGAAAGAAGCTGAGTCTGAGAGCTCTATAAGGGAGAGTAGTGATGACTCTCCTCCGGTAAAACATATGAGATTCTCTGAAACAAAAGTAGAACCAAGCAAGACAAAGTACAATGAGTCTAGCATGGAAATGGTAGTCTACTCAAAGACATGCACACTGAAGAGACTAAATTTAATGACATGATCAATGCTCTAGACAGCTTCACATCAGAAGAATTCATCATTGATGATGAGTTTTGGGATTTTGTAGTTGATCAAAGGACTTACTGAACCCATAGTGGTTATTCTCAATCTTCGGTCCCTCCAAAGAAGGAATTGAGCTTGCAAATAGTTCTTGTTGTGTCATTATCTGATGAGCAAAAAGAGATGATTAGAAAACTATGTGAAGAGCGAAGAGAGAAAGAAGAAAAAGTTGCTGCTGTCCATGAACAAGTACAATCAAAGGCTGAAAAAGTGCCTCAAGGAGCTGAAATGCCTGAGACCTCTTATGGTCCTTCAATACAAACATATACCAGAAAAATGAAGTACTTGGCTGAAAAGGAAAAAAAGGAAAAAAAACCTATGGTGGAAGAAGAGCCATTAAAGAAAAGCAAGAAGGATAATCCCAGAAGCATTGCAGCTATAGCAGAATATTTGGAAGAACATGAGTAAGCAAAAGCTCAATTGAAGAAGCATGTTGTTTTTATTGACCTTAAAGAAGGGGAAACTCAAGGAGGCTATGTGGCTGATGAGCCAATAGCAGTTGATAGTCCTGTGAAGGAAGAAATATCAATAGAAGAAATGGTGGAAAAGGCACCATATGATGATTTAATGGTTAAAACTATGTTTTTGATTAATCATGGATATGATCCTGATGAAGTTTTTGGCATGACTTATGAGGGAATGAAGGCAGAAGAAGAAAAATTGAACACAACTGCTAGACCCCATTGTTGAAATAGAATATGAGAAGACTATTTCCCCTAAAGCTGATAAGCCCAAAGTTACATTCATGAAGAAGCAAACCTCAAATCCTCAATCTTATATCCTGATCCCTATAACATGTCTGATAGGGAAATGAAGGATTATCTATCAAGTCAAGGTTCACCAAGAGAAAGCTTGGTATATGAAAACAAATTCCCTAAGGGCTGCCATCCTTAGGTTGATCATTGAGAAGAAAGAGAGACTTAAAACTCTGGAAGAAGAAATCACTGGCAAAAAGCCCAGAACCAGAGTGTATGCTCAAGATATGCAGCTCACCCATCGAGATCATGACTCTTTGCACCTGTACTTCACAGATATCCTGAGTGGTTTGCTGAGCCTTCTCAACTGAAACTTCAAGAAGGGCTCACCACTATAGAGATGATTAAAGGTGTGTCGACTCCCAAGGGCAAAACTAATGAGAAAATTATTGCCTGGAAGTATGATAGTGATTGGAATATGTTTATGGTCAAAAGGATCTCAGGACTGGTTCAATTCTTTACAGAGTAATATGCTCTTGTAAATGCCTTGGAGATTCATGAGTTAAAGGAACTGGCTAACTTGGAACTAATCAATCGCAAGGCCATGTTCAGAGGGTATGAGTTGGAAGAAATTCTTAGAATGTTCAAAAGAACTTACAACTTCAAGTCTTGAAGGCTATCTATATGAGGAAAGATAGATCCTTCATTAACCCTCTAGAAAAGAAAAAGACTAAACCAGTAGAGGAGGTTGTGTTTCGAGAGCTGAGAGTGAAAGCAACAGAGTCTTAAAAAGAAAGATGGTGTCTGGCACCCATTCCTCCATACCAATCTCAAATGTGTACAATGATGAAAGACTTATGAGTTAGTAATAGAAAGAAAATGGGGAGGAAAGGAAGGGGCAGAAGTTAGATTGTTTATTGGATATGAAGTAAGGCTATTAGATGAATCATACATCCACTACATCTACACCAGGCATTTCAGAGAGATATCTAACAAACTTGGTGAAGAAGACATGCCCTTCTTTTTGAAATGCATCAAAATATTGAAGATGGCATATGATCAAATCATTGCCAAGAGAGAAAAGAGAAAGAAGTAAAAGACTCCTCTACAGCTGGGAAACATTATGAAGCTGGAAGTTGATGTAGATGGTGCTTTACTGATTCATAGGGATGGGTTGTCCACTGTATCTATATGGGAGCCAATTTCTCTCAAGAACCTACCATTGGAAGCCATCTACACCATGAGTCAGATGAGAATACATGTGTTGAATAGAGATAATATGTCAGATGCCGATGACTTTGTCAATATGATAAAGGCCATTTTGGATCCACCACAAGCAGAACCACTACTGTCTTCACAAGACGCAGCAGAATCCTCTCAACCTCAACCACCACCAAACCATTGAAGAACATAGGCTGTATATTCCTCAGGGGGAGTACTGTTGGACCCTGAAAGGATCATACATGCCAATTCAATTGGTGAGTTGATGGTTGTTCTGCTGGAAACTCTCTAAGTCCAAGAACTAATGCGGATGAAGAATCTGCTAAGAACCAAGTATTGACTACCGCATTAACAAATGCAGATAGTCAAAAAGATATGCGGACAAGACATGTTCATCCACATTTGCAAATGTGGATGACCAGCAACAAATGTGCATAAGTATTTGTTCATCCGCATTAGCCAATGCGGATGACCAACTACTAATGCGAATGACAAGAGAAGAAATGCTGATCAAGAACAACTCATCCTCATTTGGTGATATGGATGAATAGAAGAAATGCGGATGAAGACATAGACTAGTTCTGATGTATAGGATAGGGGTAGTTTAGTCATTTTGTAAAAGGCATCTTGTCAGCCTATAAATAGAATAGAATACCTCGTACATGTGGTGACTGTTGATAGACAATTAGAATATTTTGTATTACACATTTTCAATGTGCATTATTACTGTTCTTGCTAAAACCCTAGCATTTATTGTAATCAATCACCTTCATCAATATATGCAAAGAATTTATGAGTATATTCTTGCATTGAATGTTTATTGATTGTTTGTTTCGGCCATTCAATCTCTGACTTTATCACTATATTCGATCCTAGTGAGAATCTAAATCTCACCACCGCTAGAATCAAAGTATATCCGGTTGTAGGTAGCAGTATCTATAGTTTCTCATTGTAACTCATGTAATATGCTTGTAATACTTTGAATTAAGAATTAATATATACAAGTACCTTGAAAATTATTTCTTTGTGTTCTTTGCTACTTATTATATTATTTCAACTCTTAGAAGAGATTCTGTTTCATCTGATCCGAGTGTAGTTGTAGAGAATGTATGAAAAGGTTGATACAACCCAAACATCCAATGTCTATCCTGCATGTTGCACAAGTGCATTGAAGAAGAATGCTTAGGAAGTTTCACACAAGCAACAGAAATATTCTAAGTGTGAAATCTTCCGAAGCCAAGACCAATATCTTCCGAAGCCAAAGATGAAGTCTTCCGAAGCTTCAGAGACAAAGTCTTTTGAAGCCTCAACTCATGAAGACAGATTTCTTCCGAAGACTTTTAACATATGCTTTATCTTATGTACTGTTCCATAAAGCTAGACACCTTTCCATTGCATCTTCGTAAAGTCACCAACTTACATGAGTTGGTGAAAAGGTCCATGCTTTTGGTAACTATACATTGAGGTCTTGAGTGTATAAACTTTCTACTTCATGTACTTTATCCTTTTTGTAATAGATAAGGATGTTAGCTATGGCATGTCATAGTCACTAGTCAAAAGGCACCTTTTGACTCTACAATTAATTTTGTTTGTGTCTACTTCATGTAGTATAAGTATTTCTTGTTCTTGTATCTTTTCTTTATGCTTTGTAACACTTAAAATAGAACTTGAGAAAGCATATACTGCATCCTTGAAACCTAAACACTTGTGTTCTCTTGTTCTGTCTCTTACTTATTACTTGTGTTCTTAGTATCATACTTGTGGTTAATCCAGTCTTACTGTTTGATTAAGTTTGGTTAATCTCCTCTTTGTGTTGTTATGTTGTAAGTGACCCCCTTCACCGGTCCTGCATTTGGTATCAGAGCTTTCCAGCCTCTTGATATATGATCTCACCATCTTAAGATCCCTCACACACACAAATACTAAACTTTTCAAATGGCAGCCATTTCCAAGACTGATATGGAAACTGGAACCATGAACAAGTCCCCATTGATCACTTTTGATGACTTTGATACCTGGTGCCTGAGAATGGAAGGTTTCATCAGGTTTCTAGAGTCAAGAATATGGAGTCTATTGAGAATGGACCTTTCATACCTAGCACCCCCTCTGCTATTGGTGCTGGTATGATCCCCAACGATGTGGCTAACTACTCTGATGAAGATAGAAAGAGAGTAGAGATTGATAGAAAAGCCATGACAGCCCTTCAAAGTGCCTTTTCAAACTCTGTGTACATAGGTTTCAAGAAGTGCAAAACAGCTAAGCAGTTGTGGGATGCACTGAAACTGATGTATGAGGGTTCTTCTGAAGCCAAGGAGAAGAAGAAGGATCTCCTAAAGCAGTAGTTTGAAAAAATCACCTTCAAAACAGGTGAAACCATGACTCGGCAATACTTCAGGTATGTTGAGATTGTGGATACCTTTGTGGATGGAGGAGTTCCTCTTGAGAACAGAGACATTGTAAGGAAGTTCATGTCCTCACTTCCTAGGCAGTGGACACACTACTGTGTGGTGATCAAGAGGACTGAAAATCTCAAAACTCTTACTCTGACAGAGTTATATGGGATTCTTAGTGGCTACCAGATGGAGATGAATATGCAAGGTTCATCTGGCAACTCCAATAATCAAATGGGTTCAGCCCTACATATGGTTGAAAGGGATAGCATAAAACCCCAACATCATCTCATATGCTACCTTGAAAACTCACCAAAGGGTCCTTTCATCACCTTCCTAGAGACACCAAGGGAGAACTACACTCAAGGAAGCCCATTCCAAGACACAAGCTCTTCTCAAGCTTTTGTGTCTTTTGATGAAAGCTGTGGAAACTCTCTTTTCACTCTTGAAGACTTGGACTGTATTCATCCAGATGATGTGGAATACATGGAAATAGTCTAGCAGATGGCTTTTCTCACTCACAGAGCCAAGAAGTTCTACAAGAGGACTGGAAGGAAGTTTCCAAGAAATGCAACCAATGGAAAGTTTGGCTTAGGCAAAGTCAACGTCAAGGGTTACAATTATAATTTGATGGGCCACTTTGCCAGAGAGTGTAAGGCACCTAAAACAAGTGGTGGCCAAACACAGTCCAGACCTAACTACACTAACAAAGCTCTCCAGAATGAGAAGCGAAAGCAGCAGGCTGTTGTTGCTGTTAAAGAAGGAGGCTTTGACTGGAGCTTTCAGGTGGAAGATTCTTCTCCAAACCAAGCACTAATGGTAGATCATGATGAAGCCAAGGTATTAGAACATCTCTGTACACCTGAATGCATTGCTACAGTTAATAGATACAGGCCCTATAACTTGGAGAAGAGATCCGATCTTGAGTCCTTAAACATTTTAAAATCTGATTTTAGAAAGTCTGAAAATGACTATAAACTGAAGATAGGGGACTTAGAGAAAACCATTTCAGTTCTAAAATATGAGCACACTGATTTTAGGACTCAGATCAAAGATCTCATAACCAATCTGACGGAGTGCCAGGCTGAGCTTGTGATCAGCAAAGCCAGGGCAGAAAAATGTGTTCTTAAAGAAGAGGCCATCAAGAACAAGATATCCTCATCCCTGCACAACAAGGTGTGCTATCAAAACAGGCAGAGACTGGGATCCAATGAGATAGCTCTTCCACACACAATCTTGTCTGTAAGACCTCCTAGTGTGGAACTTGTGAAGATGAGCTTCCTCTCATAGATCTTATGAGTGAAGAGGATGAGAAGAGATAGTGAAGAATTCCTCTTAGAAGAATGAAGATGAGGATTCTAAGAAGGGCCACTATCCTTCTAAGGAGAAAAAGAAGACTGTGATGACCAAGTCCATGAGAAAGAACTTGATCAGAAAGAGCAAAAGAAAAGCAAGTTAGGATCAAGGGATCAAGGCTACTTTTGACTCTAAGCAGAAACAAGTTTTCATCTCTGTAGGTTTGAAGTAGTAAAGACTGAAGACATCAACCAAAACTCTTCTGCTAAGAGTTTTGGGTCTTGTTCAAATCATCTCAGCAACAAGAAGAAGACTGATATGTTGTGTACCACTGCTGCACAGCCTGGACTATCAAACTCCAAGAACAGTTCCCAGCCTGAAAGGATTGTCTCAGCATCTGCAAAGATGAAGGTGGAGAAGGGATGTGACCAAAAACAATCTTGTTCCCAACAGAAGACTCTTGTGAAGAAGAAAATGGTGTGTGTCATGTGTGAAAGTACCACTCATATTGCTAAGGATTGTCCTTATAATCCTAAAGGTACTGTCCATATGACTAAGACAAAGACTTCAATGAGTTCCAAGAAGATTCAAGCTTCGGAAGGAAAATCTGTTTCCTTCGGAAGCTCCAAATCTAAAAAGAAGGCAAGTGGAAAATTACCTTCGGAAGAGAAGTTGATCTCGGAAGAAAGGAATTCTTCCGAAGGACTGAAGTTTGCTGCAGTGTCTACAGAATCTTTCGAAGGTTCAGTCATCAAAACTTCTGAAGTCCCAAAAGCTTCCGAAGTTTTGAAGGTCAAGTCCAAGACTCCAAAGGTGGTGTGAAAGTCTAAGAAAGACCAAGTGATTGAGAATTCTCCATCAACAACAGCTCAAGATCTTCTTAGCACAACCATAGGATCTATTACTATTGCATTACCCTTTGTTTCTCTTAATGAGCCCAAGACAAGTAAGGCTTGAGTTTCCAAATGTAACTAATCATTTTCTTTGTGCAGGGATAGCTGAAGACAAAAAATGTCTGGATCATAGACAGTGGCTATTCTAGGCACATGAGAGGCAATAGGTCACTACTCCAGAACTTTGAAAGGATTGATGGACGACCAGTTGCTTTTGGAGGAGATGAAGGTGGTTACATTTTAGGAAGGGGCAAGGTCACAAATTGTAAGCTCAATATTGAAAAGGTAAACTTTGTCAAGGATCTTGGGTACAATCTTTTGAGTGTATCCCAATTTTGTGATCAGAGTCATAACATGCTCTTTACTGAGTATGAGTGCATTATTCTCAAGCCTAGTGTGGTCATTCTTCATGAGCACATCTTGCTTAGAGCCCCCAATAAAGGGAACATGTACAAGACGGATTTGCAAGAAACATCTCCCGCTGGAGAAGTTTCATGCTTTCTTTCTAAAGCCAATTGTGATGAGTCCTTCCTATGGCATAAAAGAATGTGCCATGTAACTTTAAGAACATGAATAAACTAATTAAACATGATTCGGTAACTGGAATGCCAAAAAAAGAGTTTACAAGTGATGACCATTGTGTTGCATGCTAGAAAGGGAGCAATATAAGGTATCTCACAAGCCTAAGGAAAAGAACTCCATCACTACACCCCTACACTTGTTACATATGGATCTCTTTGGCCCCACCAGTGTAATGAGTCTAGGAAGGACCTCTCACTGTTTAGTGATCACAGATGACTTTACAAGTTTCATTTGGGTCTTCTTCCTTAGAACTAAGGATGAGACTAATGAGATTCTGAAAAATTTCATCTTAAAGATTGAGAATCAATCTGATCACAAGGTCAAAATCATAAGATGTGATCAAGGAACTGAATTTAAGAACCAAATCCTTGATACATTTTGTGATGAAAAGGGTATTACAAGACAATACAGTGCTCCCAGGACTCCTTAGCAGAATGGTGTTGCTAAGAGGAGAAACAGGACACTGATTGAAGCTGCAAGAACCATATTGTCTGACTCTAAGCTACCCATCACCTTCTGGGCAGAGGCAGTCAACACTGCCTGCTATGTGTAGAATAGAGTTTTAGTAGTTAAGACTCATGGCAAGACTCCTTATGAACTTTGGCACAAGAGGAAACCTTTCATTGGTTTTCTCAGGTCATTTGGATGTCCTTGCACCATCTTGAACACCAAAGATCAAATGGCCAAGTTTGCTGAAATGATGGACACTTTATTGGATACTCTTCTCAAGCTAAGGCTTATAGAGTATACAATCTCAAAGCTAGAATTGTTGAGGAGTCAGCCAATGTGACTTTCAATGAACACACACCCTGTGTGGCTAGTTCTGGTCCTGATTGACTATTTGATCTTGATTTAGTTACCAACTGTTTTAACAAATCTTGTGAGAATGTTTCAGGATCTGTAGAAAATCTAAATACATGTGATCCTGACCCAAGATGTGAGCTAAGAAGACCTTCATGTCATACATCTTCAACTCAAGTTGGAACAACTTCTGCAAATGAGGTTTTTATCAGCACTACAATGACAAACTCAGCTGATACATCTGGGGTGCCTTCAAATTCCAGCTCAGAGGCTCCACAACCAGATAAGGATACCTCAATTGTGGAAGACAACAATGGTGGTGGTTTCAGTGATCAAGAAATTATTGATGCGAATAACCACACCATAGATGATAACATCAATGATGTCACACACTGCTTGGATCAAGTTTCTCTTGATAAGTGTGCTGATGTGGTAGGAGAAACATCTATGCGAGATCTAAATTTCTCTAATTTAGATCTTTCTCATTAACTTGCTATGATCCCTCAGCTTAGGATCCACAAGTCTCATCCCATCACACACTGCATGAATCCTTTGATCTATCCTATCAGCTTGTCTAGATTGGCTTTTTGACAAGTGGCACGCTGACAAGGTCAAGACTTTCATAGAAGTTTAAAGTATGTTGAAGACTTCTTGCTACCCTTGAACTCTTTGAATGACAAGGGCTCTTCTGCAACTGCTACCACTGCATCCGCAAATGAGTGTCCTACATCCAGAGATATGAATAATATCTCAATAGGTGTTCCATGGTCTCAAAAAGATACAACAAACATTGGAGATGATTCAACAAATCCTCGTACACCATTCGTAGAAGTTCCTGTAACTCCTATGGAAGAACAAATTTCTTCCAGAGAAGTTCCTGCGGAAGATATCATTAATGCA
This sequence comes from Flaveria trinervia, assembly GCA_025506515.1. NCBI lineage: Eukaryota > Viridiplantae > Streptophyta > Magnoliopsida > Asterales > Asteraceae > Flaveria > Flaveria trinervia. The sequence goes on from CM046451.1 coordinate 46,014,588, forward strand.
CCTGATGTTCAAACTCAGGAAGATCATTCCATACCCAATGTTAAACAAGAGGAACACTTTGATTACTTCCTAAATTCATCAACTATATTGGATCCATCCGCATTAACGAATATGACTAATTTGGAATCATCTATTCCTGTTGAATCTGCTCCAACAACAAGAATTCAAAAGACACATCCAATAAACAACATTATTGGTGATCTTGATAAAAAAGAAACAAGAAGTCAAAGTGGAGTTGCAAACATCTGTCTTATGGATCAATTTGTGATTGATATCAAGCACACGACAATAATATGAACCATGTAATCAAACAAACGAATAATAGAAAAATTCATAGAGTTTCCATTGATATCAGGTGGATTACAAAGTGCAAATTGAGAGAAATATCTAAAAGTTCGTTACCTGGACATACATAGCAATCCTATTTATACTAATAATCAAGAAAACAAAAAGGAACATATATTTACACAATAAGTCCCTAACCTATGACAAAACTTATCTAAAGACTAAATGTTAATCTTTCTAGGTTTCTAACAATACTCCCCCTAAGATTTGCATTTGTCTTCAACCAAAATAATCTTCCGGTTCTTCTTTAATCTTAAACATTGGTTTTTCTTTGTACATCTCTAATTCTTTAAGAGCTTTCTTTATTGAAGATTTGAACTTTCCAGCTAGAATTCCTTGTTTTGGCTTGGATTCATTTGTCTTGATCTCCATTGATTCCATCACGAACAATGTTTCTTTTGATAATCCTACGATATCAAAATTAGCATACATCTCTATTGGTTTTGGATTCTCTTTTGTGTATATCTCCAACACTCCTTTGCGAGATAGTCTTATAAATTCAATATCTTTTTTGTCTTTCTTAACAATCTTTGCATAAGCCATTGCTTTCCTCAAAAAGATCCTCTCCATTGCAGCATTCATCACTTTTATAATTTTCAAAAAATATTTTCTATCATTTTCAGCTTCTACTGATGATACTTATTCAAAAGATTGATTGGATAAGAATGAGATATAACTAGGATGTAGAAGTTTAAGTTCAAACACACTAAACAAACTAATCATATCGTTATCCCAATCATCCAAGTTTCTCACTAGCTTCAAATGAAAATTAGATGAATCGTAAAACCATCTTAGAATTAGTGTTGATGATTGTGAACCATCTATAACCTTCAGACCAGGATTTATTACTTTCTCAAAGTACTTATCACTAAAAGTCTCTAAGTAACAATCATCCATCTCCTTGCTTGTCTCACCTTTCTTTGACTTCTTCTTCATTTTTGCAAAATAACTTTTATCTTCTTGATCATATCGTGTTTTAAGAAATGATGGCATCCTAGGTATACCTCAATCAAGTAACTTCACAAACACTTCTCCTCTTTCATCCTTTGAAATATTTATCAGTGGAAGTTTATGCAATTCTTTCAAGTCTTGAACAGGTAAAGCATAATGCTTGAGTAGAAGTGATATACATCACAGATAGCATTGACTCTCTTGATAAGAAAAGAATCAAAAATCTCATCATATTTCCAAGCAACTATTTTCATTTCTTTAGATTTATCAGGCACAATCATTGCGTTCAGCAATTCCGAGATTGATTGTCCTATTTGAAGCACATTTCTCAAAAGATCTCTAGCTGATCTAGCTATATTCCATAGCTGTTTTTGATCTATAGAGACTTTGTAACCTTGCTTTTCAACATTTGGAAGCATATCCATTAGCTCTTTCCTATGTTCATGTGTTTTTCTCACCAACTCCATTGACTTGATTTCTTGAGGCTTGAGCATTTTTGTTCTTTTGGTGATCTCAAGATACTAAGGATTATCCATATCCAAAATGATCATCTTATTGTACATCTTCTCGGTTTCTTGAAAACTTCTCACCAACCTTCTTAATGATTCTCCTTGAAGCTTAATTTAGTCTTTTTCTTGGATAGTTCCTTAACTGCAACCACATTCTTAGAGCAGGTATGCTCATATCTTCTGGGTTTGGGTGGTACAATTCTATCACAGGAATATCATCAATGTTTATGCTTTCATTCAGTTAAGCCCACTCACCATGTTCTAGACTTATCTCATTCGGATCTGCTGGGGCTGAGGACTCTGCTATCACACACTTATCATATTCTTCATTTATTTGAGTCACGGTCAGCCCGTCTAGAAACACTCTATTATATTTTTTCTTGATCAAATAATTGTATCTGTCTTCAAAGTCTATAGGAATATCATCTTGAACATTCTCAACTGGTGAGTCAACAACATCAAACACATCTTCATCCTCAAGAACTTCATCATACCATTCGTCAGGTAGATCTGTATCTATACCATGAGGAGCTTCAATTATCTTTTGTACTTCTTCTTCTTCCTCAATCACATCTATAACAACTGATTTCTAAACTTTTGCTGGACCAGTAGATGTTTCATCTTCATTCATCTTTCTTTTACCTTTTTCAGCTTCAGAATACTTTTCAATTGTTGTTTCTTTAGGCTTTTGAGTAGACTCTTTCTCAACAAACACCACTTCACTTTCTTTTGCAGGTTCTTGTAGAGATACTTTAAGTTTTTCAATTTCCTCAAACATAGTCTTGAAATTTTCTTCAAGATTAGCCATCATGACATTCTTCAATTCATTATTTGCTTTCAGTATTTCATTTTCTTTCTTTAATCTTTCAATTTCTTCATTTTGAGATACAATCTTTAACTTTAACTCTTCAATTTCATTAGCGTCATCATTCAAATCAGTTTGTACACAAACATCTAATAATTGTTTCATCTCTTGTTCTTTTTCAACAATTTCAACTTCAAGACTCTTAGATTGAACAGCAGAAATTATTTTCTCTGTGATTGGCTCATCCCACAAAGAATCAAAGTCAAATGCTTGATTAAAGTCAACATTCTCAATATCTTCAGTTGCAGCTTGATCATCATCTTGTTGATCATTCATTTCATCATTAAATCTACATCAGCATTCTTTTCTTCTTCATGATGAGATTGTTTGTTCACTACCCATTTCTTGGATAGTTTAATCATTAGCACCTGTCATTCCATCTCCTTCATCACCACCTTGATCATCATCGTCATTATTGTTTTCATCATTATCATCATTATTACCTTCATCATTATCATTCTCTTCATCATCATTCTCTTCTTCAAATACTTCAACTCTCTCATCCATTACATCTTCAATCAAATCATTAGGATTAACAGGCTCATCTTAAGATAAATGAAAATATTGCTGATTAATGTCAATATTATTATTAGCTACATTCCTTATGTACTCAAATAAAGGTACATTCTCTGCTCCTGTAATCACAGTTAACTTCTTGTATACCATGTCAAACATATGCTCTAATTCAAATTTATCACCTTGAACTCCATATGCATAAATGTCTGGATATTCTTCATTAATAATCAACTGAAGAAATCTGGCATACATCAAATACTTGTTTCTTTTTCCTTTCTCCAAGTTGAAAATAAATCCATTCATTATCTACTTTGCCATATTGAATCTTCTGTCTGTGACTAGGGCAACAATAGGAGATGCTATATCAACTGGAAATGAATTCCATCCTGCAGTTCTTTTAGACATACAGTGCTAAAATATGTAGCATAGTAGCTTCCCGTGGTTGTATACTCTTGCTCTAAAAAATTGTTTCTTTGGAAAATTATCAGGATGACCCATTTGCATGTAAATCTCTCTACACTCATTGAAAGTGTATTCAGATAAATCTTGGTCTTTATTTTCTCCCAATCTCAATGCAATTCTGATAGAGTCTTCAGAAACTTCTATCATTCTATCATTTGAAATGAATCCTCTTAGAACTTTTCTTCTATTATCATCAAGTTCTGCAGATCTCCAAAACCTCTTGATTAGTCTTCCATATATGACTGGTCTCGCACACATTTCATAAACATACTCGGTCCTTAGGAGAAATCTAATCATTTCTTCATAACCAACAGCATCTCTCACATCTTCATTAAGAAATGCAGCAACATTGTGCTTTGGCTCAAACTTTAGCTGATTCATCTGTCAATCACAAGAAACATGAATTAGTATGAAGGTTTTCAAATTAGTTACAATTTTAATAAAAAATGAATAAGTCCTTCACTAATTTTTAAGTTTTCTTAATACAATTTTATATTTTAAAATTTGATTAATTTATTAAAATTCAATGATTGGAACTTGTTATTTAATGATTTAATCAAATTTTAAGATATATAATCAATTAAGAATTTTGTTTCTAGTTGATTTAGATTCATATTTGAATTTTTATGACTTTATCAGTTAAGTTTTTTTATAAAAAAAATTATGTCAATTCAATTTTCTTATTTTATTTTATTATTATTTTGACTCTGAAATTCTTCGGATCATCAGAAAATTTTATGATGAAAATCATGTTTTGATGATTATAACATGTTCACAATTCATAATCATTTTTAATTTGTCATGAACAATCATCAGTAATCGATCATTCAAATGTATTCAAGTTATTAGGGTTCGAACGCCCAAATAGGGTTCAAACACCCGATTGATTATGATGTTATTATCCACTGATTTGATGATGTACACTCATGATGTGAATCGCATTCTCTGATATTACCTTATGTGATCATATACTCTTGAACTAGATGAAATTTGAGTGAGTTCGAACATAGAGAGTATGAACAGAATGTAGAATATGAAAAGTTTGAATGAAATGAACTTTTGTGATAAGTATTGAATTTATACAAGTGTAAGAAACCCTTAGACGCATTACAACTGTTTAGGCGTATGACCACTGTTTGGACGCATGAGGTCTAGGCGCATTAGCACTGTTCAGGCGTATGTACCTCAGACACATGAGTTACACTTGGTCAATTTCATTTGAAAGACTTATAGGATCATGTGCACTATACAGGCGCATGAGCACTATTTAGGAGCATGAGCACTATTTAGGCGCATGAGCACTGTTCAGGTGCATGACCTATTGAGAAATACCTAACACTTTGAATTATTTTATGAGATATCTTGTACTGTTTAGGCGCATGAGATTTCCTAAAATGCCTAACACTTAACCAAGAATTTCATACTTATGACTACTGTTTAGGTGCTTGAGTATTACTCAAAACGTCTAACACTTGAATCATAAACTGAAATTTCATCATACGGCTAAACAGACTTATGAACACTGTTTAAGCGCATGAGACATCCATACGTCTAACACTTGTATTATTATAAACCAAAATCATTCAAATCACAATTTTGATTAATTTCATTGTTCATCAAACAAATTTCCAAACTTTGACCAACACATTGACTTTTGATTGATCTTTGACTTTTTGACTAAACTTTGATTTTTTTAAATTTATTTCATGTCATTTTAGTCTCAAAAATTTCATAAAATGGCAATCATTCTCAATTCTTTGCAAGAAGCATTTTTGCATTTTAAAATCTATTTAGGTTCATTTTTAAACATTTAAAACACACACAAACTTTGAATATTTTTGCATCATGCTTTTTCATCCAAACATTTATTTTGATAAACTCTTATCTGTTGGGGTTTGTTAGAACAAGATACATAGTTTAACCATTTAAACTTTTTGAAAAAATGCAGCGGAAAGAAGCTTTATAACATAGTTTGTAAACAGAAATTTCGGGTTCCATCTTGATATTATAAAGTCATAACCAAACCCAAGAACAAAGGACCTTTTATATGTGAATAAGACTAGCAATGTAAACATAAAACAAACATTATGGGCAACCATAAAGAGGCTGCCATAAACTACCTTTCAGCAGCAAAAGGTCAAAATGGATGAGGATGATTTGGACCAAGAAAGAACGACCAAGGCACCAAAAAAGGTCCTCTCAAGCTTGCATACCCCAAGCTCTATGATAAACACCTTGTTGCTAGGATTTGAGCACCAAAACCGAAAGAAGAGGCTGCTGGAAACCGTTCAGCCGTGAATCACTTCAACAAGAGGAGAAAACCCTTTTTCTTTCTTGTGGTTTTTGCATGTGAGAGAGAGAAGAAGATGGAGTGAATGTGTTGTCTAAGTTGTTTGTTCCAAGACTTCATGTAAAAACTAAAAGAGGCAAAGGCCACAGGGATGGCCGAATACCCCTTTTCATTTTCAGTTTTCCCCCCTAAAACTTAAAACCCAATTTAACACATTAACAAGTCACAAATTTGAGTTATATATATAATTAACCTTTTAATTGTATAACTCACACACACTCCATTTTTATTTGATGTTATTTAAGTAACTTAAATAACATTGCAAACAATATCTATAAACAAAATATCCATATAAATTGTTCAATCTCATATGCAACTTATTTAGAAAACCCATTTTCTAAATTGGTGTATTTATTTAATTGTATGATCATATCATCAATTGAATATTATTTGGTGTTTGCTAAGCTTGTTATTGGGTATGACCTGACTTGGATCATAACGTACTAACCACATCAATGTTCTATGTGTCTTGGGCATAAATAATTCAACAATCTCCCACTTGCACAAGATTCATAGAAGATTGATGCAAGCAGTAAATACCGCCTAACAACGGTTTACTACCCTTAATACGCATGACTAAAAGCCATTCAATAACATCATCCCCTTCAAGTATCCAACTTGAAATGATTTAGGTGAATCAATCATTTATCCTTTTGTTACAGATGTCATGTTAAATCCAAGGACACAGAATGATCATTCCGTGTTGATTTGACTTAATCAGGCCTTAGACATCTTTCTCTCAACGAATAAGAGGAACAAATTCCATGTTGACTACATACGTTTCTCACAAACACCTCGTGTTACGCCTGAACATAGCCTTACGTACTGTCCATTATTTCAGGTCAGTGAAGAACTAGCTCAAGGTATAACGCTTGGTGAATATCAAAACCCAATATGTATCTCAGGTCTGAGGATACCAAATGATATTCGCCTTTACTCAAATTTACTTATGATCAATCTAGAAGATTCCATGTAGTATAAATTTGAGATGCGGGTCAGTCCAATATTTGTATCCCATAAATATCTATGAACTTTAGCAGCAACCAATTGCTCTATATTCATTCCTTATGAATATCCACCAATCCAAATTCATAATAATCTTACCCTCATATTTGTTCCCACAAGTATGAATGACTACGGACATTTAGAGTAAACATTTTACCCATGGATTAAACATGCTAAATTGGAACATTTATTGAAATATTATAACCATATAATTTTATTCAAGTAGTAAGGGAGTTCCAAATATCTAAATACGAAATTACAGATCAAATCAAATCACTAGAATATCGAAGTCCCATGGCACAGGTATGACCTTCATGCTTTGCCTTTTCTAGGAGCTTCGTAAGAGGATCTGCAATATTTTGATCAGTGTGGAATTTGCGAATACATATCTTTCCTTTCTCAACTTCATCTCGTATGTAGTTGAATCTCCGCTCAATGTGCCTAGTCTTTTGATGAGCACGAGGTTCCTTGATTTGAGCAATCGCACCCTCGTTTATCATAAAAGATCTCTAGGGGGTCCTGAATGGAAGGGAAAACCCCTAGATCAGCAATAAATTTCTTCAACCATGCATCTTCTTGAGCTGCCAATGAGGCGGCTACGTATTCTGATTCTGTAGTTGACAAAGCCACCACATCCTATTTAGAGCTCTTCCAAGAGACAGCTCCTCCATTCAGAATGAAAATGTATACTGATTGTGATCGTGAATCATCACGATCGGTTTGGAAACTCACATCCGTGTAACCTTTTATAATGAGTTCCTCATCACCAGATCCATAGATTAGAAACATATTAGGTACTTAAATATGTTCTTAACAGCCATCCAATGACTACTTCCAGGATTTTGCTGGTATCGGCTTGTCATGCTTAAGGCGCATGAAACATCCGGCCGAGTGCATATCATTGCATACATGATGGATCCAATAGCAGATGCGTATGGGATTGCCTTCATTTTATCTTTCTTGTCCTTTGAGCTTGGACATTGAGTCGTGCTCAATATTGTTCCTCTTTGAATAGGTACCATACCTTTCTTAGAGTTCTCCATCTTGAAACCATTTCAAGATTTTATCAATGTATGCACTTTGATTTAAACCAATCAACCGCCTTGATCTATCCCTATAGATCTTTATTCCCAGAATATAGGCGGCCTCACCAAGATTCTTGATGGAAAAACAACTTCCAAGCCAGGTTCTTACACCTTCCAAGGTTGGAATGTCATTTCCAAATAGTAGTATGTCATCAACATACAATACTAGGAAAGTGATGATGCTCCCACTAGCTTTCTTATATACACAAGCTTCATCAGCTTTCTTGATGAATCCAAATTTAATTACTTCTTCATCAAAACGGTGATTCTAACTTCTCGATGCTTGTTTCAATCCATAGATTGATTTCTTTAACTTGCATACTTTTTTAGGATGTTTTGGATCGACAAAACCTTCAGGCTGAACCATATAGACATCTTCCTCAAGATATCCATTTAGGAAAGTTGTTTTGACATCCATTTGCCAAATCTTATAATCATAATGAGCAGCTATGGCAAACAATATCCTAATAGATTTTAGCATTGCAACAGGTGAGAAAGTTTCATCATAGTCAACCCCTTGAGTTTGAGTGAAACCCTTTGCTACAAGTCTAACTTTATAAGTATCCAAGTTTCCATGCATATCGGTTTTCTTTTTGAAAACCACTTACTTCCATTTACTTTGGTGTTAAGAGGTGGTACAACCAAGTCCCATACTTGATTGTCATACATGGATTGCATCTCAACGTTCATGGCTTCAAGCCATTTGTCACAATCCGAATTGGACAACGCATCATGGTATGTGATTGGTTCATCCGAATCTATCACATAGTATCCATCAGTGAAAAATCCATATCTTTCAGGTGGATTACTAGTTCTACTAGATCTGCGAACGTTTTCTGTGTATTGGTCAACTATTTGATCACTTTCAACATCCTCATGTTGAGTGCTAGTGTCAACCAAACGTGTATCGGGTTGTGGTTCTTGATCCTCTTCAAGATCCACAGTTATACTACCAGTTCCTTCCATAAGGAACTTGGTTTCCAAGAACTCACCCTTTTTGGCAACAAACTCTTTTTTTGTATTGGATCATAGAAATAATATCCCATAGAATCTCTTGGATATCCAATAAAGATACACTTAGTGGAACGGCTTTCTAACTTGTTCGAGGTGGGAGTCTTCACATAAGCCTCACACCCCCACACCCTCAAATATGAAAATGATGGAACCCTTCCATGCCATATTTCATAAGGTGTCCTTTCCACTTTCTTGGTTGGGGCCATATTCAAAATACGGGCCGCAGAGAGCAGAGCAAAACCCTAAAATGATAGAGGTAACGAGCTTCTATCCATCATAGATCGAACCATATCCAATAGAGTTTGATTTCTCCACTCGGACACGCCATTATGTTGTGGTGTTCCCGATGGAGATAGTTGTGAGACAATCCCACAACTTCTAAGATGGTCCCTAAAAGTATCATTCAGGTATTCACCTTCTCTATCGGTGCGGAGAATTTTAATTGACTTATTGAGTTGATTTTGTACTTCATTTTGAAAGATCTTGAACATTTCAAAAGCTTCATCTTTGTGTCTTAACAAGTACACATACCCATATCGACTATAGTCGTCAGTAAAGGTAATGAAGTATCTTTCATTGTACCTTGTCATAGGTTTAAAAGGACCACATACATCCGAATGTATGATACCTAATAAATCCTTTGCCCTTTCGGCTTTGCCTTTAAAAGGTGCCTTGGTCATTTTACCTTGTAAACAAGACTCACATACATCAAATGAATCACATTCATTTGTTTCTAAAAGACCATTCTTTTGTAGTGTTTGTATTCTTTTCTTGTATATATGACCAAGACGGCAATGCCAAAGGTAACTGTCACTCAAATCCGATTTGAGTTTCTTGGTACTAGTTTGGCAAACAAGCTATCATTCAATGTATTTTCACCAACCAATTCATAGATACCATTGATGGGAATAGCTTTAAAGTAAAACATGTCATTCAAAGTAACATGGATTTCATTTCCAATAAATGATAATACATATCCAAAATGTTTTAATAGGGCTACGGAAATAATATTCCTAGTCAAACTAGTAGCATACAAAACATTGTCCAAAATTACTTCCAAACCATTTGGAAGTTTCAAGATATAGTCACCACAGGCTTTAACTTGAACTTTAGCCCTATTGCCCATGTAGAGGCTAACATCCCCTTTGTTGAAGTTGCTACTTCTTTTGAACCCCTGCAACAAATTAAAAATGTGAGTTCCACATCCAGTATCTAATACCCATGTGTTAGAGGATATTAAGTTTAAATCAACATGGATCATGTATATAGTACCTGAGGTCTGCTTGGCATCCCTCTTTGCTTTCAACTTTTGGAGATGGACAGGACAATTTCTTGCCCAATGTCCAATCTCCCCACACTTGAAGCATGGGTCATTGGAAGCAACCTTTTGCCTCCTCTCCTGTGCTTTGGGTGGCACCCTTGCCACCCCTTTCCCTTTTCCCATTACGGGTCCCTTACCCTTGGCAACTCTTGCCTTGGGTGCGGGATGAGGCCTTTTCTTGTTCCCACCTTCATTGATGGTGAGAACGGGTAAACCCTTTTACCCATGGCCGCCTCGGCCGTTTTGAGCATAGAGTGAAGCTCACCAATGCTTTTGTCCCAAGCATTCATGTTGTAGTTCAACACGAACGTCTCGAACCTTTTGGTAAGGCCATTGAGGATCAAATCCGTGGCCAATTCCTTTGAGACGGGACAGTTTAGCCTTTTGAGGCGGTCAATGTGACTTTTCATCTTAAGTACATGAGATGAAACTGATTGGTTGTCGTCCATACGACATGCATGGAGCTCTCGAACCGTTTCGAAGTGCTCAACCCTCGCTTGATGTTGGAACGTTTCCTTTAGTTGGGTTATCATGTCATAAGCTCCGTGATGCTCATACTCCTTCTGGAGATCCGGAGTCATGCTTGCCAACATAAGGCAAGACACTTGGACAGAGTCCTCAGTGTACTTTATCCAATCGTTATAGGCCTCCTCATCATCCTCACTAGGTTGATCAGGGACAGGGTCGTCTAAAACATATGATCGTTTCTCTTGCTTGAGAATGATTCTCAAGTTTCGATACCAATCGATAAAATTTTTATGATTTAGACGTTCTTTTTAGAGAATCGCTCGTAAAGATTGGGCGGACGTGGATGAATTATCATGATTATCATAATTATTGGTGGCCATCTACAAAATTTAACAAATATCAATTTTAGTATTTTCGATATTGTTATCTTAATAATTAATACCTTTTAAGGTCATTTTCATATTAAAATCTAGAACCCAACGTTACATTTAAATAGTGGTTAGGTGACCTTTATCTCACAATTTAAATTAATAAGGTGGTCAACGATTGACAATTGCAACCATTTGCAACTTCTAGAGGTATGGGATCGACTTGAAACATCATATGTAAAGTCGGCATGTTAATCCCAACAACACCATTTGGAAACCATATCGTAGGTGATCCATTTGACATGGTTTGCAAATCAAGACACCCTACTTACACACACGTGTGAGTTTGCCAAAATAAGCGGTTAGGTGACCTTTATCCCACGAATATGGCATTCTCACCTCAAGTCACAAGTTCCCTCAAAATGGTTAGGTGACCTTTATCCCACTAAGAGTTCTCGAGTGATTCAAGTGTTGTGTAAAAGGACGGTGTTGATCTCATTTTTAAAAAATTTAGAGATTACATAATTCTAGTTTAGAAAAATCTATGTATTCATATTTGCATGCTTTCAAATACAAGATACCCTATGGTACATTGATTAAAGCCCTTTTTAATCTTTGAAATCATTAAACAATTTTAATAATCATTTATTCCCTTTAATTGATTAATGCCCATTTAGTTAGTTTGTTATGATCATTGAAAGGATTGTTAAGCAAACATCATATATAAGCAATCAACCACAATACCATAACCAAAACAACCATGAATCAACCAAATGATAGTGCATAACCATAGCATCTAAAGTGGCCACACTTGTTTGCCATCACAAGTGTGGACATAGGACATTCCTAAGGGACAAAACACAACACAAAAGGCTTCCATGAACCTCCCACTTGAAACCGCATCCAAATGCTCCATGTTTCTTGTGTCTTTCCTTTGTGCTTCTAACGCGTACATCTTCATATTACAAGATATTATATCCTAATACAAGATTTCTAGTAAAATGAAAAGTACCTAATCTATTTATTACAGCCCAATAATAAATAAAATACACTTTAAACAAAGCACAAATAATGATTATACAACCCAATTGAATGAATAAAAAAACAACCATTACAAGCATCCAAATAACACAAGGTCAAGGGCTAGGTTATGCACCATAATGAACAATGATCATATCATCCAAAACAACAATTAATCCCCACTAAAAGCCACGAAATTTCAGCCAACACAAACTGAAATTCGGGTTTTATCTTGTCCAAACAAACAAACAATACATCTTACATGTCTTTCAAAGTTTAATCACAAGCATGTGTGATATAACTTTGAAAGTTTGGGGATTCATAATACATGAACATAGCAGCCCCTAAGGGGTTATAAAGTCCCATAAAACAAATTTTTCAAGGACAAAACAAGCTAGCTATCCACATAACCGGCTCTAGATGCCAATGTTGGGTTTGTTAGAACAAGATACATAGTTTAACCATTTAAACTTTGTAAAAAATGCAGCGGAAACAAGCGTTATAACATAGTTTGTAAACTGAAATTTCGGGTTCCATCTTGATATTATAAAGTCATAAACAAACCCAAGAACAAAGGATCTTTTAAATGTGAATAAGACTAGCAATGTAAAAACAAAACAAACATTATGGGCAGCCATAAAGAGGCTGTCATAAACTACCTTTCAGCAGCAAAAGGTCGAAATGGATGAGGATGATTTGGCCCAAGAAAGAACGACCAAGGCACCAAAAGAAGGTCCTCTCAAGCTTGCATACCCCAAGCTCTATGACAAACACCTTGTTGCTAGGATTTGAGCACCAAAACCGAAAGAAGAGGCTGCTGAAAACCTTTCAGCCGTGAATCACTTCAACAAGAGGAGAAAACCCTTTTCCTTTCTTGTGGTTTTTGCATGTGAGAGAGAGAAGAAGATGGTGTGAATGTGTTGTTCAAGTTGTTGTTCCAAGACTTCATGTGAAAACTAAAAGAGGCAAAGACCACAAGGGGCGGTTGAATACCCCTTTTAATTTTGGGTTCCCCCCCCCCAAAACTTAAAACCCAATTTAACACATTAACAAGTCATAAATTTGAGTTATATATAATTAACCTTTTAATTGTATAACTCACACACACTCTCTTATTATTGATGTTATTTAAGTAACTTAAATAACATTACAAACAATATCTATAAACAAAATATCCATATAAATTGTTCAATCTCATATGCAACTTATTTAGAAAACCCATTTTCTAAATTGGTGTATTTATTTAATTGTATGATCATATCATCAATTAAATATTATTTGGTATTTGTTAAGCTTGTTATTGGGTATGACCCGACTTGGATCATAACATACTAACCACATCAGTGTTCTATGTGTCTTGGGCATAAAGAATTCAACATTATCATCTTTACTCCCCCTAAACTTTTAAGTTCCCAAACTTAGAAGTTTATAAAAGTTGATAGATGAAGTAAACCATTCATTATTAACATGCCTGCACACAAAAAAATCATGCAAAAATCAAAATAAAGCAGAATAAAATTCTACACATTGAATTATATTGCCTACAGTGAGATCATATCAGATAATAATCAGTACATTAAAGTAAAAAAAAATTGTGAATTGTCATAGACAATGATTAAATCTTGATCAAGTGTGTTCCAGGTCAGTGTTCCCACAACAAAGGAGACACATGATCTAAGGACAGACAATGACTTCTCTGGTAAAAGAAACAGTACATTTACCTTTTTAATTCTTGGATTTATTAAGGTTTGATTAGATATGACATCATGTAATCCACACTTAGACTTAGAGTGTTCAACCCTCATCAAGGTATGCAAGAAAGCACTTTTACTCAACTTTAAAACCTGTCATATATGTATACTAGATCTCATGTTTAGGACAATGAGAGAATCATCATGGTTAAACCAGTTGATAATCTATGAGAAAACCACCATGGACAAGCCATTAGGTAATCCCTGAATCCGTTTCATAAAGAAATGGATAGAGATGATTCATAAGATAGGGCATCTATTTTGGACTTATAAAGGATTGTGCATGTTGGCATCTTTTGCATCAGGTGAAAATATCCAGGTCTGTGAAAATATCCAGGTCTGTAATGACATACAATAGAGGATATCCCGTCACCTTAGGTCTATGATGACTCATAACAAAGAAGTGAACAGATGCAGTAAACAGATCTCATGGTACCACATATTAAGACAAGGTGTGACATTGTGACTTTACAAGCAATCAATCAGAAAATTCAAGACACCTTATTAGAACTAAGATGGACACACATAAATGAATAGATGATTTAGTTTAATCACAAGAATCTACTTTTTCAGTATAATTACATGATCTTACCTGCAAATCATATCTGATCATGTCAGACTTTATTAGCGAGTGAAGTATGCAACTGATTAAACTGATGTACTATTATTTCCCACAAATTGCAAAGACAGATATAATCCTAACATTTATAACTACTAAACAATTATTTTTGTATTTTCATTTTATAATTTTCTTGTTGTTTTTGCATTTTCTGATGTTGTATTTTCTTTTTCATTTAACACACACATAATATACATAATCAGGCAGTTAACATTGACAGTTTAACTTTGATTTATTTAAGAAAATTGAGGGAGGGTTATTATCATTTTGAAAGAGAAAAATCAATTTTCAATATGATTAATCAGATTGTTGACTCAACTAAGTACCCAAACCTTCCTGGTAGGAAAGATTTGGTAAACAAGTCAGCAAGTTTTTTTTGTTGAAATCTGAATCAAAATGATTAAACCTTTTTAAGAGTTGTCTTTGAGAAAATGATATCGGATCTTGATATGTTTTGTTTTAGAATGTTGGACAGGATTAGCAGTAATAAACATAGCAGCACTGTTATTAATGTAAATAGGAGTTTTAAGAAAATTGAACCCGTAATCCAATAGTTGATTTTGCAACCAGAGGATTTGAGAACATCCTCCAGAGGCAGCAATGTACTCAGCTTCTGTAGTTGAGACTGAGATGTTTTTCTGTTTCTTACATTGCCACGAGACTAATCTAGGGCCTAAAAACTCACAACCACCCATGGTAGATTTTCTATCTTGACAATATCCCCATCAGTATATCCATATAACTCAAAGTTTCCTTCATAAGGATACCATAACCCTAGGGATGGTTTTCCTTTGAGATATCTAAATATGCGTTTGACAGCAATAAGGTGAGATTCTTTCAGGTCTGATTGATACTTGGCACAGACACAAGCAACATACATTATGTCAGGTCTAGATGCAGTTAAGTACATTAAAGATCCAATCATAGATCTTATATTGTTTGGTCAACTGATTTTCCTTTGGGATCAGGATCAATCTTGGTGTTTATGTCAGTTGGAGTTCTAATGGATTGACAATCTTGCAGCTTGAATTTCTTCAACAGTTTATCGACAAATTTTGCTTGATTAATGAAGATGTCGTTTGTAGATTGTGTAACTTGTAATCCAAGAAAGAAATTTATTTCTCCCATAGAACTCATTTGGAAACGAGATTTCATGATATCTTCAAATTCTGAATAGAGTTTCTGCTGGTTGATCCAAAGATGATATCATCCACATACACTTGTACATAAAGAAGATCAGATGCATCCTTCTTGATGAATAAGGTAGGATCAATCTTCCCTCGTGTATATCTATGTTGAAGCAAGTGTTGTTATGGTGTTTCATACCAGATTCTTGGGGCTTGATGTAGACCATATAGTGCTTTGCTAAGCTTGTACACACGATCAGGAAATTCAACATCTTCAAAACCTTAAGGTTGATTAACATACACATCATCGGTGATTGGTCCATACAAAAATGCACCCTTAACATCCATTTGATACACTTTGAATTTCATATAAGAAGTATATGCCAGGAAGACCCGAATTGCTTCTAGTCTTGCAACCAGAGCAAATACTTCATCATAATCTATTCCTTCCTCCTGAGTGTATCCTTGAGCTACTAATCGCGCTTTGTTTCAAATGATAATTCCTCTGTCATCTAATTTGTTTCTGAATAACCATTTTGTACCAATGGCATTTTCTCCTTCAGGTAAATCCACCAGATTCCAAACTTCTTGTTTTCTGAATTGTAATAATTCCTCTTGCATTGCTTCAATCTAGTTGTTGTCCTTCAAAGCCTCTGTAGTGTTTTTAGGGACCATTTGAGAAAGAAAACATGAGTACAAACAAACTTTTTCTTGTTTAGAGTGATGTCTCATTGTTCTTTCATTTAAAGGACCAATAATCTGAGAGATAGGATGTTTCTTGTGAATGCGAGTACTTGGAATCTCTTCTTGTTGAACATTCACATCCATATTAGATTGGTTCAGTTCGAAGAGCTGTTGCAATAGAGTTGAGGAATATGGAATACTATTTGGAACTTGAGTTGGAGAATTGAAAAAGTAATCGAACTTGTCATTCACATCTATATCTCGGATACAGATGAAGTTCCAGACTCAGGATGGTGAATTTATGAACCATCATTAGGAAGAGGATGAAAATTATCAGAATCTTCAGGAACTTGTTGATGCTTAAGATTTTGTTGCTCAAAATTCTCTATAGAGAATAAAGGATCTCGTGCAAAAGAGAAATATGGATAATGAGGACTTGAATCATCCGTATCATCTGAATTAGAATCTTTACTAAAAGTTCCCAGATCTCCTCCTTGTTTCAAGTTAGCACATGAAGATTCAAACACATTAGAAATAAATGAATTTGTTAATGAATCTAAATCAAATAACCACTTTGCATCATTTGCAACTGATGGAAAAGAGTTTTCAAGGAATTTAATATTGAACGTTTCAATGATAACATTTGTTATAAACTCTATACGCTTTTGAAACAGACGAATATCCAAGAAAGAATCCATCATCAGATTTTGAATCAAACTTGCCAAGATGATCATTTGAATTTAAAATCAATACAAGACATCTAAAAGATTTAAGAAAATCAATATTGGGTTTCCTGCCAAACATTAACTCATAAGGAGTTTTTGTTTGTCCTTAACCAACAAAATGCGATTTTGAATAAAAATATTGCTTCATTCCAGAATGTGATAGGAATCATTGCATCAGCTAACATTACTCTAGCAGCTTCAATCAAAGTTCTGTTCTTCCTTTCTGCAACTCCGTTTTGTTATGGGGTTCGAGGAGCACTGAACTTATTAGCTATTCCTTTTTCTGCACAAAAACTGTCAATATTAGCATTTTTAAATTCGGTTCCATTATCACTTCTGATTATTTTAACTTTTTGATCTAACTACTTTTCCACTTTAATGATAAATTCTTTTAAAAGATCAGCTATTTTAGATTTTGAATGAAGAAAGAAAACCCAAGTAAATTGTGTATAATCATCAATGATGACTAAACAGTATGATTTCTTTCTGATACTTTGTATGTTTACAGGACCAAAAAGTTCCATATGTAACATTTGTAACGGTTTTCAATTTGAGTTTATTTGTTGGTCTTATAAGATGCTTTATGTTGTTTTCCTTTCAAACATGCTTTGCAAAGGTCAGAGTTGAAAGGAAAACCAATAACATGGTTTCCTGTTGCAAGCTTGTTCATGTTCTTGAAGTTTGAGTGACTGAGACGTCTATGCCAAAACTCACTTTCATCATTAGATGCTCTAGCAATGAGGCAGGTTGTTTCTGTAGAGGGATCAACTTGTGACATGTCTATTTTGTAAACATCTCTGTCACGCATAGTGTTGGAGTTGTACAAGATAGTCTATACTATCAACACAGTTAAAGTAAATAAAGTCTACGTCACGGTCAAAGTCAACAAAAGTAAAACACGACACGTTCAAGACGAAGAACCGAGACAAGACATTGAAGATTTAGATGACTAGGAGTTTTAATGTAATAAATATATTTTGTGTGAACAAAATATATTTTATCTTGTTTTTAGTCATTTTTATGTTTAATATGTAATTTTGTATTAATTAGCATAAGTCTAGGGGGTTAAGTGCAATTAGTGAATATTAGTCTAGACTATAAATAGGTTAATTGTCATTATGTTTTGGTTAATGGTTGAATGACCAATAGATTGAGGGATTACTTGTAAACATTATTTGCAATCTTATTGAAGATCAAAGGGGTTTTAGTGTGTTTATTAAATTTTGATCTGTAATCTTCATGATTTGATTCAAGTTTGATCATCCTGGATTTATATTTGGTATCAGAGCCTTATGGATCAAATGCATTGAAGAATAGAAGAATTTGCTGCTGACTTTTAAGATTTTTGAAGATGTTCATCAATTTTTAGAGAGAGAAATTAGGGTTCTAGAGAGAGAAAGTATATCTGAGTTCAAATTTCTATAAATTCAACAACAACAACATCAGATCTATCATTATCTACAACATATATTGAATCTACATCATCGTTTGTACAAGAAAAATCAATGAAAAACTTCAGATCTGAAAGTTTCTCTCACACACACCGGAGCTTCAACATCTTTATCCAGCGAATTTAACACCATTCTGAACGAAAGTTCAAAGTTTCCAGCGAAATTACAGTTTCGTCTGGCGAAACTCTGGTGAAACTGTACTTCCGGCAAAACTATTCTGGCGAAATTGCATATTTTCCGACGAAACTATAATAATCTACAAATTTAAAGATTCAATTAGCGAAACTATTCTGCAAAATTATAAAAAAAATCAAACTGCGAAATTTAAATTCTTGCTACAAATTATATAAAAAAATATAGCTCATCTCCACCGTTACATGATCATCCAAAACCAGAATACCCAAACACATCACCAACCTAGATCCACCTTAAACCACCACTGATTAAACCAGCTGCGAAACCACCTAAATAGTCACCACAATCAACATTACCATCATCACTACAACCTAAACACCACCATCACAGCCGCTGATCAGACACGGCCGGCGATGATGATCAGCAACCCCGATTAAATCAAAATAGACCCGACTCGATTAACACCATCAACAACTTTAACAACACAATAACCTACCTCGAAGCTCAACAATGTTTGGACATCGTATCATCTTCATTGGCTTCGCTTGATCTTCCCTTTTGTTCCTGTGCTCAACTTGATCTCCGACCTTACTCTCAGGAACCACTTGAACTCCAGTGCATGATACACCTTTGTGAACGTTCTGTGCACTAGTTGTTGCCCGAGCACCTACCTTCTTGCAGCCGTCACCGCCACCGCCACCTTTAACCGTCACCGGAACCCTAGCGGCAGCAATCTTCTCTCGTCAATATCTCCTTCGACTCTGACTTTGTACGAAAATTGAGGCCACCATTAGATTCAGAGTGTCAAGTTTAATGGGGGAAGGGGTTGTTTTGGTCATAGCTCGCGGAATTTTTTTTTTTTTTGCCCGCCGAAAGACCCACCGGAACCCTAGTTCATTCGGCCTTTCTTTCTCTCTAACACACTTAAGTGTGTATTTTGTGTGGAAGAAATGACATGAAATAAATTTTAGGGTTAGGGTTAGACTTTAATTTGGGTTTGTTTTTAATGGGCTAAATTTGGGTCAATTAATTGGGCTGAATTCATTAAAAAAAGTTTAATATAATTGGGCTAACAATTTTACACATCTTGTTTTGTATTAGTGTGCTAAAAATTTACATGAGTTTTCTACTAGTTGGGTATTTGGGTTTGTTTTTGGTGGGCTGAATTTATAAAAATAGGGTCTCGGCTAATAAAAAAATCAAATAAAATTGACTAAGTGGGATTAATTGAGTTTAAACCGATAAACAAATATTCAACAATTTTGCAATTATTTTACAGAAAAAAATGTCAGCTTGACCCCAGTTGCTAAGATTGTCTAGCGTGAGATTTAAAAAAAAATCCCGGGGGAGAATTATTTTACAATTTTTGGGAAAAAATTTTTTGGGCGTTTAATTGTTTAATTTTAAAAAAATGTCATTTTCAGAAGATTTTAAATCAGATAATCTCACAAAGGCAGAAAGCGGTTGACTCTTTTGCAGCAATGAAGAAAGAAAAATTGACAAATTTGATTGATCGATTCTTAAAGGTGGCAAATAATCTAAATAAGCATGTCCCTAATCTCAGTAATCATGAACAAATTCAAAAGCTTCTTGACTCTCTTCTGTCTGCATGGAATCATCAAGTTAAAATGCTAAAGCAAGAAAGAGGTTATGTCAACACAAAACTTATGGATATGATCAACAGACTAAAATCTCTCGAGCTGGATATCCAAAGAAATGAATTTCAGCAAGCCGTGTTCCCACATCAAACTCACATGCTTAATATGATCTTGTTTCTTCTATAACAAGCATACTTGATTACAAAACAGAGACGATTGAAAAGTTGAAGTTTTTGAGGACCGAATTGAATTTAAATTTTGAATTCAGAGAAACTATTGAAGAGAACTGTGAAACTTTAAGAGTCGACAATGACAGTAAACTGGAGTTTATGAGATCCGATGACGATAAGGTTGGAAAAGCTAATAACAGAAAGAAAGAATCTAAGACTATTGAGATGCTGAAGGTAATAGAAGAGGAACAACAAAGGATTACAAGGGTTTGCAACTGTGAAAAGAGCTTAGCTGTAGAACGAACTATTATGGGTGTTCCTTATGAGACTATTCACGATATGTGTTCTTCATCTTGCAAAATCAGATTATTTGGGATTTATAAGGCCAACAGATTGTTACTGGAAAATGAAAAGGAATTAAAAATAATCAATCATGAATTAAAGAAAAATGAAATTGCTTTTTCAATAAAACTTAATGAAGCTTTGGCTGAAAATGATCTTTTAAGAAGAACCATTTTGGAGCGTAACGTTGATATTAATATTTTGAAAGAAAGGGTTGTTTTAGCTCAATTTGAAACAACAAAGCTTCAAACAAAGCTTGATAAATGGACCCTTTCACACATGAAAAACAATGAGCTTATTGATAAACAACAAGGGGTGCGGGTAAAACATGGGATTGGATATAAATTTGATGGCGAAACTGTATTTATTCAGTTCCACTTCCTTCTACTTTATGTTATTCACTAATCCCCAAACCTCATTCAACAAATGATTTGATTGAAGCTGCAGAAACTAATCATTTAAATGCAAGTTTAAGCAGTGTTAATCTTAAAGAGGTTAGAGATATGCAGGATTCTCTTGTAGGTTTGGGATTCCTCAGGTAGGGGTCTGATAAGAAGATTAATGACGATTCCACTTCTGTTGCTCCAACACCAATATATGTTGCTTCTCCAACTTTCTTCAACAAATTCAAATCAGGTAACATTCCTTCGTTTGTTCCTATCAGGTTTGTCAAAGAAGGAACAGTTGTTGAATCATCAGCCAATGAGAATCCTAAGGCGAAGCCGACACAATAGGAGATGTCAATCAAGATCCGTTGGAGAAAGATCTGTGTATATGAGACTGGATAAGCTCAGATGATGAATCAAACATAGAGGACCGTGTCAGTTCATCAAAGATCAAGATATCACCTGAAATTGTCAAGTCTTAAACGCTTCCAAAAACTTAATCAAGACCAATACGGATCTCATCTCCAACTGCAAAACAACCCAATCAACCAATGAAGATCTCATTCCCTATTCAGCATTGGAAACTTCAGAACAAGCAAGAATCTGCTACAAACTCGAAGCAATGCTCATCACCACCTGCATCACACAGTTCAATCAAGCATCAAAAGCCTTTCAAAGCTTGTTTTGAGTGTGGAAAAGAAGGTCATGTGGTAAAGAAATGTCCTCAAAGGCTTGCTACGGATGGTAAAGGCAAAACGAATTGCTTCTCCAGCTGTAAGTCTACAAAGAATGTTTTAGATGGTAAAGGCAACATGGGTTGCTTCTCTGGATCAAGAGGTAAAAAGCACACATCTTTAAATGGTTTAATGAAAAACCCTCCATCCAAACCTTTTCATGTGAAGCCGGTTTCACATGATTCAAAGATGAAAATGACCAAAGGTTTAAAACCAAATTCTTGTCCTTCCGGTCTTAAACAGAAAATGATTTCCAAATTTAATTCAATCAAATCCATATTAATTAAACCGAAACAAATTTGGCAAATTAAAAAGACGGATACATATATTTCGATTGTTTAAATGGTTGTGTACAGAAGCAGGTTTCTTATATTGATGAAAAAGGAACTTCCAAGACTATGATCGCCTAGGTTCCCCTTTCTAACTAATCTGTTTATGAGTGCAGGAACAATTCAGGAGGACTGTTAGTAATCCGGTTTACTGACAGGGATTATTCATAATTCAAATTTGAGTCGGAACAAACAGGTTAAGGTCATGGTATTTTATCCACAATCTGGATTTTTATCTATATAATCACAATTCTCACTTCACAATCACTGCATATTCTTGAGCATTCATTTCTTATCTTCATATCGGTGTAGTTTGGAAGACCTTCTTTGATAAATTTTTATTTTTGTATAGTTTTATAAAAGAATTAAAAAATAAGAAAATATAAAAATTTATAAAAAAATAAAAAAAATAAAAAATAATAATAAGTTTGCAAAAATAAAAATTTAGGGGGAGAGTATAAGTAAACAAAAAACGAAAATAGAACTGGGAACTTGATTCGAGATGATTGAGAAATGATTGTATATCTTCTTGAAATGCTTGTTTTTGCATGACTTGCGTTTTTAAAATGAGAAATGATAGTAACTGAAGCTGTTATCTGATTCATATCTTGTTTTTTAATTGCAAATAATAGAAAAACAAACAAGTTTTTTAATGATGTGCTTGATAGACTTAGCCTATAGAATAAAGTAGATAGCATCATCATGATTTAAATTAAAATATATGCCTAAGGATGTCTAGATTTACGCAATCATTTTGGCCTGCACAAAAACTGAGTCGAGACAAAAATCGGATTGAGAATTGATCTTTCACACACCATGATACAAATCATATAATCCATATTCTTGAGTCATGTTTGGTGTATTTATATGTCTTGTGTTTATGCTAATCTCCTCTAATGTATGATAGTACTGACCTGGAGTGATGATCTCCTCTGCTGTACGGTAGTACTGACCTGGAGCTCTCATCGGCAAATGATTAAATGGTCATCTCCTTGGTTATATGTGAGTATAGACCTGGAGCTCTCACATTCTTGATCTAAGTTGTGTCAATTCATCTAAATGATGAATACATCACAGGATGCAATATTTTGTTGATAATCAGTTACAAACTAATGCATAAGCCTTGTTCTATAAAGATTGTAACAAAATTCAAGAAATCCTAAGGTTGGGTGAGGGTTTTTGCCAAATGATTGTGGGTTCCTAACATTCTAAAGCATCTAATTGAACCTTAACAAATCATATGCTGCTTGTTGAAAAAGATAAGGTATGGGTTTAAGCGGACAAACATATCAGCAATCGTTATTGATCTATTTAAGAATTTCAAACTTTATTCAAAGACTGTGATTAGATTCAGTTATCAGTGTGATCTCATTGCTTGTCGATGTTTAAATTAATCTTTGTGCTAAAGTATATCTTGAGGATATGATATCATGATCGATTTAGTTTTAAATAATAACAATAATAATAGATAAAAAAATGTTATATTAAATATATAATAAAAATAACAAAATTATAACAAAATTTCATTTTAATTTCTTTTAGGTCTTCCATATGATGATGTTATATTTTATCATTTTTCATGCATTTCACAGAAATTGCGTACAAACGAACACGGGTTAGCTTGTTTTTCACACACAGATAAACACGGGTTTATTTTGTTAAAATGAAATGATCTAATTAGAAATGTTGAGATTGTGATTGAGAATGTGTTTCAGATTTTTGCTGCCGATCATCAGTTGAGCAGTGTACCTGATCAGAGAACCTGTTCCTCAAGTTCACAAAAGATACCAAGCTAGGAGTTCTCCTCCTACATCTTCTAAAGCATTCAAGATTAGAGATTTGGGAAAGTTGTTCCAATATCCTTGCAAAGCTTACACTCAGAAAGGGGGAGCATATAAATAGGGGGAGCTTATAGGATGAATAATTTTTTTAATCAGATTCGGAAAGCTTCAATTTGAAGATCTTTCTAATGTTGACTTCTCGGTGCTGATTTCGTTTGAAGACATTGATAATGATAGACTAAGGGGGGGTATTGTTGGAGCTATACAAGATAGTCTATACTATCAACACAGTCAAAGTCAACAAAAGTCAACATCACGGTCAAAGTCAACAAAAGTCAAACCCGACACGTTCGAGATGAAGAACCGAGACAAGACATTGAAGATTTAGATGACTAGGAGTTTTATTGTAATATATATTTTGTGTGAACAAAATATATTTTATCTTGTTTTTAGTCATTTTTATGTTTAATATGTAATTTTGTATTAATTAGCATAAGTCTAGGGGTTAAGTGCAATTAGTGAATATTAGTCTAGACTATAAATAGGTTAATTGTCATTAGGTTTTGGTTAATGGTTGAATGACCAATAGATTAAGGGATTACTTGTAAACATTATTTGCAATCTTATTGAAGATCAAAGGGGTTTTAGTGTGTTTATATATTTTGATCTATAATCTTCATGATTTGATTCAAGTTTGATCATCCTGGATTTACACACAGCTTTGACAACAACCCACTCTTTGTTGATGTGAACCTTGGCTTTAAAATATAACAAAAAGAATCATCAAATAAGGTAGAGTAAGATTTGTCGCATATTTGTGAGACACTCAAACGATTGAAATTTAATTGTTCACAAAAGTTGACTTTGTCAAAACTTATTATTCCGTTAGATACCATTCCTTCACCAGTTATCTTTCCTCCGGAATCTCCTCCAAATGCAACATGAGTGCCATCTTTTTGTTTAAAATCTTGAAGCAAGGCTTGATTGCCTATCATGTGTCGGCTACACCCACTGTCAACATACCATGTGTTTACTGGTCTCCGTGGGCGTACCTGCATGCAAGAAAATTTAAGAAGAACTAGTAACCCAAGCCGAGATGGTCTTGGCTTTCCAAATATATCAATAATGGTAAAATGTTTGAAATGAAGTTTGTTTACGTCAGTTTATTTTGAACTTTGTGATTTTCAAATCCTTTTTTGAAAACAGTTTGATTATCTTTTCTTTGTTTTGTTTTCAAAACATTAAATCTGTTTTCAAGCTCATCATCAAGAAATTTTGAACCATTGTTTGAAATATTATAAGATGTTTTCTTGTTATATGTTTCATTATTTATTCTCATCGAGCATGGAATAAATTGTATTTGATCATACTGTTGTGATCTGACATTATACAGATTATCATAGTCTGAATTGATTCTTCTAGATGATCTCAAACCCAGAGAAGGTGATTTTGTTAGGTTTTGATATCCATTATAATGATTTCTTTGAAACTTTGGATTAGGATATCATTTATTGTCAGAAACCTTTCTAGGTGAGTTTTTCTTGAAGAAACAATCATGTGTATTGTGATTTCTTTCATAACATAAAGCATAGTATTTGTTGAAATAACAATCGATTGTGTTGTGATTTGTCATATCATATATGTGACGGTATTTGTTGAAATAACACTCAGAAGTGTTATGATTATACATGTCACATATATCACTGTATTTTTGAGGTTTTTGAAATAACATTTGCTTAATCATTGAAGTAGATGCTACATCTGATCCTCGTTTGATTTTAGGAGTGGACTGATTAAGGTTTTGTTTTGTCGGTGTAAGTTTGGTCTTTTAATATTTTGAAATTGTCTTTTTAACATGTTCACCATTCTTTAACTCCTTAGATACAAATCTGTTTTGTATAGCGGAAGTTTTTGGACCTAAACCTATTTTCAGATCAGAGTTAGATCTGATCTTTGTTTTGTTATTGTTTCAGATATGGTGTTGATGTCAAATGTTCCTGCTGACACAAACTTCACAGGTTTAATTTGGCTTGTTTTGTTTATGTGATCAGACTTTTTAGGAGTTGATTTTCTTCTCCTTTGATTTCTCGATGATTTCTTAGGAATTTGTGTCTTAATTGAATCTTGAGAAGATTCATTTTCACACTTTTTGATTTGAGTTAATTCATTTGAGCTTGAATCATCAGAACATGAAGTGTCTGATTTTTCTTGACATTTTCCTTTTAAGTTTAAGGTTGATCTCATTTTTCTTTTTCAATTTCTTGATCAGTTTGGCACTTCTTAATGACACATTCACTTTTTGGAACAAATAGCTTTTTGTTCTTTAGACGAAGTTCATATGATTTTATTTTGATTGGATGAACATTTTTAATCTTTTATGTGTCATTCTCTCAAATACTTGAATATTTACTTTTTCAATTTCACTTTGAACATTTTCTTGATCATTCTTCTGTTTCTCTTGAAATTCTTTAAGTTTGGCCTTGTTTTCTGGTGAATGATCGGAGTGTTGAAATTTTCTGGTAAAGTTTTAGAGATTGATTCAGGCATAGGTTCATGTGTGAAACCTAATCGTGATTTATCTTTAGCTTTTCTTCCAATTACCAGTTGCTCAACAATAGTCTTTGAGCTTTTTACTTTTGCCCAATCAACTTGAGTTGCAGAATGTGTCACTTTCTCTTGTTCAAGTGACTTTGTTATTTCTTCAAGTTGTTTCTTAAATATTTCAAGTTCTTTTAGACTTTTATTCCAACTTGCTTGAAGTGACATTATTTTCTCATCACCAACTTTGTGATCATCTTTCAATTTTTATGCATTGACTCTTCTTGTTTTAATTTGTCACATATTTTGAATAAGTGATTTCAATAATGTTCAACATGTTCAAAACATTCTTTTGTGCGCAGTTTTTCTCTTACTTGAGTAGGAATTTCAGAATATGAATTTAAGGACTTAGTATCAGAAGCAGATTTTACAACCTTTGGTTGTTCAGACTTTGCCATGAGTGCAACTTCTTCCTCCTTTGGATCTGACTTGTCACTCCAGTCATAGTCTGTCTCATTTTCTGATTCATTAGTTTTTAGATCCTAGCCTTCAGACCATTTTCTGAAATCAATGCTAACCTGAAATAAGATCAGAAGTAAATTTTTCAGCATATGCACTCCGGTCATAACCATCTTTTATGCATACAACCAGTGCTTTCTTTGCTTCTTCAGCTGATTTTTGTTCATCTTCTAAATCAAGCATAGGCAGACTCTGATATGGTTTCTGGAATGTCTTTTGAGTATGATGCTGATGTCTTTGATTATCTAAACTGCTTTAACCATTTCCACTTTGAGTTCTTGGAGCTTTACATTCTCTTGAGAAATGACCATAGCTATTGCAGTTAAAACATCTTGATTTTGCCTTGTCAAAACCAACTATTTTGTGGGCACTAGGCTTGTAGTTCCTGTTGACATATGAGTGCTTTTGTGTTCTGTAAGCAGTCATCACCATTTGCCAATTCAAGTCCATCTCTTCTACATCATCAGGATCCATCTCAAATAAATCCTGCAAAACCAAATCAATTTGAGTTAGATGACTTCCCTGGTAGGCTGGAAAGCTTGCCATAAAAGTTGTAAAAGCAATTTCGGACTCTTCATCCTGCAGTAGGATATTTATAACATCTTTAACTTCGCTAGGATTAGCAGGGTAAGAAGATGGAGTCTCGTTGTGAGGTTTAGGCACAATAGATTTTGGAGAAGATTATTGTTGTTGTGGCTGAGCTGAATAAATTGGGGTACTTGTGAAAAATCCAGCACCCACGAATAGATCACCCTCATCTTCAGGAGTAGCATCATTCTTGGCAAGAAAGGCATTTTCAACAGTGTTTGCTGGAGAAGCAACATACTTATACTGTGAGGTTGAAGCAGATCTGTCATTATTTCTTGACTCTCATCAATTTCTACAGATTCAATCTTTGCTATAAGAAGATCAAGATCCATAGGAAATCTTTCAGTGTGATTCAGCAGTGTTATAGTTTGTTTCCATGAAGATGGAAGTGCATTCAGGAGTCTATCATTTAAATCTTTATGATCATTTTTTATTCCTAAAGTTGACATTTTAGATGTGGGATGAACATATCTATTCATCATCTGATTTATAGTTTCTCCTGATATGTGCTCAAAAAGTTCAAGTTGTCTCTTCAACTTTTGTCTTTTGAGATCTTGGATTTCTTTACCTCCTTCACAGATGACTTTCAAAGATTTATACATTGTATAGCTAATTTGATAGTTCTCCAATCTTGAAAGTACTTCTAGAGGTAACCCTTTGCACATGAGAGAGTAAGCTTTAACATCATTATTCACCTTCTTTAATTCATCACCAATTAATTCATCTTCAGGATATGGTTCTTAAGAATCTTTAATATAAACAATTCCTCTATTAGGACCATCTGAGGTGATTGGAATGTGAGATCCTTTTTCAATTGACTTCCACAGATCAGTGTCAATTGAGTTCAAATGATGTTTTAATCTGATTGACCAATTTTTAAAATCGGCTCGATTCTTTAGCTTTAGTACTCTGTTCTCTAAATCTTCAGACTTAGCCATGATTACATTTTCGATTCAAGAAAATACTATTTTTGATGTTTTAGTTTCAAAGAGAAATACAGAAATGAAAATATTTTTGGATTTTTGGATTTTTGAAAATTTTCTAAGTATTAAGTGATAAGTCTAAATTATATGCGTCTGAATAGTAGTGATGCGCCTCCACATTATTGAAACATCTAAACAGTAGAGAAACTTCCTAACTTGTCTTAGAAACGCCTAGGGGATTGCCTTAGATAATTTTTGAACTTTGCAAGTGTAGAGACGCCTGGAACAGTTGTCAATCGCCTAAACAGTTGTCAAACGCCCAAACAATGTTGGTGCGCCTGAACAGTATCAAAACACCTGAATAGTTCCAAAGTGCCTGGAACTTTAACTTCTGAAAAACATCTGAATCTATGCTAATACGTCCAAACAATGTCAAAACGACTACTATGAAAACGCCTAAATAGTGTTAAAGCGTCTGAACAGTGTTCATGCGCCTAAACACTTACGTATTTTTCAAATGATTTTAACACATCAAACGCCTAATTCATAACAACCTGATCTTAACCAATTTTCCAAAAACTTGGTAAAATGATCTGAAACTCTTCAATCAAGTCATAATAACACCGATTAACAGTCCTTTAACTTCATATCTTCCAATTAACAACAATTGAGGCTTAATTTGGCAAAAATCAGTGTGCGAATATGAAGAATTGTTCGAACACTAAATTTGACAAAAAATCATATTTGTTGATGTAAATTGTAAGGCCCCGTTCCCGGGACGCTTACAGCTGGGTTCTCATCGCACACAAAACGTATAATTACCTTTGTATTTCATAAACCGTAGCGGAAAACTAAAACGATCTTTCATTTCCATGTAAATGCTTTTGCAAATTAATACAACATTCATTACAAAATAACTTGTTCACATTACAATGCAAAAACATTAATCAAAGGAATGCCATCCAAAAGAGCTGAGTAGTCGCCCGTGCCATCCTCACCAATCATTACCTGCCAACTAGAAACACATCAAAGTCAGTGTTGCTGAGTGAGTTCTAGTTTTATAAATAAAACATACTTTACTTTACATTCGTTCGCGATCACACATCATACGTACATACAGATAATATCAGTATTATCTTCATCATTCCGTTCATTAACTTACTCATTCACGTGTTACATTATCATTCGTTTCTCTATCTAGATCCGGTCAGACTTTACCCTCTTCGTGGTACTCAGCCACGATTACTGAGGTCGACTGACAAGGATCTTATTCTGTACATTATTCCGATCATTCATTTACGTTCATTCATACTTCGTTCTTTCATACATAATCTTTTGTTCCTTTACATGTTCGTTCCTTCGAGTCTGTTGCGACAACAGGGTCGCTCACCTCATTAACAATCCCAACGACTTCACGCGATCCGAGTCTGTTGCAACCATATAGTTGCTCACCCCAATTGCCAATCTCAACGATAGCATGCTTTCTGAGTCTCTTGCAACCATAGGGTTGCTCACCTCATGGCAACTTCACAATAACGCGTTGTCCGAGTCTGTTGCAACAACTGAGTTGCTCCCCTCCTTTCTCCGGCCATCTTAATGATGCCTATGATCCGAGTCTTTTGCAACCACACGTTGCTCACCTCATTGGCAATCTCCATGACTGCCTGTGATCCGAGTCTTTTGCAACCACACGTTGCTCACCTCATTGTATGCTTGCAAGCCTTTCCTTCATTCATTCGTCATTCAATAATGCATGCATTCTTACTTTATGTTCCTCTTTCATTATCTTTCACTTTACGTTACATAATACTTCATTCATTCATTAACATAACACGTAAAGTCACAAGAAAGATAAACATACATCGTAATAAGGAACACATCATACACATTCATCATCATCATACAGGGCAACACCATACATATATATAACATGCATAAACATGCAACATCATCATCATACCCAACATGCTTTCTAAGGCCCCAATCGTCATCTTACATGCTGTTACAGGAACCCTTACGTCAAAACTTACATCTGCACTTTTCCCCGAAAGTCAGAAGTCACACTACACTTTCCTCGGGTGTGACAGCCCTACTCGGGCGTATGGACACCCTTCAGTCGCATGGCCTCCATGCGACTGAACATCATGCGATTGAACTGATGCGGATGAACACCTATGCGAATGAACATCCGGTCGTGCGAATGGACATTACGGATGGACCTCATGCGAATGGGATTAATGCGAATGAGCACTTATGCGACTGGACCTTCAGTCGCATGACCTCCATGCGACTGGCCTTTCAATCGTGCGAATGGACCTTCAATCGTGCGAATGGACCCCAATCACACCCTAATCTGCCGTATGGCCTCCATTCGGCCTCCAGTCGGTCGCCTAGCCCTAACTGATGCAGAATGCAGTTCATCCCGACTGCAACCGAGGGTTTTCAGCCTCCAAACTCATCTAAACCCATTTTCAGCCCAAATTGACCATCCTAAACCTTAGGGATGCGTACCACGACACCACTAAATCACACACAAGCTCACAATCAAGTCACAAACGCATCATACATACACATACACATACACAAACGGGTCAACTTACACACATACGAAAAACCCGATTTCAGATGTTTTCCAGCCCCAAATCGTTTGAAAACAAGTAAAAGAGGGGTCTTAGAACTCACATAATCGAGCACAACGACAAGAGCTTCGATTTGGCTTGCTTCACGATGATTTTGGCGACCCGAACCAACTCGAACCAACTTTTTCTCCTTTCACTCTTCTTCTCTCTAAGAAATCTGAAATGTGGGGTGTGTGGGGAGAGTGGGTTGCCCTCTCCCTACTAGTATCACCACATTTCCCAACTTTTCTTCGTTGGCGAGTTTGGTCCCTCGACTTTGAACTTTATTTTCTTTTCTTTCGTCACCGGCTTCAAAATAATAAATATCCGGGTGTTACATAAATTCACTCAATTGAGATTCAAATCATGTTTCTAGTGATGAAACACAAATAAAGCATTAACTAATTGCATAATTGTGATCAAATCACGGATTCAAGTGATCAAAAAGGCTCAAAAAGTCGTTTTTGAACTTCAATCACTTAACCGAAAGCTCTGATACCATTTGATAGGTTCAAATGGATTGATCTGTGATTGATATCAAGCAATTGATAATAATATGAACAATGTAATCAAGCAAACAAATATCAAAAAAATTCATAAAGTTTTTATTGATATCAGCTGGATTACAAAGTGCAAATTGAGAGAAATATCAAAAAGTTCGTTACCTGCACATACATAGCAATCGTATTTATACTAATAATCAAAAAAACAAAAAGGAACATATATTTACACAATAAGTCCCTAATCGATGACAAAACTTATCTAAAGACTAAATGCTAATATTTCTAGGTTTCTAACACATTTCACTTGTTTTCTTTCACAAGTAGTCCCTGCAGACATCATAGCTGCTCTAAAGGATAATAGTTGGATTGAAGCTATGCAAGAAGAGCTTCAACAATTCAGAAAGCAAAAAGTCTAGAATCTAGTTGATTTACCAGAAGGCCAACATCCAATTGGAACAAGATGGCTCTTCAAAAATAAACTAGATGACAGAGGTGTTGTTGTGAGAAACAAAGCAAGGTTAATTGCATAAGGTTACACACAAGAAAAAGGGATAGACTATGATGAAGTTTTTGCACCAGTTGCAAGAATTGAAGCCATAAGAGTATTCCTAGCTTATGCGTCGTATAAGAAGTTTACTGTCTATCAAATGTATGTCAAATGTGTTTTCTTATATGGGAAAATTGATGAAGAAGTCTATGTATCACAACTTCCTGGATCTGAAGATCCTTATTACCCATGTCACACCCCAACCTTGACGGCGGAAACGTCGAGATGTGAGGGTTAAGATTGTTCACAGCCACATAACACTATATTAAAATGTAAATATTTTTATCATACATCTTCAAATGAAATACAATCATAAGTCTCAAACAAGTAATAAGTTCAAACATAACATACCATAATGTAAACTTTTTATTTCATTAACTAAGTCCAAGTCCTAGATTATCGCATGCTTCAAAAGGATCACTTTAAACTTGAGGTTGACCTGAAACATGATAAAAATAAGAGTCAACTAAAAATAGTTGGTGAGTTTCCAAGGTTTTCATATATAATATGAAAAAGGTTACAAGTAGCAATTCATGTCATAGGTCATAAGCAAGTAAGGTTATAGAACACATATCGTTACAACAAAACCTCAACTTGATTACAAGTATAAAAGATTGGCTAAGTGTATTTGGTTCCCATGATGAACAAGCATACGTCATCAGGAGCCGGCAATACCTCGGCTTTAGCACCAAATAGGCTTGTCAGGCCCAAAGATCTAAGACGTCGCCAGGCTAGCAATAGTTAATAATTGTAAACAAACTATGTATCTCTTATAATCACTTACAATACACAAATAACCATGACAAAATAATAAGTTGAATTGCATGTGATTTACAAGTCTCAAATGTGTATAAGTGTATCATGTATAAGCTATCATGTTTCACCCCAAATTAGTGTGAAAATATGAAAAAGGGGCAAGGAAACTCACTTGGTCAAAAAAAAATATATATTAGATGATTAATAAGATATAGTAATCGTCGTTCCAACGTAAAGTCTTCACAATGCACCCTAGTATATAGATATTACAAGATTTAAGCTTAAACATAATGGTTTAACTAATTAATGAGTACTAGGGTTAAGTGGATTTTGGGGTTTGTTAAATAATTATATTTAACAAATGAAAATCATTTATATTTTCTAAAAATATATATCTATATTTTATATAAAAAAAAGAAACACTTATAACATTTTGAAAGTTTCACAAAGTTTGAATAAATTTTTATAACAAAAAGAATTAAGTACTATTAAACAATATTAATTGAAAAGAAACGTTTTGAAACAATAATAATTTTTAATTATTATTTGTAATCTATTTTATTATTCATGAACAATCTTTGTTAAAATGTTTTATTAAAAATAATTATTTAAACTAAAAGAGAAATACAGAAAATATATGGGGCCTTTTGGAAATATTTAAAGTTCATAAAAATAAATTTTATATATATTAAAAAGTTTTTTATAATTTAATTAAGGGTAAAAACCCTTCAAAAAATAACATGATGGTGCCCGGGTTCGAACCCGGGACCTCATGTGTGTGAATGAAGTAACTTAACAAGTGAACCAGGCTCTCAGCCGCGGTATGTATTGATTTTTAATTTTTAAATATGAAACCTAAACAAAACCCCCAAATCCTTAAGAACCCTAGAACACAATCGATCAAATTGATCATCAATTCGAGGTTGTTGATCAAATTAACCATGAGGCTTTTGTTCCTCTTGCTTAATCGATCACAACCATGTATCAAACTTGGTTTCGATTGATTTAAGGATTTGAAACTTGATTTCACTTCAATGAACACTCGATGAACAAGGCTTGATTTTTGTTTGATGGAGTATGTATTTCACAAATTGTGTGCACAGAGAGTTGGAAGGAATCGAGTGAAACCTTTCCCCTCTGTTTAATGGATTCAATTTAATTGATTTAGTCCCGAACACTCTTCATCTTTGGTTCGTTAGCTTCGGTTACAATTTGATGATTAATTGTTTGTTAAGCTCGAATTGAATTACCCATTTAGTTTAGTAGTGATTGCGCGAACGTTTCCCATTATTTGATTTGATTAATTATCATTTTGAGTACGTTGAACGGTTATGAACCGATTGAGGTGCGCCTCTCGGTTTGAGCCTCTCCATTCCAAGCCTTAACGCTCAATTAAGTCGTGGGTTCGAGTCCAAAGTGTTTTTCCGAGTCTTTTGGCACCAATTTGAAGCGAAATCGAGCTAAAAACCAATGAAATTGAGTTAACCGGCGCCGCGCCGGAGTTGTGCGGCCGGCGGCCGGAAAAACGTGAGAGAGAGAGAAGGGGAGATTGAATTCTATTAATTTACACCATGGTCCCTGTCGTTTTTGTTTTTATTATTTTATGCACAAAGTTTCTATTTCAAGTTTCTAAAATGACAAATTAACCCCTTAACACCCTTAATTTAAGTCCTAAACATTTTTAAGTAACTTAATAAAGTATTATTATTATTATTATAATTGTTATTATTGTTTCTTTTATTAATATTAAAATTATTATTATTTAATATTTATATTTTTAACTTTCATACATAAAAACTCAATGATAAGCACAAACAACACATGAGTTTCAAAATTGACAATAATAACCCTTGTAAGAGTAAACGAAGTTAACTTTTAGTTAACAAAAATACGAGATGTTACAACCCACACGGGGTATACAAGCTTGACAAAGCTTTGTATGGTCTTCATCAAGCACCAAGAAAATGGTATGAAACATTATTATCTTTCTTGCTCAAGCATGGATACAAAAGGGGAACCATTGATTAGACTCTCTTTCTCAAACAAGAACCTCAAGATCTCTTAGTTGTTCAAATTTATGTTGATGACATTATATTTGGCTCAACTAACAAGATATTATGTGTAAGATTTAAAAAGTTGATGAAATCTGAGTTTCAGATGAGTTCAATAGGAGAATTAACTTTCTTCCTTGGTCTACAAGTTCATCAGATGGAATTTTCATCAATCAAGAGAAGTACGTACATCAAATATTGAAGAAGTACAACCATGCTCATACATCTTCATGCAAAACACCAGCCTTAACAATTGATAATATTGTACCTAATCCTATAGAAAAATTTGTTGATCAAAGATTATATAGATCAATGATAGGATCACTTATGTATTTAACTACTAGTAGACCTACGATTATGTTTGATGTGTGTGTTTGTGTTAGGTACCAATCAGAACCTACACATATATCAAGAAGTAAGTCTTATTCAGATGTGACCAAATCACTCATCTAAGCACACTATATACCAACACTTTATAACGTCTATCTTTGCAAATCATATTCCCTCTATTTTGTGTAAACAAATACCTGGGTGCATGAAAAGATCATGATCCTCATCATCCATATGTTTTGTGTAAACAAAGACCTGGGTTAATGGCACCTCTGTTTTATGGAAGTAAAGACCTGTGACCTAATGATGATCATATCTAAGCTCTCAAAAGAATCCTCTGTGATCAACTGTATATTAAATTTAGAGCTTCTACATCAATGCATTAATAAAATGTCAAATGCATCTCAAGATAGAACTTATAACTTAAAGTACATAGTTTCTAAGTGTGAAAAGGTGATGATTTGACTCATAAAGGGAGGACAAACTCTATGTGAATTGAATGTGGAGCCCATAATAGTTACCTCTTAATAAACATGAAAATATGAAAAATAGCATGCTAGTTGACACAATACTCTTGTATGGATTTAAGTGGACAAACATACTTGTAATTGGAACTAAATTCAGGTATCAATTTATCAAACAAATCAATAAGGAAGATGCTTAGTGTTATAGTATGATCCCATTCTATGTGGACAGACATGTGTCTTTCATGATATTCTTCTTATAATTTTAAGATAAATGATTTTATTCATTATTGATCAAAAAATTAGAGGGAGTAGAATCATGAAAACAATATAACAACAAAATTGTTAAATGAATTGTCAATATAAAGAAATTGGAACCTGAGCACTAACGTAGCTTTTGGATACATGAAGTTTTTAAAATATAAACCTTCTTATGCACAATTTTCATGAATACAACGTCAAAAAGGTCCAACAGCAATAAATAGTTCTATTAGTTGAATAGAACCATAAAACAGAATAAGTTTCAATCTTTTCTTTTTAAGCATCAGCAGAAGCTACAGTGCATGCTTAGCATCAACAGAAGCTACAGTGCGAAACTTAAGGGGGAGTAAAATATGAATATCCGTAGATTGGTAAACTATGGATGAGTTAATGTGTTAAGAATATAATCTAATTTCATAGATTGGTAACCTATGAAAATTTAAAGTATACTTCATCTGCAGAAGTTTTTAATTCTATGTCATCCGTAGATGACCTACGAAATCCGTAGATGATCTCAAGGAAGAACTAAAAACTATGGATAAGTTAAATTGGATAGAGGATCCCACTTCATTAAATAAATGAAATTAATGTGTCTAAGATAGTATAAATGATGTTTTTGACTTAAACATTCATTATTCACTTTTTCATAACACTTTTTCAGACCTAGAAAAACATTCTTAACAAACTTTTTCCTTCTTTCACACACATTCAAAATGACTGAGCCAAACCATCAAACAAACACATAATACTGATCTCATATCACCGTGTTAAAGGTAAAACATGTCGTAATGATCGATAATAAACTGTTTGATTCTTGATTATCATTACAACTGTTCATAGTTCATGTCTGTAATGTTGATTCTAACATAATCGTCTTTATTCTTATGAACAGATGAGTGATCGATTTGCAAGGGAGCACAATGTGTGTGCATTCTTAAATCCTGACGACCCTGTATCAGAAGGATGTTGAAACATCATCCGCTATCTAAGAAGATCTAGGTTGTTTTATGCCTTATCAGCAGAGCCAGTGATACATCAATCACACATTGTTGATTTCTGGAACTCGGCTAGAGTAGAAAAGGAAGGAGATGATGAGGTGATACATGCAGATATTGGGAATAACCAGGATTGATGAACAATGTATCAGGACAAATATCAACTTGGGAGATGTCAAGATAAGTCATCCAGATGTGTTTGAGAATGAATACATAGAAAAGATATTCTATTTGATGGGTTATGATGGAGATTTTGACAAAGGTGAGATCAAGAAAGGAAGATTGTGCAAACCATATAGGTTCCTGTGTCACACCTATCTGAAGTGCATTTCAAACGGGAAGTCTGGACTAGCCAGATTTTCAAGGCATATATCATCTGGAATCACAGGTGTATTTGAAGGGAGAACCTACAATTACTGTAAGTACATCCTTGGATGTTTATCAAGTAAGAGTTCAGAAGTCAGGTAAGATGTTCATGTTCCCAAATTTCATGCAACTGATCATCAATGGTGAAATGCCTGGAATAGCAAGATATGGAAACGTATTTATGCAAGCATATTTGAGTAGATTCGTATTGAACAAGATTAGTGGGAGACATGAAGGAGGAGACATGCCCATGTTTGCGCATGTAGCAGACCCCAATGCAAACATTCCTCAAGAACTGATATGGGAAGAAGCTCAAATGAGTTCATCTACTAACTCTATGGAAGCCTCAACTTTACCTCCTCAATCACCCATTCACCAACAACCTCAAACACCTCAATCACAATCACCAACCAGCCAAAACACTCAACCAATCTCTCCAATCCACCCTCTATCATCATATTAACCTCAAACACCCCAATCAAAATCACTAGCCAGCCAAAACACTCAACCAATCTCTCTAATCCACCATTATCACCCAATCAACCTCAATCACCCCAATCATAATCATCAAACAGCCAAAACACTCAACCAATGTAACGCCCCGAATAATATCTAAGCTAGCCAAATAATAATAATGGGCTTACACGAGATCATTTAATAAAAATAAGATGGATATGGGTTATAGACCGAGTTAACTGTTCGAGTTATGTGTTTGGCGAGTTTAAGGTCCCAGGAATGCCCTGTATATATTAACAAATTAGCTTGTGCAGCTCTCATTTGCAACTCAACACTCTAGTTCTAGAGAGAAAGAGTTGAAGATTCAAGGCTCGGTTGATCTCGGGATTGAAGATCGGTGTTCATGCGCATCCAAACAACAAGAAAATGCCAAGTATCCAGGTAAGAAACATCACTTAATTGTTGCTTTTGATGTAATCCCAGATTCTAGTGTTTGGGTTTTTAAAAGTGGCAAAGATTCACCCAAAACTCACGTTTTTGTGTATGAAAACATGTAAGAAGCTTCGATAAAGCTTATTGAGTGATAAACCAAGGTTTTGGGTGTAAGAGATTGAAGTTTTGGGTCAAAAATGGGGTGGTTCGTAATTTTCAGCCCGTTCTGCGAAACTGGGTGTTCATCCAGCAAAATTGGTATTTGTCTAGCGAAACTGTGGATCTTCCTGCGAAACTATAGTTTCACAGGTAGTTTTGAAGACATGGTTTTCCAGCAAAAGTTGGGCGAAACTGGCAGTGAAGATTCCAACGAAACTTCTGGCGAAACTAGCAGCGAAACTAGCAGTGAAACTGCTGGCAAAACTGTTGGCGAAACTAGCAACGAAACTAGCAACGAAACTAGCAGCGAAACTGCTGGCGAAACTAGCAGCGAAACTGCTGGC
Source organism: Flaveria trinervia (assembly GCA_025506515.1). Taxonomy (NCBI): domain Eukaryota; kingdom Viridiplantae; phylum Streptophyta; class Magnoliopsida; order Asterales; family Asteraceae; genus Flaveria; species Flaveria trinervia. Next base: position 46,053,549 of record CM046451.1, read on the forward strand.
GAAACTAGCAGCGATACAGCTGGCGAAACTAGCAGCGAAATTGCTGATCTTGCAGGGAAATTAGTAGCAAAATTAGGCAGAAATTAACTCCCTTGAGTGTTAACTTATCTGCAGGCTGTGTAGTGCAACCCTTGCATTGAAAGCTTGATTGAGAAGCTACTCACCGAGTCTAGGTGAGTTCTAGATCCCCTATTTAAAGGTTTTGAACTAGTTTGGGGCTGGAAATGCATACTAAATATACGTTTTAAACAACCAAGATTTTAAGAGGTTTTAATAGGAAGATCGATTTTTCTATAAGGAAATGTGCTATATAAAAGTGTTAAAATAAAAAATTTAAGCGCTGACCTGGCAGCACGGTCCCAGCTAGGGGCGTTGCCCCTTGGACCCCACTAGGGGTTGCCGCCCCTAGGACCCTGCTGTCAGGGGCTGCCGCCCCCGAACCCTGATGTCCCGCGGTGGGTATGTTAAGTTTTATGATGATTTATGCTTGTTATGCATATGTTTATGTATGTGAATGTGCGATGCATGATGTTTAGGATGATGTATATTTGATGTTGTGTATGATGATGTTGATGTATGTTGATTATGTATGCTATGTATGAATGTTTTCTTATGTTCCTTATTAAGTATAATGACGTGGCTTTACGTGGTGTGATATTGATAATGAACGTAAAGTATTATCTTAACAAAGTGAAAGATTTAAGATAATGATAGTGGAACATAATAAAGGAACGAATGAAAAGCCTTGCAAGCAAATGAAAAGAGGTTCACAACTCATTAAGAGTTGTTAGCTCAACTGTGTGTGTCTATAGCGTGCGATTTTGGCTAACTCATAAGGGTTCATACACACAGTAAGAGTTTAGTCTTGGTGACTACTCCAATACGTGAGATTTCCTAATTACTGTGTGTTATACAACGTGCTATCTTGGCGAACCAATAAGAGTTCACACACATAGGGGGAGTCTGTCCTAGTGACCACTCCATACGTACAATATGGGGTCCTTGTCGTTTAACCCTAGATGAATTGCTTAGTGCTCTAGAGGTGGGTTAAGTACATGACAGGACCTAGATAGAAGTGAAAGATAATAAATGTACGAAATGTGCGATAAGTATGAAATGTGCGAAACATGCGAAATGTATGAAACGAACGATGATGAAGATAATAATGATTACCTTGATGTATGTATGATGTATGATCACGTGCGATAGTAATGAAAATGTTTTAATGAATGGAAGGTAATGCAATGTTTTTTATAAAACTAGAACTCACTCAGCAACGCAGACTTTTATGCATTTTCCAGTTGGTAGGTGAGCATTGCTGAGGATGGCGCGGGGTTTGGTCAATCCTCGCACATAAAACATATAACTACATTAACTTTACTAAAATCGTGTAGCGGAAACACTTTAAACAAACATTTCATTTCCTTTAAATAAACACTTTTGCAAACTAATACATCGTTCATTACAAAATATAGTTCATTCATATTACAATGCAAAAATGTTATCCATAAGAATGCCATCCGAAAATGCCTTACAAGTTGGTATCAGAGCCAAAAGTTTAAGTGAAACCGGTAAATTTTCAAATGAAACCTAAACTTAAACTGAAAATGGGACGGAAAAGGGATGGGATGTCAGTCCGAGTAGCTGCGTGCCATCGGGTATTTTCTTTAATGTCAACCGGCATTACGTGCGCATGTTATTTGATATGTGTGTTTATAGTAGATTTAGATACTGATGTAGTCAGGATAGGAAATGCTTAGGGTATGAAGAGTAAAGTAAGTGGCTAATCACAACTGGCCACTATAATTAGGGACTTACTATACTTGACATATACTGAGTTATTACCTTGAATAACCGTGTTGGTGTTTGAATCTTATAGCGCGCTTAGAGGATGGCTGGTGGTAGATCTTCTAAGGCTTCACGTCGTGGAGGTCGTGGTGAGCATGGTGCTGAACCACGGGTCATAAGAGGAAGACCTTGAGTCGAAAAGGTGGTTCATGAAGGGCCCGAGACTCCTCATCCAAATGCTGGGGATGAGAGTGCTAATTTGAGAGCCTCAGTGAAGGAGGCGGTTGTGGAGGAAATGCATCAGGTCATGCAGACGATCCTACCATCTGTGGTGATCGAAGTGATAAAGGTTGTTAGAGATGGGGAGAGAAAGGAAAGGAGTAGGCCTATAGGTGAAAGAAGATGGCCCGAGACTGAGATGGTCCTCTCCAATGATGAGGAGGAGGAAGAAGAGCCTGTGTAGGAGGCGGCATGAGGCTATAACTATGGGGCATTTATGAGATGCAAGCCCCTAACTTTTGATGGAATGGCACTGCTACTGCTGCTCACTGGTGGGTGAGAGAGATGGAAGTCGTTCTTGATATCAGCGAGTGTTAGGAGGATCAGAAGGTGAAGCTCGCAACCCACTCGTTTGTGGAATCGGCTGTGTTGGTAGGAAACTATTGTCCAAGCTGAGGGTAGCAGGGCTATCGGGAGGATGAGGTGGGCAGAGCTAAAGAAGTTGGTGATTGAGGAGTTCTGTCCTCATAAGGAGATGGATAAGGTTGAGAGAGAGTTCCTACAACTACAGGCAGGAACCATGATGCATCAACAGTACACCACCAAATTTAACGAAATGGCACAGCTGGTTCCATATCAGGTGACACCTTTTTCGCGAAAGATCAAGAGGTATATTCAGGGCTTGCCAGCAGACATTCGCAGGCATATGATCGCCACCTGGCCGAGCACTTTTAGGTCAGCGGTTGACCTGGCTAGTTCTAGAGAGAGAGAGAAAGTAGAGAGAGAAAGTAGAGAGAGAGAAAGTAGAGAGAGAAAGTAGAGAGAGAGAAAGTAGAGAGAATTAAAGATTCAAGGCTCGGTTGATCTCAGGATTGAAGATCGGTGTTTGTGGGCATCCAAACAACAAGAAAACGCCAAGAATCCAAGAAAGAAACATCACTTAATCGTTGCTTTGGATGTAAATCCAGATTCTAGGGTTTGGGTTTTTAAAAGTGGCAAAAATTCACCCAAAACTCATATTTTGTGTAAGAAAACATGTAAGAAGCTTAGATAAAGCTTATTGAGTGATAAACCAAGGTTTTGGGTGTAAAAGATTGAAGTTTTCTGTCAAAAATGGGGTGGTTTGTAATTTTCAGCCCGTTCTACGAAATTGGGTGTTCATCCAGCGAAATTGGTATTCGTCCAGCGAAACTGTGTATCTTCCTGGGAAACTATAGTTTCACAGGTGTTTCGCAGACATGGTTTTCTAACGAAAGTTGGGCAAAACTGGTAGCGAAGATGCCAGCGAAACTGCCAGCGAAACTAGTAGCGAAACTGCTGGCGAAACTAGCAGCGAAATTGCTGATACCGTACATGCACAAGAGGAACCACTTTATTTCTCAGACTTTTTCTTTTCTATTGATGATTTCCACTGGTTGCTCCACATAATTGAGCCTTTCATCTACTTTGATGTCTTCCTGAGTCAAACATGTTTATGACCCTTATTGACCATGGGTTTCCTTGTGGTATGGTTGAAAGGATGAATGTGACTGAAATGAAGGATCTTCTAAAAGAATTTGAACTTTCAAGATTCATGATCCCAAATTATGACTATGAAGTATTCACTACATTCCAAGCCATTCAGAAGATCAAGAAAGAACTAGGCCACTGTGATACAGTAAAACTTAGAAGTACAATATGATCTGTTGGCTACAAGGTCATAACTATAAGGCATATGAGCTTAAGGGAAGAAATGTTGGTGAGCTTAAGAGAATGATGGAACATGTAGTGGTGGTTGAGCTTGACACAGGAGTGAGATTCTAAACAAAAGCTCCAATCCATCATATGTGCAACAGAGCAAACTCTCTCCTAGTCCTATAACTGTTAAACCTAAAGATCTACACAAAGGGAAAGAAAAACTAATCAGAGATCCAAGAGCAGTTATACCTGGAAAAGTGTGGCCTTTAGGTACAACAGTCAGAGAAATTACAGAGCAGAAGTCTACATTGATAGAGCTGTTTGATCACATCACAAGTCCTAGCTCTATTGAAGACAACAAGATCATGGCATGCAAGTATGATCAAGAGAGGGATTGTGCAATCATTAAGAGGTCATCTAGAAAAATTGAATACTTTCATGATGTAGAAGCTTTACTGAGTCTTCCTGAGAGAGACATTAAAGATTTGCAAAGCCTAATCATCTCAAACTATCCAATTCATCCAAGGGGAAGAGATTTCTCTATGTTTGTGAGTAGACTGAAAACAAGATTTATAGATGATATGCTGAAGGAGGCTAAGAGAGAATATGCTAAACATAAGAAAAGGTTTCAAAAGGAAAGAAGATCAAACACCAACTCCTCTATAATAGTTGATGATGAATTCTTAAGGAGGGTTGGTTATACTAACAGGAAAACAGCAGCCATCAAAGTCATAGTAGGAAATTAGCACACTATTCCCATAACTGAGTGGGGATATGTTAAGAAAACAAAAGAAATGGTGCTACTGAGGAATGATGATGGGAAGAAAGGTGACAAGATAAGATTTTTGACCCAGTAGAGATCAAACTGCTCCACCCCAGCTACACATCATACTTACATGACAAATTGTTCCTAAAGCTGTCTAATGAAAGAGCACAGAATGATCTATGCTTATATGTTCATATGATACAAGTGGTGGATAAACTGCATGCAAAAGCATACAAGAGAAGAAGGTATAATGTTGGGCTTTTGAAAAGAGCTAACATTGAAGAAGTATCAGAACTAAGAGTCTCAAAAGAAGATGAGCTTGAAATAGTTTATCATCAAAGTATGGTGGGAACACTAACAACTGAAGAAGACATCTTGGGGCTAAGTTTTGAGACACTTCAAAAGATATGCAGAATGGAGATCAAGTACAAATACAATGATCAAAAGGATGCAGTATCTTATTTCAACAAGAAGATGGTGTCAAGATTGAAGGAGCTTTCAGTTTTGAAGACCTTATTAGAAGTGTCTAAGCCTAAGGGAGAGTATTGTTAGATCTAGGAACAATAGATCTAGATCATTTTGTATAGGCTTAGAACTTTAATCAATACTTGTAATGAATGATTATAATTCATAATTTTGATGTATGCATTATGTATATAGGTTAACCCATATGTGTGTTGATTTGTGTATGAGTGCAGGTACAATTATTATAATTTGTGAATTACTGAAATTGACCAAGTGTAAGAAACATCTACGGATGAACATTTTGTTCTTTCGTAGATATGTTTCTTACAAGTAAAATACATCCAAAGATCCTCTATGGATGAACAACTAGCTCTACAGTTGAAGTAAAGATACCTTTGGAAGAACAAAGTATATTCAGAAAAACAAGATAGCTTTGGAAGAACAAAGTACCTTCGGAAGAACAAGATTGTTGCAGATTAACAATCATCTATGGAAGATTGTGCAGCTGCGGAGTCCAAACACTTGTATTTAAATAATACAAGTGCTACAAGTCAACAAGTCAGCACGTCAACAAGACAGTCATGCAAATCTCAAGAGATCTGGTTTTTCCTTAACTGAAACACATGTTCCTATAAATATGGATCCTAGGTTTCATATCAATGATAAAAGACAGTGACGAACATTAGACTATCAAAACACAAACACACAAGCAATCACACGCCAAACCCAAACGTCACATCAATTCACACATAAACCGTAGCAGCCGTCACATCAACATCAACACGACCAAAGCATTTATTGTTTATGTCATTCTTTGATTAGCAGTTTGTAATCATTGAATAGGTTTAATACTCTTGAATCAAAACCTATTTGATTATTAATTGTGTCCATATTATTGTGTTCGTCATAATCACTATTCATTAATCAAACAAATAAACAAGGTTAATGTTGATTCTTCAAACATTAGCTTGATTTCCTTTAACACTAATAATTCTTGATTGCAATCCTTGGATTCACATAATTTTCTACATTCTTATTAACAGATGGCTAGAGAGCATAATGTATGTGCATTCTTTAATCTTGATGACTATTGGAAGGATGTCGAGATATCATCAACTTCTTATGACGATCCAGGCTCTTCTATGCTCTATCACCGGAGCCTGTGATTCATCAAGAACATATCATCAATTTTTGGAATTAGGCTCGAATAGAAGAAGAAAGAGAATCTAAGGTGATATCGGTTGAGTTTAAGAGTGAATGGCTGAGAGTTGATGAACAGATTATCAAGAGAGTACTTGAGCTGGGAGAATAAGAAGTAGGTCACCCTGATGTGTTTGAGAATAAGTACATAGAGAAGATCTTCTATCTAATGGGGTATGATGATGACTATGATAAGGGAGAGATAAAGAAAGAGAGATTGTGCAAGACCTATTGATTTCTATTTCACACTTATCACAAGTGCATCTCTAATAGGAAACCGGGACTGGATAGATTCTCAAGGCACATTTCATCTGGAATCATTGGAATATTCAAGGGGGCCTACAACTACTCGAAATACGTCTTTGGTTGTCTGTGTGACCAGAGTACAAAAAGCTGATAAGATGTGCATGTTTTTGAGGTTCCTACAACTAATCATCAATGTTGAGCTACTAGGAATAGACAGAGATGGTGATGTGTTTGTTCAAGCTCATTTAGGAAGATCTGTCCAGAATAAGATCAGTGGAAAATATCAAGGTCAATACATGCCTATGTTTGCACATGTAGCTGATCCTAATGCCAACATTCCACCAGAGCTGGTGTGGGAAGACTAGCAAGATATTTCACTTGTTGATACTGAGCAAGCCTCATATTCTCCTCCTCAATCACCTATGCACCACCATTATCAATCCCCACAAGCTTAATCACTAGCCAGTGAAAACACCTTGCCAATATCTCTAATTCACCCTCAATCACCAATTCATCAACAACCTTTAACTCCTCAAACCAAATCACCTGATAGTATTCATACAGAGCCTATTTCTACTACATAGTCTTAAAACTTAATTCACACCGGTGAGACTGAGTTAGCATCTCAAGGCAACACTGTTCCATTCTCAATAACCAAATCTCAAACCTTGTTCCCTCTAATGATACTGAGCCTGTCTCACCAATCACTGATCTTCAACACCAACATCAACCAGATCAAAAACTAGCAAATCAAGCAACTGAGTCTAGTTCAAGTTTTGCAAGTATAGCTCTTCTAAAGGTAATGACGATAAGATTACTGATCAACATCCAGAAGATGAAGAGGAAGATAACTATGTTGATGTTATTGCTTATCATGAAGATGATCTCAGTGATGATGATATCCTAGTGAGCAAAAGTTATCTGGTGGCTGAGTATAACAAGTTGATTATTAAGTTAAACAAAAGGTTGGAAAGAATAAGAGAATTGAAAGGAATTATAAAAGAAAAGGAAGAGATGATGAATGAACAAGAAGCAAGACTAAAAATATTAAAAGAATATGCTCAAACAATAATGAAGTGATTGATGCATTACATCAATTGGTGAGAGAACTTGAGGACTCAATGAAGCTTGAAACAGATGAAAAGGAGAGAAATAAAGAAGAACTGAAGATAGCTAATAACAATTTGAACAATGTGTCTGAGATGCTGAAGTGAAAAGATCTTGAAGTTGTGGAGCTAAAGATAAGATTATGTGCTCTTGAATCAAGTACTCCTGTAACAAAACAACAAAAGAATCTACTGAAGCTTCAAAGTCAATCATACAATATTCAAGGAAAAGGAAGTACTTGGGTTTTTTTAAGAAGGAAGTGATTGAAGTTCAAGATTCTCCAAAAAGGTCAAAATCTATATCTCCAGAGCACACTCCTTTAATGGATGTTTCCACTTTGAAGCCTTTGTCTCATGCTGAAACTAAGAGTGATGCTGAGTGGAATGAGCTGACAAAGATTGAATCTCCAAAAGAACTAAAAGAATCAAAAGTTGATAATCTACTGATTACCAAAAACATATTAGAAGAATGCCCAGAATCAGCAATGTTTATGACTCTGATCAATCATGGCTTTCCATATGACATGGTAGAAAGGATGAGCATGAATAAGATGAGGGATATGCTAAAAGAATTTGAGCTTGAAAGATTTGTGATCCCCAACTACAATTATGAAACATTCACAACCTTTCAGTCAATTTCAGAAAACAAGAAGGAGTTGGGTCAATGTGATACAGCAAGGCTAAGCAAATACAATATGACTTGTTGGTTACAAGGTCATAATTACAAAGTGCATGAACTGAAAGGAAGATCAGTGGCTAAGTTGAGAAAATGATGGAGTATGTGATGAAAGTGGATCTAGAATCTAGTGTGAGATTCAGGACTGAATCTCCAAATCCTACTTATGAGCATCAAAACAAACTCCTTAATAAGCCTATGACTATTGAGAGCAAAGACTAGAACAAAGAGAAAGAAAAGTTTATCAAAAAGCCTGAGAAGTTATTCCTAGCAAAGTATGGCCATTGGGAACTATAGTGAGGGAATTACTGAACAAAAGTCAACATTGATAGAGCTATTTGATCATCTCACAACCCTAGTTCTGTGGAAGAAAACAAGATTATGGCCTGGAAATATGATCCAGACTGGGATTGTGTAGTTATTAAAAGAACATCTGGAAGAATGCAATACTTCCATGATGTAGAAACAATACTGAGTCATCCTGAATGTGACATCAAGGATCTGCAAAGCTTAATCATATATAATTACCCAATCCACCCAAGAGGAATATACTTCTCCATTTCAGTAGGTAAGTTAAAGACAGAATTCAGAGATGATATGATCAAAGAAGCTAAAAGAGAGGATGTTGAGCATAGAAGAAGAAAGCAAGGGCAGAAAAGATCAAAATCCAACTCCTCTACATTGGTAGATGATGAACTTTTAATGAGGGTTGGATACTACAATAGAAATACAGCAGCTATAAAGAGCTTTGATGGAAATCAATATGCATATCCTATAATATAATGGGGATATTTTTAGAAAACTAAAGAGTTAGTGCTGCTAAGAAATGGAGAGAAAAAGCTAAACGGATAAGGATCTTTGATCTTGTGGAAATCAAGCTACTCCACCCAAGCAACACTTCATATCTGCAGTACACTTAATTCAAGTGATTGACAATTTGCATGCAAAGGCATACAAAAGAAGGAGATATGAGGTTGGGCAGTTAGTTGGAACTAACATCAAAGAAGTATCTAAATTTAGAATCTTAGAACAAGATGAGCTGCAGATAGTTCATAATCAAAGTACTATGGAAACACTTACTACTAAGGAAGATGTTTTGGGTTTAATTTTTGAAACTTTAAAGATGATCTGCAAGATGGAGATAAAGTACAAGTATGATGATCAGAAGACTATGGTTTCTTACTTCTACAATAAGATAATTGCAAGAGTCAAAGAGCTTTCAAGCCTGAAGAGCTAATCTAAAAGTTGCTAAGCCTAAAGGGGGGTATTGTTAGATCTAGGAACAATAGGTCTAGATCCTTTTGTATAGGCTTAGCACTTTAATCAATACTTGTAATAAACTCTTGTAATTCATTACTTTGATCTATGCATTATGTATATAGGTTAACCCATATCTGTGTTGATTTATGTATATGATTTCAGGTTCAAACATCATACTTGGTCAATTTCAGAAATTGACTAAGTGTAAGAAACATCTACGGATGAACATTTATGTTCTTCCGTAGATAATCGTCTCACAAGAAATACATCCGAGGATCCTCTATGGAAGAACACTTTGATGTTAATAAAGTCAAGGGAGTGCTATGAGACCAAAGACCCACGGATGAACAACTTGCACTTCAATGAAGAATACCAAGTGAAGCCTCCTACGGAAGGGTAAACTCATACGGAAGACAAAGTTCCTGTGGAAGACCAAATACTTGTACTTGCATCATCAAGTAATTCAAGTCAACAAGTCAAACACAGACTCCAAGAGATTCGTTGTATCCTTAACTGAAACCATGATCCTATAAATAATAGTCCTAGGTTACACATCCCAAAAAATAGCAAAACATAAAACATCACATCGATCCACACGATCAATCAAACATAAAAACCCTAGCAACCGTCACATTAATACACCAAAATCATCAACACGTTCAAAGCAAACATTGTCATTAGTAATCATTATTTGATCATTTGTAAACATTATTTAGTTTTAATGAAATCCTTTTGAATCAAATCCTGTTCTTTCATTTATTATGATGAAATCATCTTGTTCTTTATCATTAATATTTTTTGTCTTTGATATTTAATAACTAATCAATTAAGCAACGATAATGATCATTCGGCAATCATTAAATCGAACTCAATTAATCACTCATAATTTCTGATTGCGATCTTTGGATTCACACTCACCCAGAGCCAATCTAACGATTCAGTAGATGAAGTGATCATCAGTGATGTTACTAAATGAATGAGATATAAGTTGGAACATCCAAAAGAAGAAGAAGATCAGAATTTAAAGAAAACAACGATTCACATAATGATGATACAATAAGCATCATATGGGGTTATGATTTGAAAGCTAAAAACTTCTTCATAGAAATAAAAAGTCAAAATCTTTTTTTCTATCTAAGCTAGAGGTTCTATACCTTAGCTTTGAATACTTAAAAAGGAGGCACAAGTTAACCTCAGAATATGAAGGCATTCCAGACATGTACAAATTTATGGCTACTATTCTGAAAATGAAATTTGGAAACAAGGCTGAACAAAGGCAAAAAAAACAATAAAGCTCTACATGTAAATCCACTAAGCAATCATGATGCAATTACACATTTGAGCTACAATTCCTCAACCAACACCTTCAATCTAATATATGCTAGTGTCAGCAAAGTTGAAGTAATAGAGTGTCACACCCCAAGCTTGAAGGCGGAAACGTCGAGATGTGAGGCTTAAGATTGTTCACAGTCACATAACGCTATATTTTAATGTAAATATTAAAATTATAAGTTTCAACAGAAAGTACAAACATAAGTCTCAAACATAAAATAATTCCCGAACTAAGCAAAACATAACATAGTCATTTTGTTCATTTAAGTAGGTCCAAATCCAAGTTTATTGCAAGCTTCATTTGATCACTTTAAACTTAGGGATTACCTGAAACATGATAAAAATAAGAGGTCAACTAAAAAGTTAGTGATTTTCCAAAGTTTTCATACATAATATAACAAGACTACAAGTAGCAATTCATGTCATAGGTTATGAGTTAGTAAGGTTATAGAACACACATCGTTACAACCAACCTCGACTTGATTACAAGTATATATGATTGGATAAGTGTATTTGGTTACCATGATGAACAAGCATACATCATCAAGAGCCGGCAATACATCGGCTTTAGCACCAAATAGGCTTGTCAGACCCAAAGATCTAAGACGTCGCTAGGCTAGCAATATTTAATGATTGCAAACAAAATATGTATCTCATATAATCACTTACAACACACAAATAACCATGACAAAACATAAAGATGAATTGCAAGTGCTTTACAAGTTCAAACATTTATAAGTGTATGTTGAATAAGTATCATGTTTCACCTCAAAATAGTGTGAAATATATAAAAAGGGGCAAGGAAACTTACATGTCAAATAAGTATATGATGAAGATTAATAATAAATGTCGTTCCAAGATGTATAGTCATAAGGCACCTAGATATATTTATACACAGGGTTAAAGTTAGTTATTAAGTTTAACAAATTATTAGGGACTAGGGTTCAATTTGATGTTTGGGATTTTGTCAAATAAACCAATAAAAATCAATTATATTTTCATGGAAACGATTTTATTTATAAAAATAAGAACAACACTTATAATAATTTTGTAATATCTATAAAGTTAAATAAAATGTTATAACTAAATAAAATGAACCTGATTAATCAATAATTTAGGGCAACGTTTGAAATATTAGTTTGTGTAAACTAGAATATAATGTCTAAATTCTATAAAAAATATATACTAATTATATAATTTACTTTAGAATATAAATAAAATATAAGGATATTTTTATAAATAAATTACAGAGGATTAATTAAATGGTTTTAAAATAAATAAAGTGTATAAGATAATTTTTCATAATTTTTAGAATTTTTTTATATGTTTTTAAAAGCTTTGGAAGTCCCCTAAAAAATAATGGAGGTCCCCGGGTTCGAACCCGGGACCTCTAGCATGGGGTGTGTGAGTGTAACCAGTAAACCAAGGCTCTTGGTCGCATTAGAACACACGTTTTAATTCTTAAATACCAAGTTAACAAAACCCCAAAATTACATATGAACCCTAGAATCGTGTAATTCCAAATCGAACATCAATTTGATAACAATTACCGAAATAAAAATGGGGCTTCGATTCACCATGTAATTTCGAGTATATACATACATTTAATTGCCTGATTTGAAAATGGATGGATGATGATCAAGCTAGGAACAGGACGCGATGCACGTAAGGCTTGCTTGATGTTCAAATGATGAGTAAAATCCAATTAACTTTGAGGATAGTTTCATATGGTGTTCTTGATGCAAAGCCCCTTGTCAATTTAGGTTAACTTGTTCAGAGAGTGGATTTCGGTAGAGTTACTGGTCTCGGATTTAGAGAGGATCAGATATGGGATTTGTGTGTGTTTCAAGTGTAATTGGAAGCAGTGCTTGATTAGGAATAGTTAAATGATTGTGTAGGTTCGTTTAATTGGTTTATTATTAGAGATTTAATGCTCGAATGGCTATGGAATTAAAGGTATCAGTTATACGATCGTTTGAGGATTGTAATCGGTGTTTTAACACTATTTAAGTGGGTAATCAAGTTCGAATCATGTACACGAAAGGGTTTGGAACGGTTTGGGGTCGTTTTCGAAGAGTGTTGGTGGGTTTTTAGGGCCACCGGAGTTGGCCGGAAAAACGAGTTTAGAGGGGGAAGGGGGGGTTTGGATTTTATAATTTTACAGAAATGGTCCATGTAGTTTGATTTGTGTTATTTTAAGCTTAAAACTTCTTTTAAAGTTTATAAAATAACAAACAAGCCCTTTAACTTAATTAATTTAAGTTTTGAGCTTTTGCAATTTTAATAATTTTTTAGAAATTATATTATTTGTAACAATATTATTATTATTATCATTATTACTATTGTCTTAGTTATTATTACTAGTATTATTATATTATAACTTTTTTTATTATTACTATTATTATTATTATTATTATTGTTAACAGTATTATTACCATTATTATTAAGATTATTATTATTTATTGAAAAGAATTAAAGGCAAACAAGAAAATAGGCATAACTATACCATAAGCTTCATAATTGACAAAATATTCCTTATATAATAAATGAAAGTAACTATTAGTTAACATAAATACGAGATGCTACAGTCTCCCCAACTTAAAAGAATTTCATCCCGAAATTAAGAAAACAAAACTAAACACCCTTCCATGGTGAAACCTTAAAGAGAACAATCTCCCCAACTTGGAATTCCAATAGCTTGCGTCGCTTATCAGCATATCTCTTTTGTCGACTTCTTGCCACTTCAAGGTTCTTGCAGATTATAGCAACTTTATCGGTCATCTCTTGTATAAGATCAGGACCAGTGATGAAGTTTTCACCAATATCGGTCCAACAGATCGGTGATTGACATTTACGACCATAAAGTGCTTCGAACAGTGCCATCTTGATACTTGAGTGATAACTATTGTTATACGAAAATTCCACGAGTGGTAGATGCGTATCCCAATCACCACCAAGTCAAGAACACACAGGCGTAGCAAATCTTCCAAGGTTTGGATTGTTCGCTCGGTTTGACCATCAGTTTGAGAATGTAAGTCGTGCTTAGATCTAGTTGTGTACCCAAGAGTTCTTGCATAGACGATCAAAATTACGAAGTGAAACGAGCGTCTCGATTGGATATAATATGCAAAGGTACCCCATGAAGACTTACAATTTCATCAACGTATATACGAGCCAACCTTGATGTCTTGTAAGTGGTCACGTATGGATATAAATGTGCCGATTTGGTCAATCGTTCAACGATCACTCATATGCTATCATGTCCACGAGAGGTTCGGGGTAGCTTGGTTATGATGTCCATGGATATGTGTTCCCACTTCCACATAGGAATCTCGGGTTGCTCAAGTAATCCACTTGGATGTTGATGTCCGGCTTTTACCTTTGTACACGTGAGGCACTTAGCTACGTAAGTTGCTATATCCTTCTTCATTCCAGGCCACCAATATTGACCATGTAGGTCCATGTACATCTTATCAGAACCAGTATGAATAGAATATCGAGTTTGATGAGCCTTGTTCATGATAAAGGTACGAAGATTATCGCGATTTGGAACCCAAATTCGATTTGCGAAGTACATCAATCTATTGGGTTTTGTTTCCAATCGAGTTAAAAGATTATGCTCCAGTTCATCCTTCATTCTTCCTTCTTGTTGCACCACTTGTTGAGCCTCCAAGATACTAGACTCGATGTCATCTATTCTTAAGTTTTGTAACAATACAGTGGTCTCGTTGACATCTAGTCGGATCTCAGTATCAAACTCACCCAAAGTGTCAAACCATTGTCGTCGATCGCGAACTTCTTGAAAAGAGATAGTCTTGTTATGACTGTTTTGGCTAAAAGCATCGGCTACAACATTTTCCTCACCAGGATGGTAACGTATGTCACAATCGTAGTCACTAATCAACTCCACCCAACAACGTTGTCTCATATTGAGATCTTTTTGGTTAAAAACATGTTGAAGGCTTTTGTGATCAGTGTAGACTATGCATACCGTACCATACAGGTAGTGTCTCCAAATCTTCAAAGCAAAAACAACAGCACCATGCTCGAGATCGTGTGTTGTGTAATTCACCTCATGGACCTTCAATTGTCTTGATGCACAAGCTATGACCTTCCCTCGTTGCATGAGAACACAACCAAGGCCTTGTTTTGATGCATCACAATATACGGTGAAATTGTGGTTCCCATCAGGTAGGGTCAAGATAGGAGCATTGCACAACTTGTGCTTTAACGCTTCAAAAGCTTCTTCTTGCTCGGACTCCCACTCAAACGGTTTATTCTTTTGTGTCAAAGAAGTGAGCGGCTTTGCGATCCTCGAAAAGTTGGCAATGAATCGCCGATAATAACCAGCAAGACCTAGGAAAGAACGAACTTCAGTAGGAGTTGTAGGAACACACCAATTCTTCACAACTTCCACCTTTGCAGGATCAATGTGAATTCCTTGGCTATTCACCACGTGTCCTAGAAATTGAACTTCCTCAAGCCAAAATTCACACTTCAAGAACTTCGCATACAATTGCTCTTTCTTCAACAACTCAAGAACTTGTCGCAAATGTAGCTCATGATCAATGTTGGACTTGGAATAGATAAGTATGTCATCAATGAAGACGATCACAAACTTATCTAAATAAGGCTTGCATACTTGGTTCATGAGATCCATGAAGACAGCAGGAGCATTGGTTAAACCAAAAGGCATGACCATGAACTCATAGTGCCCATAACGAGTACGGAATACAGTCTTTGGGATATCATCATCATGGACTCGTAATTGATGATATCCAGAACGTAGATCAATCTTTGAGAATATAGCAGCTCGTTGAAGTTGATCAAACAAGTCATCAATAGGAGGAAGAGGATAACGATTCTTGATGGTAAGCTTGTTAAGTTCACAATAGTCGATGCACATACGAAACGATCCATCTTTCTCCTTCATGAAAAGAAAAGGTGCACCCCAAGGTGAAGAGCTAGGATGAATGAATCCCTTCTCAGATAGTTCTTGAAGTTGACTAGAGAGTTCTTGCATTTCTGATGGTGCAAGTCGATATGGTGACTTAGCCACGTGTTTGCTCCCGGAATCAAATCGACTTTAAATTCGACTTCATGCATGGGAGGTAAACCACTAAGGTCATCGGGAAATTGTTGGAGCATATATAGTCATATATAGTGTGTTCATCGCTTGTCGAATAGTCTAGGCTGAATGTAATACACTTGATATGTTGTAAACACATGAAACTGGGTCATTCGTAAGAGCATATGCGAATGAGACTTAGTCGTACGACTAAGCCATGCTAATGGACCAGTCGTGCGACTGCGAGATGCAATTGGGACATTCATAAGACTGAACCATAAGTGTGGTCCAGTCGTACGATTGAACCATACGCATGGTCCAGTCATATGATTGAACCATACGCATGGTCCAATCGCACGAATGGGCCCAGTCGCATCTAATATGGGCAAGGCCTATATATACGAGTTTCAATGTGTAGAGAGAAGAAGGATTTTCACAGGAGTCTGCCTGGAGCCTAGCGCTGCCAGATGAGAGGGGAGATCATGCTCGATCTCCCCTTGCCAAGAGTCTTGATTCTTATGTGGTAACGAGCTTGTAATCGTTAGGTTTTATCAATGAAACCAATTTTTGATAGTTCGTGTTATTGATTTGTCTTTTGGTTTTGGTTGTTTATCCTTCCGTCAAGAATACGCTCAGATGTCTATCCATCCATCCGACTTCACAATTGGTATCAGAGCTGGTTACTGCTGGAATGATCTAACAATATTCTAGCAACCCAAGCTCTTGATTACTGGATCTAATTTCAGATCTTGACGTTAAACCCACTTTGTGTTCTTCGTGTTTTACTCTGATCTTCTTACGTGTGGTGTTTCTATGTTAAACTTGAACTCGAAACCACGTTCTGATCACCCTTCAAATATGATGATGCCTATTTTGTTTCGGTTCATGTGAAATTCATCATATTAGGGTTTCGGGCAGCCCTAGCGACTGCATTTCTGAAAATCTGTGTGTAGACCCGTTCAAGCGCTTGGGCCATGCAAATGGACCATTCATATGACTGGACCATGCTAATGGACCATTCATGCCACTGGACCAGTCGTATGTTCAATCGTGCGACTGGACCAGTCGTATGTTCAATCACACGAATGAGTCATCTGCATTGACTCATCCGCATTTGTTCCAGACCAAAAAAAGAGTCTGGAACTGCCTCTTGCATAGATTTGAGGATGAGCAAAGCATATTCACCCTGAGGTTCTTTTGTCAAATAAGTTCGATGTATACCCCATTATTCGTCGAACTTCCAAAATAGGTGAATGTAGTTGGAACACGAAAGAGAGAAGAGAAGATGTCAGTAGTCGGTGCTGATTTTGTGGGGTGGTCAGGAGCATCTGACTACTTATGGGCCAATCAAGTTTTATTTATCCGCACAGAAAGGATTCTCATTCTTAGGGGGAATCCATGTTTGAGAAATTGAAGATGCAATCAGAAAGTGATGATGTGAGCTGGTTTCTGATGATAATCTGAATGCATGCTGATTTGGTTGAGATTGTCAGCTGTGGATTGGAACCCTATACCTTTTGCCCATACACCGTATGAAGACGCTAGAAAAGCACAATGTCTATATATTGGGATATGCTAAATTTGAGGGGGAATTTCTGCAGGTGTTAATGTTAATCAAGTTCGCCTGTGTGAAGATTGAAGCAATAGAAAACTGTTCATGTCATTATCTGGAAAAATCAGTCATATGGGGAATCTTGCTGCTATGATGGTGTTCTGCAAAGTAAACCAAAGCTATTGTGCCTAAATTCATTTTCAGGGATTCTGTAGCAACGTGACGGATCAATAATGTTGGCTAATATGGATTTTCGTTTGATTCTATTGGAAACCAGAGCAAAGATTGACTGAAGATTGTAAGAGGTGTTATCTACTATTCGCAAGCAACGTCCAAGGGGGAATTTGTGGGAGCATATATAGTCATATATAGTGTGTCCGTCACTTGTCGAATAGTCTAGGCTTAATGTAATACACCTGATATGTTGTAAACACATGAAACTGGGTCATTCGTAGGAGCATATACGAATGAGACTCAGTCATACGACTGAGCCATGCTAATGGACCGGTCGTGCGACTGAGAGATGCGATTGGGACATTCATAACACTGAACCATAAGTATGGTCCATTCGTATGATTGAACCATAAGCATTGGTCCAGTCGTACGATTGAACCATACGCATGGTCCAATCGCACGAATGGGCCCAGTTTCATCTAATATGGGCCAAGGCCTATATATACCAGTTTTAATGTGTAGAGAGAAGAAGGATTTTGAGAGGAATCTGCCCGGAGCCTAGGGCTACTAGATGAGAGGGGAGATCATGCTCGATCTCCCCTTGCCAAGAGTCTTGATTCTTATGTTGTAACGAGCTTGTAATCGTTAGGTTTTATCAATGAAACCAATTTTTAATAGTTCGTGTTATTGATTTGACTTTTGGTTTTGGTTGTTTATCCTTCCGTCAAGAACACGCTCGGATGTCTATCGATCCAGCCGACTTCACAGAAATACTTCTGGAAAGTCTCATACGATCGGGACATCCTTAAGTTCTTTCCCTTTGACTTTCGTGTTGACCACGTAAGCCAAGAAGGCCATATACTTCTTGCTTAAGCACTTTCGGGCTTGAGTGCAAGACAATAGTTTAAGCCCTTTCGAGGATTTTTCACCAAACACCTTCAATGTGTCACCGGATGGTAGCGGTATACGAATGCACTTCTCAAAACAAATGATCTTGGCATGGTGTTTGGCTAACCAATCCATACCAATGATGACATCAAAGCTTCCAAGTTTCATAGGAATAAGATCGATAAGAAAATCATACGCATCAAGACTTAAGATGCAATCACGAATAACGACATCAACGGTGATCGGTTCTCCATCTGCAACTTCAACGGTGAGAGGTCATTCAAATTTCGTATGTCGCTTAGCAAGTATGGATTCAAACTCCAATGAAACAAAACTCTTATCGGCTCTAGATTCAAATAGAACATAATCATAAGTTTTATTAATAAGAAACATACCTGTTCAATTTTAAAGGTATTAAACGATACAGGTAACACATGAGAAGAATTAGGTCACAAAAGTTTAAAGTAAGTTAACATACCATTCACCACGTCGTTGTTTGCTTCTGGTTGATTTGCATTGATGTTGAAAACACATCCTCGGGCTTATGGAACATTACCCACAAGACAAGGGCATTGTGGGCGGAAATAACCAGGCTCCCCAAAGTTGTAGCAAACACGGTTTGTGATCATTGTGGCGTTGTAGGTGCATGGTGGCAAGTCACCACAAAGTGACCATATTTACCGCATAAGGTACAGATACAGCATGGTTGATTCCCCGGATGGTGGTACCTATAGGTGTTGCACATAGGTTAAGGGCCAGCATAGGCCTTAGCCCCAGGAACTTGTGCCATAGGTGCAGCCACAGGTACAAGTTGTCTTTAGGGTTGTTTGGGTGTAGCCACAGCATAGTTACGCGTCAGTGTGAACTTGCTCTTCTTGTTGTTGTTGTTGTTGTGTGAGACGGTTCAGCAGACAGTCTCCTTAACGGTCTCGGTAGCCGTCTTCTCCACCTTCTTTGCACCCTTCACAGACATGGTGCCCGCTCGTATATGATTCTCGGTGAGTTGAGCGGTGATAGTAATGGCTTCTTCCAAGGTTTTGGGTCGGCTACCCACCACAGCATCTTAAATTTGGGATGGTACACCCTTGATGAACTTCTTGATGTTGCGGGGGACAATGTCGACCATGTGAGGCAGTAGTATACTCAACTCATGATTCCTAGTTGAGTAGGCCAAATGGTCACCACCATCTTGCTTCAAGTTCTAGAATTCCTCCTCTAGTTTTGTAGTTCACTCCTCGGGCAGAACTTCGCGATGGCGATGTTCTTGAACTCATCCCAAGAGAGTGCCAAAATAGCATCAGCTCTTCGATTTCTCTTCTCGCTATTCCACCAGGTAAGTGCCCTTT
This sequence comes from Flaveria trinervia, assembly GCA_025506515.1. Lineage (NCBI taxonomy): Eukaryota > Viridiplantae > Streptophyta > Magnoliopsida > Asterales > Asteraceae > Flaveria > Flaveria trinervia. The sequence continues at coordinate 46,073,312 of CM046451.1, forward strand.
GTTGGAACATACTAGTGGCATAACGAACTTTGAGTGCCTCGAAACACTCATAATTGATAAAAGTGTTCTCCATGCTCTTGAACCACTCAAGAAGACCAGTGGCTCCTTCCTTGCCACTAAAACCAGTGGGCTTGCAAGAACTAAAGTGCTTGAAGGTACAAGTTTGGTTGTTTCGTCCTTGGTTAGCAATATTCTCTCCTTGATCATTTCCATTATTGCTATAATTAGTCATCAAAGTGCTATTGAGTTCAGCAACCATGGTCAGGATGACGGCAGCCATTTGCCGAGCAATCATGGCGGCTAGCTTACGATCGGAACTTCCACGCTTTCCATGATGAAGTGACATGCTGGAATATACAAAATGAGTTAGACATGGGAGAGAGAGAATAACAAGGATTATAATTTTAACAAGGTTAAGTCAAAAGTTGTAAGGCACATGGAGTGGTTCCATTTGGTAACGCATTACCATTTGGAAACGTTGACACGTCAAGGTAAATTGACCCAGTTGCCTTAGGAATTTGTGCATGTTGACCATAGTTTATCACTTATCCCAGAAATCCCCAAGTAAGCATAACTAGTCCCGTAGGATTTATGTGAAATGCTTGCCTTAGCCCAAAGGCCTTTTCCCAAGAAAACCAGGATACAGATGTCTATGAGTCACACAAATTTCTTAGGTTCATGAAATCAAAACCTTGATGAGATTTATATAGATTAGACATAACGTCTAAAGATCCAAGTCATAGGCATAAGCATAAGATTCCACGTGTCGTCGAGAATAAGATTAAGAGGTTTCATGTTCGGGGAGAGTCAAAAGTCAAAGATAAGTTTAGGGAGACAAGTAACAATGTTTAGGCAATCCTATGCTAAGGCATCAAATTGCACATAAGAAGGCATAGCATTATGTAGCATGCAAACCATATAATCTACAAGATAGAATTATGATTCTATAAGGTTCATGCATATACTATAGTCTAGGTCCCCATTTCTAATAACCTAAATCCCTATAGTTATGGGCTCTGATACCAATCTGTCACACCCCGACCTTGACGACGGAAACGTCGAGATGTGAGAGTTAAGATTGTTCACATCCACATAACGCTATATTTAAATGTAAATATTAAAATTATAAGTTTCAAAAGAAAGTACAAACATAAGTCTCAAACATGAAATAATTCCTAAACTAAGCAAAACATAACATAGTCATTTTGTTCACTTAAGTAGGTCCAAATCCAAGTATATTGCAAGCTTCATTTGATCACTTTAAACTTGTGGATTATGTAACACTCGGCTATTTTTAGACAAGAAAGAAGAATAAGTGAAGAAAAAGAAGGAAAAGAAATAAAACCCAAGTCTAGGGGTAAAAAGTGTCCAAAAGGACAAAATGTTTGAACAGCGGGTGTAAAAGGCGATATGGCCGCCCATATGTCACATACACCATTGATTTTCGGGTTTTAGAGAGAGAGAGTAGTTGGGAACAACAAATTCTCGGTTTTGAAGGAAGAACAAGAAAGAATTCCAATTCAAGGTAGAATTCACGCTTTTATGGTGTTCTTGACTGGTCTTATCCTTGGGTGTATGCTTATGTGTGTTTGTATGTGTTCAGGTATGTTTTTAGTGGGTTTCTAGGAGGTTGAATTCAATTTGCAAACGAGTTTGGAAGAAGCCACACTCAAAAGCTGCAAAGGTGAGTTCTAGGACCCATCTTTTACTGTTTTTAACTGATTTTAGGGCTGGAAATGCATGAATGTATGTTTTTATTAACTGGGTTTTGGACCTGTATGCTTGAATGTGTGTATGATGATGTTATGATGTGATGTGTGACTATGTTCATGCTTGATGAGTATGAATGTGTTTCTAAGGCTTAGAGGGTAAGATTTAAGCTTAGAACATGATGAATGGTGCATGGAAGTCGAATATGATTTTTTAGACCCACATGTTAAGTTTTTAAATCTGCCTAAGTGTTTGGAAGTAAATGTGGATGGAAAGGGTTGATGCGGATGAACATTAACGAATAGGTAAGTCAATGCGGATGAAGTCAATGCGGATGAGCATTTGACTAAGTTTGGAAATGCGAATGAGTAAATCCAATGCGGATGACAAATGCGGATGAAGCAAATTAAATACGAATGAAGTAAATCCAATGTGGATGAACAATAAGGCCAATGCGGATGAACTATAACAAATGCGGATGAACTATAGGAAATGTGGATGAACACTTAGAAAAATTCTGACTTTTTGGGAGAAAAAGGAGTAATGTAGGCTTTGACCTAGGAGATTCCCGGGGGTTATGTTAGTTGACTTTTGGGGTCATAGATGGTATGATGGGCATGTAATGATATGTGCTTGATGCTTATGCATGATGATGATGATGATGATGTTGCATGGTCATACATGATGTATGTTATGAATGTATGATGCCCTGCATGATGATGTATGAATGATATGTTTATGTTCCTTATGATGATGTATGGTTATCTTTCCTATGACTTTACGTGTTATGATAATGAATGAACGAAGTATTATGTAACGTAAAGTAAAAGATAATGAAAGAGGAACATGATGATGAATGCATGAATTAATGAATGAATGAATGTAAGAAAGGCTTGCAAGCAAATGTATGGAGGTGCACACCCATTGTAGGTGTTAGCTCAATGGTGTGCGGGTTAGCTACCCCAAAGGATGCACATTGGGGTCTTTCTTTGTGATTGAGCATATGGATGAACCATTGTTGCGTGCCTTAGGTACTATGACCACTTGGTGCTGGGCACCACGATGAAGGTCTTTTATATGCTTAGGTCCAGTATCATGAGCATGAAGGGCATAGCATATGACAATGGTATACCTGAACTTTACCTTAGGTACTGTGACCACTTGGTGCTGGGCACCACCGATGAAGGTCTTTTATAGGCTTAGGCATAGTATCATGAGCATGAAAGGTGAAGTTCATGGTGATGATGAAAGTAAGGAACAAAATGATGAATGAATGAAAGTATGAACGAAAGAATGACGAAGATAATAATTATATTATCTGTATGTACGTATGATGTATGATCACGAACGAATGTAAAGCATAATATGATTTTGAGAGAAAGAATGGTTTTACGAATGAAAAGTATGTTTTATTATAAAACTAGAACTCACTCAACAACGTTGACTTTTATGTGTTTCCAGTTGGCAGGTAATGTTGCTGAGGATGGCACGAGGCAGCTGCTCAGCTCTTTTGGATGGCATCCATTTATATAAAGCTTTTGTGATGTAATACAACAATGTAATTTTGTAACCAACAGCGATGCATTATTTTGCAAAAGTTTTTTTATGATGAAATGAAATGTCATTTTTGAATGTTTCCGCTGCGAATGTTTATTTAAAATAACTGTAAATGTATGTTTTATGTGCAATGGTTTACCAGCTGTAAGCGTCCCGGAAACGGGGCCTTACAGATTACCTGAAACATGATAAAAATAAGAGGTCAACTAAAAAGTTGGTGAGTTTCCAAGTTTTCATACATAATATAACAAGGCTACAAGTAGCAATTCATGTCATAGGTTATGAGTTAGTAAGGTTATAGAACACACATCGTTACAACCAAACCTCGACTTGATTACAAGTACATATGATTGGCTAAGTGTATTTAGTTCCCATGATGAACAAGCATACGTCATCAGGAGCCGACAATACATCGGCTTTAGCACCAAATAGACTTGTCAGGCCCAAAGATCTAAGACGTCGCTAGGCTAGCAATAGTTAATGATTGCAAACAAAATATGTATCTCATATAATCACTTACAACACACAAATAACCATGACAAAATATAGAGATGAATTGCAAGTGCTTTACAAGTTCAAACGTTTATAAGTGTATGTTAAATAAGTATCATATTTCACCCCAAAATAGTGTGAAATATATAAGAAGGGGCAAGGAAACTCACATGTCAAAAAAGTATATGATGAAGACTAATAAGATTAATAATAAATGTCGTTCCAAGATGTATCGTCACAAAACACCTAGATATATTTATAGACAGGGTTAAAGTTTAATATTAAGTTTAACGAATTATTGTGGACTAGGGTTCAATTTGATGTTTGGGATTTTGTCAAATTACCCAATGGAAATCAATTATATTTTCATGGAAACGATTTTATTTATAAAACTAAGAACAACACTTATAATAATTTTGTAATATTTATAAAGTTTAAATAAAATGTTATAACTAAATAAAATGAACCTGATTTAATCAATAATTTAGGGCAACGTTTGAAATTGTAGTTTGTATAAACTAGCATATAATGTCTAAATTTTATAAAAAGTATTTACTAATTATATAATTAACTTTAGAATATTAAATAAAATATAAGGATATATTCATAAATAAATAAAAGAGGATTGATTAAATGGTTTTAAAATAAATAAAGTGTATAAGATAATTTTTCATAATTTTTAGAAATTTTTATATGTTTTTAAAAGCTGTAGAAGTCCCCTAAAAAAATAATGGAGGTCCCCGGGTTCGAACCCAGGACCTCTAGCATGGGGTGTGTGAGTGTAACCGCATTAGAACATGCGTTTTAATGCTTAAATACCAAGTTAACAAAACCCCAAAATTACATATGAACCCTAGAATCGTGTAATTCTAAATCAAACATCAATTTGATAAAAATTACCAAAATAAACATGGGGTTTCGATTCCCCATGTAATTTCAAGTACATACATACGTTTAATTACCCGATTTGAAAGTGGATGGATGATGATCAAGCTATGAACAGGTCGCGACGCACGTAAGGCTTGCTTGATGTTCAAATGATGAGTAAAATCAAATTAACTTCGAGGATAGTTTCAGATGGTGTTCTTGATGCAAAACCCCTTGTCAATTTAGGTTAAACTTGTTCAAAGAGTGGATTTTGGTAGAGTTACTAGTCGCGGATTCAGAGAGGATCAGATATGGGATTTGTGTGTGTTTCAAGTGTATTGGAAGCAGTGTTTGATTAGGAATAGTTAAATGATTGTGTAGGTTCGTTTAATTGGTTTATTATTAGAGATTTAATGCTCGAATGGCTATGGAATTAAAGGTATCAGTTATACGATCGTTTGAGGATTGTAACCGGTGTTTTAACACCATTTAAGTGTGTAATCAAGTTCGAATCATGTACACGAAAGGGTTTGGAACGGTTTGGGGTCGTTTTCGAAGGGTTTTGGTGGGTTTTTAGGGCTACCGGACTTGGCTGGAGTTTTGGCCGAAATCTTGGCCTGAAAAACGAGTTTAGAGGGGGAAGGGGGGTTTGGGTTTTATAATTTTACAGAAATGGTCCCTATAGTTTGATTTGTGTTATTTTATGCTTAAAACTTCTTTTAAAGTTTATAAAATAACAAACAATCCCCTTAACTTAATTAATTTAAGTTTTGAGCTTTTGCAATTTTAATATTTTTTAGAAATTATTATTATTTGTAACGATATTATTATTATTATCATTATTACTATTGTCTTAGTTATTATTACTAGTATTATTATTATTATAACGTTTTTTTATTATTATTATATTATTGTTAATAGTATTATTACCATTATTATTAAGATTATTATTATTTATTGAAAAGAATTAAAGACAAACAAGGAATAGGCATGACTATACCATAAGTTTCATATTGACAACAATGCTCCTTATATAATAAATGAAACTAACTATTAGTTAACAAAAATACGAGATGTTACATAGAGTATGATCTTTTCAGGCTATCCTGACAAAACATGAAGGATTTGATGAATCTACCCCTTGACAACCCCTCAAGATATAGAAGAGGATACATGTATGAACTATTGTTGAGTAGAATGCTTTGAAGGATGAAGATAGAAGTTTTTGTAGCATTATCCTAGGTTGAACTTGTTGTCCAATGAAAAGGATGATTATATCAAAAACTTAGAAATTCAGCACTAGCCTCTATCTGTCATTCAGCATATGCTAAGCAACTGACAATCAGTATTTTACCGAAAAATTGTCGATTGACTGACGATGATCAGCAGTGAACTCCATAAGCTATCAATTAACTATTACACAAGACAAGACTATCTATAGCGATGACTGTTATGTTATTTATTTTGGAGACAACATAGTACTGAAGCAACGTAATTACTTTAATGTGTCGATTGTCTGTCTTGTTGTACATTTTGAACATAGAATAGTTTATTCTTATTGTTTAGATTTTATAGTATAAAGTCCTCGTACTTGTATAGTTAAGGAAAGCTTTTCACACCACTTGGTTTATATGGTGATTGTATCATTTGTATTCAAACGATTAATCAAGTGAATACTTTGAAAGAACTACTGGTGCATTCATCTTTCCTCATGTATTTGTGTTTTGTTAGCAAGTAGTCAACTTAGATTTCGTATTTGTTAACTACTATTAAAAGAAGTTCTTGTTAAACTAAACCAATCGATTCAACAAACTCCAATGAGTCGAGTGATTCAGATCAAGAGGTAAGATTAACATGTTTTAGGATACGAAATTTTCAGATTAATGGACCCGATAGTTGTTTTCATCTTTAATTCCGCTTAGTGTTTTGCCCATATAAGTATATGTTCAGAATATATAACCTTCTTAATTTAACCTTCTTAATATATAATTTAACGTAATAAACAAAACTAATGGTGTTAACTATCAATTAAAAGAAAAATAGGTTTAAAGTCGAGTGTCTTAAACATTCTCTGAGTTAGAATTAATCTCGAACAATAAATAAAAATTAATATTATTTAAATCCAATAACCATAAAAATTTATAAAACGAAAAATAACATATAAATAAAAAGATAAAAAATTTATAAAGATAAAAAAATATAAAAAAAAAACTTTTTACAAACTTCATTTTACATGCGTAGAACCTAATTTACATATCTGTATATGTCCACCACCACAAATGTTAAGAGTGCCCGCCACAATTAGTGATCAACACCATCTTATTACTCAGAACTTTTCTCAATACCTATCTTATGTTTATTATATAAAAAGGAAAAAAAAAGAAAAAAAACAGTTCTGATTTTAAAATAGCATATCCACTGCACCCACGATTAGGTACGGTTTTCACAATAATTACCATTGCAATCAAGTATTCGAGATAATCTTACCATCCATCACCGAAGTTCATAACAGAATATATGCAGCCAGTTATGAGTGATTTGCTCAAGTACGGACAGCTTGAACCAAGGATGCGATTAATCTATAATTTTGATACTTAAATTTTTAAAGAGCAGCAACGATCCTAATAATAATAGAAACACTGTTAACATAACACAATCATGCTTAGAAGAGTAAACCTTTATGTCTACAAGATAACATGTCTAGTGAAGATATATATTATAGAGCACTTGTAACATTTATATCACCAAATGAAATCAAAACGCTTACTAAAAGCTAAACCATCACTTGATTACATCTAATGATCGACTTTACTGAATAACTAATCCTACTCATCACCAATGTGTTCTTTAACTGATGAATCAGCAGCCTCCGTACTAGAAGCCAAGGAGGTTTCTGCAACAACTTGGTGTTTCTTCCCAGTCGCCTCAGTATTAGAAGCCATGGAGGTTTCTGCAACTACTTCTACATGTTTCTTTTCATCTACTTCAGCCCCTGATTTAAAATGCTCTGCATCTCCTTCCACTGGAGAGCTTTCGGGAACAGTTTCCTGTTTTTTGTCATCAGCTTCTTTTTCCTCCGCATCAACTTGTTCTTGGTCACCTCATCTATATGTTCTTCCATTTTTGGAACTTTGGTTTCTTCACCAATTTCTTCTTCTTTAGCTACTGGTGTAACATCATTGCTACACTCCTTCGCTGGAGTAATCTCATCATTCCTATCTTCTTCACCGGAATGTATGGCATCTTCTTCCCTGTCTGTGGCAACTTCTACATCATCTGCAACTGGAGTAATATCATCATTTTCACATTCCTCGGTTTTCAAGTCACCAGCTCCTTGTGTTGTCTCCAGTTTCTCTCTTTTGCCTTCTTCGACCACATCAGAATTTTCCCCACCCAATTCTTCTGCCACGAGATCCTGTTTTTCATCACTTACTGAAGCAGCTTCATTTTCAGCTTCCATGACTGGATCGACTGATGCATATAAGTTAATATCTGTTGGGATTCCTTCTGCAACAGACTGCTCATTTATTGTTTTGATGGATTCAGGAGATTCATCATCTTTTCCATCATTGTCATTTTCTCCCTCCAAAGGATTATCTACTTTATTAGAAGCAGAGTCGGCATGTGTATTATCCTGGGATTCTGTGTCGAATGCCTCCTTTTCACCCTGCAACATTCACAGAAGCAAATAAGAAAAGTTAGAAACAAAAATTAACATTCTACATCAATGAAAGAGTGTGCTCGAGTTTGGACCTGCCCGCCCTCAACATTTTGTTCTTTCAGGTTCGCACAATCAGTTTCCACTGGCATGGCTGCTTCTAACTCGTTACCATTTTCTGCATCGATTTCTAGTTTTTCTCTTTCATCCTGCAGTCAGTATAAAAAATTGTCCACAAATAAGATCTTCGATGAATCATGCCTGGTTTTAAAAAAAAGTGCGCCTTAAGGAGGGGCAAAGCGCAGCAATTAATGAGACAGTCCTAAAGCAGCATAAGTCGCCTAAGGTGTTCGAATCGCTGAAGCGCCGCTTCGTGCACATTTTGTATTTGAAGGCTACTTTGAAATTGACATTCGAATTTTCAAATTAGAACAAATGGCCTAAATATTTCAGAATAGAAACAAGCCATGGCATCTTTTGAGTAGTTTTTCATAGTGTCTTGTTTGTGGAGAGGTTGAGTGTTTGAGAGGAAGAGATTGTGTTGGTGTCCATGCATATAAGTGTTAAAGTGACTTTGAGTAGCTTGAACATAGGGCTACATGGTATGTACTTAGGGCTGAGCTTTTAATGGCTGGACAAATCTTCTTTGGTTATGCATAGAGCTTTTTCATCTGTATTTATTTATGTTTATCAGCTTTTCTAAAATACCAAACGCCTAAGTTCTCCCGTCACGCTTTAAAACAAGGGAATTGTTCCCACAAGAACATCCACTCATAATATAAGCTAATGCATCTTGGTAAAAAATACGGGATACATGGAGATTTACCTGCACAGCTTTATCGCTCTCGTCAGAAGGTTTGGCTTCGGTCACCACCAGCATAACACTATCAATGTTTATAGAGGCGTCCTCCCTTTCCTCCTAAATTGAGAACAGAGATATCCATACAAGAATAAAAAATAATATACTACAAAATTAGAAGAAAAACATAATACCCACACATAAAACTCAACTACAATATTAAGTAAAGCGATAAACAGACTAAAGTGTGTTCTATACCTGTGCAACAGGTGCTTCTTCAGTTAATTGCTCCTCTTTGGTCACTACCTTGCAAATTCTACCTGCAACATCTTGCCCAATATCTTCCGTATTTACAGGGGATGTGTCATCATTATCCATCATTGTACCACCAGCATCTTCTTTTTCCTCCTACACAGTTCAGAACATTCAAAAATTAATTGGAATACAAAAACACCCACTCGTCAGTAGCTATCTTTTGAGAAAATCTGGGAGAATATTTGATTCACAGGTGACAAATTTGACCTATTTGAATTATGTTTCATCTCTAATGTTGTAAAAGAGTACATAAATAGCTTAAAAGAAAATTTATCAGAGGGATTCGAAACAGGAAATGGGTCAAAAGTTTCCTACAGTGTATTCCAATAGCATTAAACTATGATAATACAATTTTTATTATCATATCCGTACACTTTTTAGCTCGAAATTTCCACAAAAAAGTGTTAGCGGGTCAACCTAACCCCAAACGTTTCAACCAGAATCATAAATACCAATAATTCTCTTTGGCCCGAACCTTTTTGACCCGCCCATTGTGTCATCACTGCTTGGCAGAATTAAACAATGTCATTACTGTTAGCAGTTTCTCAATTACCTTTTCCGTATTGCCACTAGATGCATTATTGTTACCCAACTGTTTATCATGTTCACTTTCTCCATGAGGATGGGTAGTATCCTCAACCTTCTCATACAGTTTGACATCTGTGGCCAGCGATTCTGCATTAAATTCAGCTCCAAATACAATCTTCCCAACATCATCTGACACACTAGTACTAGCTTCCAACGTTGCTATGTCAATTGCTGTTTCTCCCTGGAAAGCATCCACAAATTCATCAGCACATTAGCATTTGTCTCAACCAGGTTTCTTCAGTTAATGGTTCCAACACCATCTCTCTCTCTACAAAGATCATGGTCATTGGTGCAAAACACACCCCCTGGAACCAATACCCATGAAAAGAGCCACAACTTTGACCCCTCCTCCACATAGGCCCATTGACTTCAATTATTGTGTACATTCATTGTGATAAGCTCATCTATTATGCTTGATTTATAAAAAAAGGTACATGGAAGAAATTTGAAGTTTCATTAAATGAGCTCCCAAACTAAGGTGACATGTATGATCATTTAACACAGTTACATAAGAAGGTTGAAATTTATGAATACTTCATGACAAAGCAAACATGAAGCTAGGTTATGAAATGTGAAAGATTATCGGGTAATGGATATCACATATTAGTTTATAAAATGAAACCAACAACCTAGGGCCTACAGGAACCTGTTAGGTATCTTTACGCAGTGAAAACACACACAGTTACACGTACGCACACAAAAGCAATAAGAACACAAGAATTTATAATAGTTCGGTCGAGATGACCTACGTCCACTCTCTGCAACTAGATATTTTTATTAAGCTCAAAGCACAATATTACAATACAATGACATGCTCTATATGTAAAGATAATAAGGGTTTAAAGAAGCTTCAATGGGCCAGGCGCCCAGGCCCATAACTCCATCCAAAAGCCCCGAGGCCTTCACACCTCAACAGTACCATTGTATATTTCAGGTGGTCCTCGACCAAGGTTCATGTCCCGCAGCAAATAAAGGCGGTAGAGTAGGATGGGCATGTGACATTGTCATTTAAAAAGAAGTTTACAATGATGTGCCATGAAAATAAAGCTTTAAAAAGATTTACATAGTTCACTAAAATGTGAGAAAGAGGCTAGATAAACTAGGAAAGTGAAAAATTCAAAACACTAAAAAATGAAGTTCATGTCTACGTAATCTAACAAGGCATGGTTCGTAGGATTTGAGGTTGCAAGCTGTGAGGCACACAAGGTATGTATCTATCAAAGCAATGCACTAGGTTTTTGAACCATTCTAATGGATCAACAGATGTTACATTATCATCTATGGCCATTCTTATTTAAAATAGAATACAAAAACACTAATTTTCAATCACTAAACTACGCAACAAAGTGTATTATATATTTCATATTGCTAAAGTTTCATTTAATCAATGACGAGGATACATCGCTCAAAGATGCAGAACAAAATTCCAAACCTTAATATATAAATTTAGATCCTAGACCTATGGACAGGGAAACTCCTAGAAGTGACAAGCAAAAAGGAAGTAAGTTAGAGTTAAAAAACAACTTGGAGATAAAAAAACAAGTGGCTTAGTAAATCTATTTTTATCAATATACTCGAACCTTCCTCAGAGAAAGACTTCCAAATTCTGAAAGCCAGTAGCTAAGAAAAAGATTACAACAAAGAGGGCTCTAGCAATTTCAAAACTAACTTGAATCATTTCACCTAGCAAGTCTGGGATAAATGAGAACTAGTTTGTCACTAACATGCTTAAATCATATGACTTTGGGACTGAACCTTTTGACCAAAAAATCATAAAAAGAGCTAGGGGTGTACAAAAAATTTCCTTTAACAAGGATGTGAATTAGGAGGGGTTGGTCGACGAAATATGAATTAAATCCCCCGGACCGATTGGAGCTTATCGGAAAAACCAAATTAAAGTCCTCTATGGTTGCAATGGCCACTAGATCAAATGTATTTTTGCTGCCGGAGAAGCTCCGATCAAAATTCACTATGAATTTTTGTAGACCTATTATGAGATTTATGGACATTATCTAATAGTAAGAAGTGTAAAAAAGGAAACTAATCCATAGAGAATCAATAGAAAAGCCAAATTTCTTATGCTTTGTTTATTCACCTCTTTGTTGCCCATCTCTTGTCTATGATCATTTTTCTTAAGTTCTCTAGGCAATCGGGTGTTTCAGGACAAACATGATGTTAATATTAAAAAATTATTTTCAACAAGTGATCAAATGTTGTTGAGTATAAGAAATAACAGTCTTATTTGATGGTTACTTCACCAACAATAACAGGTGGTCTTTCAACACATGTTAAACTGTTACCTCGTGAGTCTTAAATGACTACCCATAATTCTTTAAGTATATGTGAACGAACACTTTAAGAATTCAAATCTTGAACACATATGCCTATTCATTGATTTAAAACGAACCTCAATATGCATCACACGACCTTTGAATAACACTCAACATGACTACAACCATGGTTTTAAAAAAACGTTTAAGGCGTACGCCTTGAGGCGAGGCGGCTAGAAATCGATTCTAAGGCGAGGCGGCTAGAATCCGATTCTGAGGCAACACCACGGGGGGTCAAGCTTGTATGTACGCCTCTGGTGGCCGAGGCGGTACACTGAACACAAAGGCGGGATTTTTTTAGGCGGTCAACGTAGGGCGGTGGCAATTTTGTCAAAAAATATAAAACAGAGATGAAAGAGATGAAGCGGGATTTTGACCTTCAAATTGGCATTCTAGAAAGAGATGAATCAAAAGATGAAGAACCGAGATTGATGAAGCGAGGTTCTTCTTGGAACAGAATGAAAGAGATGAAGCGGCTGCAAGATGTCTTTTGAGGATTAAACCTAAATATTGAAAATGTGTTTTTTAAATTGTAGGCCCAAATTTGTTTTATAGAATGTGCCTTTAAGTTCATTAAGTTAGGTAATGGACTTAAATAGAACTAATTGGGCCTATTTTTAACATCAGTTAGAAACTTAGAATTAATAAAATTAAGATATATATATTAGCATGTAAAATCAATGTGGCCAGCCGGCCCTAGACATAGTTATTTTTGGGATAGATTTTGTATAGCAATCATACAGAAATAGGACTATTCTCTTGTATTATAAATAGAGCAGAAGGCTGTTAAATAAAACTCATTCAGAGAATTACCAAATATCATCTCTATTATGGTATGAGAGACCATCTGATAACCTAAACCCTTCTGCCCTCTTACTGCCGTCACCTCTCTTACTCCCCTTCATCCCTACTCACCGATTTTCAGCCTCTCTTCAAACTCCAACATCACCATGACGGATAAACTTCACCCTGCCATTACAGTTACCAACATTCGCAACTTCATCCCCTTCACTTTGGAGATGGAGAGCGGCAGTACGTATCCTGGGCCGAGCTATTCAAAATTCACTGCAGAGCATTCGAGTGCTTTGATCATCTCACTTCTACTACCTCTAAACCTGCTGCCACCACCGATAAAGACAAACCTTCTACTTCTACCTCTACTCTGGAAACTTGGAATCGAGTTGATGCCATTGTCCTACAATGGATCTATGGCACAATCTCAAATGACCTACTTCATACCATACACCAGATTCTACTGCTGCTTCTGCTTGGAAAGCCCTTGAGAATATATTCCAGGATAACCGGAATTCTCGGGCTATTTATCTTCAAAACAAGTTTTCTACTCTCAAACTTGACAATTTTCCGAACGTTTCAGCCTATTGCCAGTCCTTGAAGATGATCTCTGACCAACTCGCTAATGTTGGTTCACCCGTGACAAATCACAGACTTGTTCTCCAATTAATCAGTGGTCTAAACGACATCTATGATGGTGTAGCAATGATGATACAACAATCTGATCCTCTTCTAGATTTTTATGAAGCAAGATCGAAACTTATACCGGAAGAAACAAGAAAAGCAAACCAGACCCCATCTCCTTCTAGCGAAACAGCCCTAAATGTCTCTACTACTGATTCACAAACTAAACAACAGCCACTATCACATACAAATCAGGACCGTAATGCTCGATCTCAGCCTCACCGGAACAACAACCAGCCCAACCGTGGTCGTGGTCGTGATCGTGGACGAGGCAAGGGCAGAACCCAGTACCAAACAGCCCCAAGTTGGTCTTTTTCTCCCATACCACAACCGTGGACCATGCAACAGTGGCAAAACCAGTGGACATCCCCCTACCCTCCATCATCTTGGACCACTCCTCCATGTCCTTACCCCACTACTAGTCCACACCGCCCATGGCAATCACCCTCTCCTACACCAGGCCTAGGCATTCTTGGTTCCAGACCACATCAGGCCCATGCAGCCTATTCTACTGGCTACGTGCCAACCGACATTGATCAAGCCTTTCAAGCCATGACTTTGAACCCACCGGATCAACATTGGTACGTGGATAGTGGAGCTACATCTCACATGACAAACTCGCGAGGTAATTTCTCATCCTATTTCAATAATGGTTTGTCCTCGAATATTATCGTTGGCAATGGTTCTAAAATTCCAATTGTTGGCATCGGTACACAAAACCTTTCCCCACCTTTTCCCCCCTTAACACTTTCAAATGTTCTCCATGCCCCAAATCTTATCAAAAATCTCTTATATGTTCGTCAATTAACAAAAGATAACAATATCTCTATTGAATTTGATGCTTTTGGTTTTGACGTGAAGGATTTCAAGATGCGGACACCTATCATTCGATGTAACAACAACGGAGATTTGTACCCGCTAACCTTCTCATCAGCCACTTCTGTCATCACTCCTTCCGCCTTTGTTGCACTCACTCAAGATCTTTGGCATTCCCCTTTAGGACACCCAGGATCTTCTATTTTGAATTCTTTACATTCTGTTCTCGATTATGATAGACCTAAACGTTCTAGTATTTGTTCTTCATGTATTTTGGGTAAACATATTAAATTGCCTTTTCATGATTCTACCACTCATACTTTATTGCCATTTGATTTAATTCATAGCGATGTTTGGACCTCACCCATCACCAGTTCAAACGGAAACCGTTATTATGTATTGTTCTTAGATGACAAATCTAATTTTCTATGGACATATCCAATGGCCCAAAAATCTCAAGTGTTTGAAATATTTAAAAACTTTCATACACTCATCAAAACTCAATTCAATGTCCATATAAAAACCTTTCAATGTGACAACGGGAAAGATACAACAATACTTCTTTTCACAATTTTTTTAACAATAACGGTATCCAATTTCACTTCTCTTGTCCTTATACTTCCCCTCAAAATGGAAAATCCGAAGAAAATCCGCTTTATAAACAATATAATCCGCACACTTCTCGCTCATTCTCTCGTACCTCCACATTTGTGGCATCATGCCCTAGCCACTTCTACATACCTTCTAAATATTCTACCTAGCAAACTTCTCAAAAACCTAACTCCCACCACCCTTCTATATCATCGACAACCTAATTATTCTCATCTTCGGGTATTCGGTTGTCTTGCTATCCTCTAACCCCATCTATCTCCATAACAAATTACAATCCCGTTCCAGCCCATGTGTATTCCTTGGATACCATCCAATCACCGGGGGTACAAATGCTACGACTTGTCCACCCATAAAATAATCTTATCTCGCCATGTCATCTTTGACGAAACCACTTTCCCATTCTCCTAACACATCTAACCCCAAACCATCCTATGATTTCCTAACTTCCGATCCACACCCATCTATGTGGACACACATATCCCATCCCCACCCCCCTTCTCAACCTAATACTTCCCCTCATCCTACTTCTCCCTCTCACTTTAGTAAAACATACCAACGCCGCCCCAAAACAGCCAAGCCTCCCAACACTACCACATCTACTGAACCTCCAATTCAGCCCACAACTTAGCCTAATCACAACCCTCAAATAAGTCCCAACCAGCCCACTTTTCAGCCTGTCGAACAGCCCCCTGGACAGCCCCTTTTCCCGCCTGCCGAACAGCCCCCTGGACAGCCCCTTTTCCGCCTGCTGAATAGCCCATTTTCCTGCCTGCTGAACAGCCCACTGGACAGCCCCCAATCCAGCCCACTTCTCATTCTACTCCTTCAGTTTCAAACCCTAACCCTACATCGTCACTCATCCCCCCAAAACCTCCCTCCCGCACCATGACAACCCGTACCATGTCGGGTGCCATGGCGTCCAAAAATTACTTTGGACTCTCCACCACCCTAAAATCTCCCTAATACCAAAAACATTACCTGATGCCTTACGATGCCCTCATTGGAAAAAGGCCATGGTAGACGAATTTGAGGCCCTTATTGATAATAGGACGTGGAAATTAGTTCCCCGAGACCGACCATGAATATCATTCGTTGTATGTGGATTTTTCGACATAAAACTAATGCTAACAGTTCACTTGAGCGATACAAGGCTCGTTTAGTTTGTGATGGCAGGTCCCAACATGTTGGTGTGGATTGTGGCGAAACCTTCAGCCCTGTGGTAAAGCCTTCAACCATACGTACGGTTCTCAGCATTGCACTCTCACATTCATGGTCAATACACAAACTCGACGTCAAGAATGCCTTCCTACATGGTAATTTAAATGAAACAGTGTACATGCATCAGCCACCGGGGTTTCGAGATTCACGATATCCTGATCACTTTTGTCTCCTCAATCATTCTCTTTATGGCTTAAAACAAGCCCCAAGGGCTTGGTACCAGCAATTTGCTAACTATGTTACATCAATTGGCTTCTCTCACAGTCATGTGACCATTCTTTGTTCATCTACCGAGTTACTTGAGCGAGCCGGAATGTCCTCGTGCAATCCTGTACTATGGCTCTACATAACCATCTCTTGGATCTGCTTTCCAATGAGTTTGCAATGAAGGATTTAGGCCCTCTTAGCTACTTTCTTGGTATCTCTGTTACACGTACGGATCAATCTCTATTTTTATCTCAACGGAATATGCTACCGAGTTACTTGAGCGAGCCGGAATGTCCTCGTGCAATCCTATCGCCACACCCGTGATACCAAGGCAAAAGTGGGTGCCAATGATGGGGACCCGGTAGACAATGCAACAAGTTACCGCCAACTGGCAGGTGCCCTACAGTATCGCACATTCACTCGTCCGATATTTCTTACGCCGTCCAGCAGATTTGCATACATATGCATAGCCCCCGTACCTCTCACTTTCATGCTTTAAAACGAATCTTACGATACATTCGGGGTACACTTGATTTCGGACTTACTATTACGAAATCGGGTACGAAGTCCGTGGTTGCTTATACAAACGCTGACCGGGGTGGTTGCCCCGACACACGTCATTCCACATCTGGATACTGTGTATACTTAGGGGACAATTTACTTTCTTGGTCCTCAAAGCGACAGTCCACCTTATCTCGTTCGAGTGCCGAAGCCGAATACCGAGGAGTCGCTAACGTTGTATATGAAATATGTTGGCTTCGTAACTTATTATTGGAACTTCATCACACGCCAACGCATGCCTCTATTGTCTACTGTGACAACGTTAGTGCAATTTATCTCTCCGGTAACCCAGTCCATCATCAACGCACAAAGCCCATTGATATGGACATTCACTTTGTTCGGGAGAAAGTGAAACGCGGCCAGATTCGAGTCCTTCATGTTCCGTCTAGATATCAAATTGCTGATATATTCACCAAAGGACTTCCGCGCATTCTCTTTGATGATTTCCAATCCAGTCTCAACATCCGACAACCTCCTGCTTCGACTGCGGGGGTATATTAGCGTGTAAAATCAATGTGGCCAGCCGGCCCTAGACATAGTTATTTTTGGGATAGATTTTGTATAGCAATCATACAGAAATAGGACTATTCTCTTGTATTATAAATAGAGCAGAAGGCTGTTAAATAAAACTCATTCAGAGAATTACCAAATATCATCTCTATTATGGTATGAGAGACCATCTGATAACCTAAACCCTTCTGCCCTCTTACTGCCGTCACCTCTCTTACTCCCCTTCATCCTACTCACCGATTTTCAGCCTCTCTTCAAACTCCAACATCACCATGACGGATAAACTTCACCCTGCCATTACAGTTACCAACATTCGCAACTTCATCCCCTTCACTTTGGAGATGGAGAGCGGGCAGTACGTATCCTGGGCCGAGCTATTCAAAATTCACTGCAGAGCATTCGAGTGCTTTGATCATCTCACTTCTACTACCTCTAAACCTGCTGCCACCACCGATAAAGACAAACCTTCTACTTCTACCTCTACTCTGGAAACTTGGAATCGAGTTGATGCCATTGTCCTACAATGGATCTATGGCACAATCTCAAATGACCTACTTCATACCATACACCAGATTCTACTGCTGCTTCTGCTTGGAAAGCCCTTGAGAATATATTCCAGGATAACCGGAATTCTCGGGCTATTTATCTTCAAAACAAGTTTTCTACTCTCAAACTTGACAATTTTCCGAACGTTTCAGCCTATTGCCAGTCCTTGAAGATGATCTCTGACCAACTCGCTAATGTTGGTTCACCCGTGACAAATCACAGACTTGTTCTCCAATTAATCAGTGGTCTAAACGACATCTATGATGGTGTAGCAATGATGATACAACAATCTGATCCTCTTCTAGATTTTTATGAAGCAAGATCGAAACTTATACGGAAGAAACAAGAAAAGCAAACCAGACCCCATCTCCTTCTAGCGAAACAGCCCTAAATGTCTCTACTACTGATTCACAAACTAAACAACAGCCACTATCACATACAAATCAGGACCGTAATGCTCGATCTCAGCCTCACCGGAACAACAACCAGCCCAACCGTGGTCGTGGTCGTGATCGTGGACGAGGCAAGGGCAGAACCCAGTACCAAACAGCCCCAAGTTGGTCTTTTTCTCCCATACCACAACCGTGGACCATGCAACAGTGGCAAAACCAGTGGACATCCCCCTACCCTCCATCATCTTGGACCACTCCTCCATGTCCTTACCCCACTACTAGTCCACACCGCCCATGGCAATCACCCTCTCCTACACCAGGCCTAGGCATTCTTGGTTCCAGACCACATCAGGCCCATGCAGCCTATTCTACTGGCTACGTGCCAACCGACATTGATCAAGCCTTTCAAGCCATGACTTTGAACCCACCGGATCAACATTGGTACGTGGATAGTGGAGCTACATCTCACATGACAAACTCGCGAGGTAATTTCTCATCCTATTTCAATAATGGTTTGTCCTCGAATATTATCGTTGGCAATGGTTCTAAAATTCCAATTGTTGGCATCGGTACACAAAACCTTTCCCCACCTTTTCCCCCTTAACACTTTCAAATGTTCTCCATGCCCCAAATCTTATCAAAAATCTCTTATATGTTCGTCAATTAACAAAAGATAACAATATCTCTATTGAATTTGATGCTTTTGGTTTTGACGTGAAGGATTTCAAGATGCGGACACCTATCATTCGATGTAACAACAACGGAGATTTGTACCCGCTAACCTTCTCATCAGCCACTTCTGTCATCACTCCTTCCGCCTTTGTTGCACTCACTCAAGATCTTTGGCATTCCCCTTTAGGACACCCAGGATCTTCTATTTTGAATTCTTTACATTCTGTTCTCGATTATGATAGACCTAAACGTTCTAGTATTTGTTCTTCATGTATTTTGGGTAAACATATTAAATTGCTTTTCATGATTCTACCACTCATACTTTATTGCCATTGATTTAATTCATAGCGATGTTTGGACCTCACCCATCACCAGTTCAAACGGAAACCGTTATTATGTATTGTTCTTAGATGACAAATCTAATTTTCTATGGACATATCCAATGGCCCAAAAATCTCAAGTGTTTGAAATATTTAAAAACTTTCATACACTCATCAAAACTCAATTCAATGTCCATATAAAAACCTTTCAATGTGACAACGGGAAAGAATACAACAATACTTCTTTTCACAATTTTTTTAACAATAACGGTATCCAATTTCACTTCTCTTGTCCTTATACTTCCCCTCAAAATGGAAAATCCGAAAGAAAAATCCGCTTTATAAACAATATAATCCGCACACTTCTCGCTCATTCTCTCGTACCTCCACATTTGTGGCATCATGCCCTAGCCACTTCTACATACCTTCTAAATATTCTACCTAGCAAACTTCTCAAAAACCTAACTCCCACCACCCTTCTATATCATCGACAACCTAATTATTCTCATCTTCGGGTATTCGGTTGTCTTTGCTATCCTCTAACCCCATCTATCTCCATAAACAAATTACAATCCCGTTCCAGCCCATGTGTATTCCTTGGATACCCATCCAATCACCGGGGGTACAAATGCTACGACTTGTCCACCCATAAAATAATCTTATCTCGCCATGTCATCTTTGACGAAACCACTTTCCCATTCTCCTAACACATCTAACCCCAAACCATCCTATGATTTCCTAACTTCCGATCCACACCCATCTATGTGGACACACATATCCCATCCCCACCCCCCTTCTCAACCTAATACTTCCCCTCATCCTACTTCTCCCTCTCACTTTAGTAAAACATACCAACGCCGCCCCAAAACAGCCAAGCCTCCCAACACTACCACATCTACTGAACCTCCAATTCAGCCCACAACTTAGCCTAATCACAACCTCAAATAAGTCCCAACCAGCCCACTTTTCAGCCTGTCGAACAGCCCCCTGGACAGCCCTTTCCCGCCTGCCGAACAGCCCCCTGGACAGCCCCTTTTCCCGCCTGCTGAATAGCCCATTTTCCTGCCTGCTGAACAGCCCATGGACAGCCCCCAATCCAGCCCACTTCTCATTCTACTCCTTCAGTTTCAAACCCTAACCCTACATCGTCACTCATCCCCCCAAAACCTCCCTCCCGCACCATGACAACCCGTACCATGTCGGGTGCCATGGCGTCCAAAAATTACTTTGGACTCTCCACCAACCCTAAAATCTCCCTAATACCAAAAACATTACCTGATGCCTTACGATGCCCTCATTGGAAAAAGGCCATGGTAGACGAATTTGAGGCCCTTATTGATAATAGGACGTGGAAATTAGTTCCCCGAGACCCGACCATGAATATCATTCGTTGTATGTGGATTTTTCGACATAAAACTAATGCTAACAGTTCACTTGAGCGATACAAGGCTCGTTTAGTTTGTGATGGCAGGTCCCAACATGTTGGTGTGGATTGTGGCGAAACCTTCAGCCCTGTGGTAAAGCCTTCAACCATACGTACGGTTCTCAGCATTGCACTCTCACATTCATGGTCAATACACAAACTCGACGTCAAGAATGCCTTCCTACATGGTAATTTAAATGAAACAGTGTACATGCATCAGCCACCGGGGTTTCGAGATTCACGATATCCTGATCACTTTTGTCTCCTCAATCATTCTCTTTATGGCTTAAAACAAGCCCCAAGGGCTTGGTACCAGCAATTTGCTAACTATGTTACATCAATTGGCTTCTCTCACAGTCAATGTGACCATTCTTTGTTCATCTACCGAGTTACTTGAGCGAGCCGGAATGTCCTCGTGCAATCCTGTACTATGGCTCTACATAACCATCTCTTGGATCTGCTTTCCAATGAGTTTGCAATGAAGGATTTAGGCCCTCTTAGCTACTTTCTTGGTATCTCTGTTACACGTACGGATCAATCTCTATTTTTATCTCAACGGAATATGCTACCGAGTTACTTGAGCGAGCCGGAATGTCCTCGTGCAATCCTATCGCCACACCCGTTGATACCAAGGCAAAAGTGGGTGCCAATGATGGGGACCCGGTAGACAATGCAACAAGTTACCGCCAACTGGCAGGTGCCCTACAGTATCGCACATTCACTCGTCCCGATATTTCTTACGCCGTCCAGCAGATTTGCATACATATGCATAGCCCCCGTACTCTCACTTTCATGCTTTAAAACGAATCTTACGATACATTCGGGGTACACTTGATTTCGGACTTACTATTACGAAATCGGGTACGAAGTCCGTGGTTGCTTATACAAACGCTGACCGGGGTGGTTGCCCCGACACACGTCATTCCACATCTGGATACTGTGTATACTTAGGGGACAATTTACTTTCTTGGTCCTCAAAGCGACAGTCCACCTTATCTCGTTCGAGTGCCGAAGCCGAATACCGAGGAGTCGCTAACGTTGTATATGAAATATGTTGGCTTCGTAACTTATTATTGGAACTTCATCACACGCCAACGCATGCCTCTATTGTCTACTGTGACAACGTTAGTGCAATTTATCTCTCCGGTAACCCAGTCCATCATCAACGCACAAAGCCCATTGATATGGACATTCACTTTGTTCGGGAGAAAGTGAAACGCGGCCAGATTCGAGTCCTTCATGTTCCGTCTAGATATCAAATTGCTGATATATTCACCAAAGGACTTCCGCGCATTCTCTTTGATGATTTCCAATCCAGTCTCAACATCCGACAACCTCCTGCTTCGACTGCGGGGGTATATTAGCGTGTAAAATCAATGTGGCCAGCCGGCCCTAGACATAGTTATTTTTGGGATAGATTTTGTATAGCAATCATACAGAAATAGGACTATTCTCTTGTATTACAAATAGAGCAGAAGGCTGTTAAATAAAACTCATTCAGAGAATTACCAAATATCATCTCTATTAATAATAATTTGTATACTTAATTTTTATTACAGCCTCGGGCTTACGCCTTGTTTTGCCTCGAGGCTTACGCCTTGTGAGGCGAAGGAAAAACGCCTCGAGGCTCAATTTCGTTCTTTTAAACCTTGACTACAACGATGCAATTAGAAACATGTAAACTTGCCCACCTTCCCACTAACACAGTTACACAAAAACTTTGAAATTTAAAGAAAAAATACGAATGAAATAATTGAAGTTTGTTTGATTTTAACCTGGGTAATGGCAAGCTCTGATGATGTGTTCTTAGTATCATTAACATCTTCTGTTATAGGATCATTAGCTTCTTCCTTCTCATGTACAAGTTTTTCCTGGTAGATTCCTTCAATCATTTTAGAGGGAGCAGGTTCAGTTTCTAACGAGATTAATGGGGATTCTACAGTGATCCCAGTCTGCACCATGATATAAAAAAATCATTGCACATAAGCAGACAATAAATATATAGAATTATACATGTTACATTGTTAAATTATTACCTGCACAATGGGACTTGGAGCCTTCTGCACATTTTCAACATTTTCTTCAGCAGGGTTAGCCTCCAGAGTGTCCCTATCATTGTTTGCAGGGTCCTCTTCTTCAATCTGCACATTAAACAAATCCATTAGCTAAGACAACAAAGAAATAAATACATATCAAACGCTGTAGCAAGATATGGAAACCCAAGCAATGAGATTTACCTTCTTTTCAACAAAAACATCTTTTTCAGACACGAGAGATTTAGTTTTATCATCCTTGCCAGCATCTTCCAGAGCACCACACCCTCTCACTTGTTCCTTGCTTTCAGTTTCTACTTTTGAAAGCCCAACTTCTTTTGATTGCTTGGACTCTTTCCCCTCCAAAGTCTCTGATCTGGACTCTCTTTCTCCCTGCACAGCAAAATGAAAACCACCTTAACAAGGCTATAGAACAGTTGCGATTTGCGAAACTAAAGTAGAGCAATAATAACTCACATGCATGTTTCATAATTTAAAACATTCAAATTAGCTAAAGCATGTAATAAATATGTGTAAGTACTGACCACAACATTTATAGATTTCTGGGGATCAAAATCTTCCGTGGGCTTGGTAATTTGAACAGCATCATGAGACTTTGAACCTGATTCAACTGCCACCAGAACGTCATTTGGTCCGACCTTATCCCCATTGGTACTTACACTATCATCTACTCTGCGAGCATCGGCAGACTTGCGTAATGTACCAACTTCTAATATGCTTAATTTTCCTTTCACATTTGACGAAGAGCTCAGAAACGGTTCAGCTATTTCAGAAGCTTGATTACGTGCCATACTTCTTGTAGCAACACTTTTTCTTCCGGAAGAAGCTCGTGTTCTCTTCTGTGCAGGCTCATCAGATTTCTGATCCTGAGCATCTACTGTGTCATCTTTTTTCCTCCTTTCCCTGCGACGGGGAGCTGTGGTTGTGGTTGTGGCTGTGGGTCCACTCCACTCTGCTCCTTCTTCCACGTCCTCTACCTTTCTTTGATGCAGAATCAGGAGACACTGAGAGAGAACTGACTGAAGCGGTGATAAGCGGGGTGACAGTCTGAGAACTTTTTAACTCCGTGGGCTGTGATCCAGCAGAACCAGAAACCGGCATCCGTGTGGTCCCCACATCAGGATTCATCATAGTCTTACCAACAGAGACAGCAGGAACTGATGATGTTGGTGATGCTGTATCATATTTGGAGACTTTAAAAAGAGTTACAGTTACAGGAGTGCCAACTGTCGCTGCAACTGGTGTGTTACTGATGGCATTTACAGGAGTTGGCTCAGAAACCAAAGGCTTGTTGCCTGTTTCAGCAGCAGTAGATGCAGCCACTAGAGAGGCTATTTCCGGCTTACCGACTGAAGAGCTTGTTTCTGACTTACCGACGGAAGAGGCTGTTTCTGGCTTGCCGACTGAGGAGTCTGTTTCCGGCTTACCGACTGAAGAGCTTGTTTCTGCCTTGCCGACTGAAGAGCCTGTTTCTGCCTTCCCGACTGAAGAGCCGGTTTCTGCCTTACCAATGAGGAGCCAGTTTCTGCCTTACCGACTGAGGACCCAGTTTCTGTCTTACTTACTGGAGAACATGTTTCTGGCTTACCCACTGGAGAACTCTGAAGACCAGGAATAGCCAATACAATATGATTCTGCTTTTTACCCCTACGCTGTGGGTGCATATCAACTTCACTTTCAACTATATGACCACGACCTCTACCACGACCCCGTGGTCTACCTCGACCCCTACCCCTGCCCCGACCAGGTGTGACAGAAGAAGTGATATAGCAGACGGAGAGTCAGGAGAGGTTGGGGAGAGCATTGGCAGCGAGGCAGGACCCACAAGAAAGGTAGGGCTTGAAAGTGTGCCTGTAGTAATACTAGTGTAACAGTGGCGGTTGACTGGGGTCCAGCAAGAATAGTAGGGGTTGACTGAATACTAGCAGGAACAGTAGAGGTTGGTTGAGAACTAGGAAGAACAGTAGGGATTGACTGTGAACTAGAAAGAGTAGGAGGATGTGAAGTGATCTTTGGTTTGAATCCAGGAGGTGGAGGGGTAATTTGCGGATAACCAGGAGCGGTCAGAGGTTGATAGCCTGGGGGAGTGCTTAATGGTTATAATTTGGACGGTGGTGGTGGGTTGAAAACCAGGTGGATGATCTGCTGTTTGCTGAAAACCAGGAGGCACGGCCAAGGCGACATCAGTAGCAGAAGACAAAGTACCTGTTGATTGCCCACTATCAGGAAGGTTTGAATTGGAACCAGAAAGGTTAGTAGCATTCAACTGAGATCCAGAGACAGGAACAGTTTGTATTCCCAATGGGTTAGCGGTAGGAGTAACACTTTTAACAGCATATGAAACTGGAAGACCAATTTGAGTAGAAGAAATTCCTGTCTTGTTCTTCTTAGGCCTTCCACGACCCCGTTTTGGTGGTGGATGTGCCTCCTTGATTTGTTCAAAAGGTTGTGTTGGCTGTATGTTTGACGACACTACACCTTCTGCACCATCAACCATCCCAGACTCGGTTGTGACAATAGCCAAATCCTTTTCTTTTGGTTCTTCTTTAGGGTTGGGGGAACCAGGTGCTTCAACTTGACATAACTTCTCAAATTCATCTTCTGTCCATTGCTCCTCATAAGAACGCACCTAATTAGAGAATCAAAGATAATAACAAACAAAATGAGCACATAAGTAACAAAACTGTGTGTTTTGTGCAACAATGATGTAATCCTTATAGCTATATTATTTGATTTGACCCATTTGAGATGAATTAACCTAATTATAAGTAAATGATTCGAAATCACCAAATTAAAATTGCCCACTATGTACAAGCAAACAATATTGACTAACCTCTCTTGCTCGTTTTCCCCTTCCGTAATTACGAGTATCTAAGTTCCCAATCTCTCCTGACCTCTTACCCCCAATACCAGGTAAAACCACAGGTTTGGGAACTTCAACAGCCTTCATAGCTTCACAGAATGATTTCAAGTCATTTTCTGTCACAAGCCTTGAAGGAAGGGGAGGTAGGGATTCACCACTTATCCCCCCTTGTTCTAAAACCAACTTTTTCCATACAACCTGCATGATGTCATAATATGTTGATCAAAACACAACAAAAATGTAACAGCTTGAAGATGATCTGCTGAAGGGGTATATCTACCAGCTCGTCTTCCTGCCGTTTTTTATCAATTTCCTCAAATACGTCAATTTCAGACTCACTGCCATCATCAAAATTAAAAGGATATTAATACTACAAAACTAGAAACTTGAAGTTACTCTACTAGTACTGACCATGACAAGAAACCAATATAGCAAGGTAGAACATACAATGGAATGGAATATTCTAATTACAAGCACTTTGATAGATTGATGTGATAAAATAAAGACATCAATGCTTTGTTTATCATTTTCTTAATTTTGTTTTGATATATATGTATAAAGTCAAGGGTATGTGTAACCTTGAGGATTGTATATCAAAAGTGAAGGATGTTATAGTTCTTCTGTTTGGAGACTTCAATGCTTTCTTTATCATTTTCTTAATTTTGTTTTGATATACATGTATGAACCATAGTCACATGGTTCGCTGGTAGTGCCATCCGGATCGCCCGTACCAAAACGCGGTATGAACGCGCTCCGGGAACGCTCTGGTTCGCGATTCCCACCATGAAATTGGCGTTCCAGAAATGAAGGAGATGAAGAACAAAGATGAAGTGTGGGGTGGTTTCTGGACCAGAAATAAAAGAGACGAAGAAAGAAGATTGTGATGAAGCGTTCGATTGTTACTATCTGTTTGAGAATTGAAAGCCTTCGGTCTTCACTCATCATATCTGCAAGCCTTCGATCAGCACTTGTAAACCTTCGGTTCTTGTTACATGTGCTTTAAGGAGTGGAGGAACGACATATGTTCAAATGTGGAAGCAAGCTGCTGCAAGTTTGTTTTGAGAAAAAACCCTAATTTTTTGAAAATGTCTTTTAAGTTGTGAGCCCAGTTTTTTGAAGGATGGCCCTTTAAGTTCATTAAATTGGATAATGGACTTTAATAACATTAATTGAGCCTGATTTTAAAAGCAAACTTGAAAGTTACTTATGAAATTTAGTGTAAAAAACTAGCACCATGGTACATCGTACCACATCATACGGTACATCGTACCGGAAAGATCCGAAATGAGCCTACCCCCCTTCGTACCGAATTTTAGGGACTTAGCGAATTACGATCCCGTTCCACGTTCCCGTGCCGGAGTGTACCACGAATCATGTGACTATGGTATGAACTATGAAGTCAGGGGTATGTGTAACCTTGGGGATTGTATATCCAAAATAAGAGATGTTATTGTTCTTTTGTTTGGTTTGTTAATAAATTTACATGATCGAACCAAGGTAAGTATTAGACTATATTAATATTAAGGTTTAGTAATGAATATTATTAGGGTTAAGCCCACGGGTCCATTTAGGTTTTTAGAGTTTTATTGTAAACTCTATATAATGTAACCTAATCTATCAATAATATTTAACAAGTCTTTCGTCATCTTACATAGTATCAGAGCCACCCTACGCTCTCTACCACCTCTGTCGTGCCACCACAAATATACAAATCCCATCAGCCACACCAGGTTGAAACCCTAGACAGGGCGGTGTGCCGCCACCGCCGCCCCCCTGTCCCACCTTTGTCTTCTATTTCGTTTCTTATCTATTTTCTAGTTATGTTGAATAAAGTTTCGTTATCAGTTGAGGATTCAAACCTATTACCCATATCCATTCTCTTGGTTCGTTCACATCCATTCTCTTGGTTTGTTTTTGGACTATGGCTCCCATTTGCAGCAGTCGCTATGTTTTCTTGTTCTTTTTTATTTTTTTTTTTTTCGTTTATCGGTGTTTTAGCCGCATTAAGAACCACGGTACATGGCCACCAATCTCAAACTATGATTTGATTAAATATTTCTATTCTTTTTAGATCTACAGATCTTATCTTCTGATCTACGGATCCAAGAGACCGCCACCTGACTACGGTCACTGGTCTTGCTTTCTTTTTTTATATCTACTTATGTCATCTTTTGATCTACGGATCCAAGAGAGTGTCGCTTGCTAGCCTTGAGACATCACCAACGACTACGGTCGCCACGCCAGATCTCAACATATTTTTCCAAGAATCAAGAACTATGAAGTATCAAGCAAACTATGGATAGCATAATCAACTAAAATATGGATGACAAAATCAAACACAATATTGTTTGTTGGAAATAGTTTGGATAGTCAAGTCACTCGAAGCATGTTTATGTTATTATTATTGTTTTATGTTATTTTTTGTTTCCCAGTCATAGTGTTAGGTTACTTCCGCTACAACTGCGGAAGAGTATTAGACAATATTATTAGGGTTATCAGTATAAGCCCATGGCCCACTTAGGTTTTAAGGTTTACATTATATTCTCTATAATCTATCAATAAAATTTAACAAGTCTTTTACCATCTTACATGGTATCAGAGCCTTAAGGTTTTGGTTACCTTCTTCTCTGCTACACCACCATAAAAATACAAACCCTAGTCGTCATCACCACATTCAAACCCTAGACAGGGCGGCGACATGCCGCCGCCTGTCCATTCTCTTTGCTTTTGTTATCTTATCTTTTACATTCTAAATAAAGATCCGTCTCGGTTTTAGATTCAAGCTATTTAACCTAAATCTTTCTTCCCCACAAAACCTGTCTGCCCATATCCCCTCTTTTATGTTTCTTTTCTTTCGTTTGTTATTGCTGGACCACGGTCCGTTGCAACCGAAGAACGCCGTTTGACCATGGTCACCGGCCTTCGGTATGACACACCACCACATGACCACGGTCGTTAGGTGTCATCTTGTTTTATTTTTAACTTTTCAACTGGGATACTGATCACGTGATCATGTTGTTGCTGCCATGCCACCCTCTTTTTCTCGCCGCATGCTGGACTACGGTCCGTTGTCGCGACGCCTTCAGGACTACGGTCCATTGTCGCGCCGCCCTATCTCGCTATCGCATTGGATGCCTGTTGTAGGATTACATGATAAGTTAATATTTTGGATTGCAATTAAGGTTTTGGGATGAAGATTGCAAGATTATGGAATTTTGGCCAAAGATTGTGACCAAGATTGAGACTATTTTTCTTGTTCTTTATGTTTATCTTTTATTGTTTCTAGTCTGAGAGTCTGATTCTCTACCGCTCTGACTGCGGGGGAGTATTAGACTATATTATTATTAGGGTTTAGCAATGATTATTATTAGGGTTGAGCCCAAGGCCCGTTTAGGTTTTTAGAGTTTTATTGTATACTCTATATAATGTAACCTAATCTATCAATAATATTTAACAAGTCTTTTGCCATGTTACAGTAAGCTTTGTTGGACCAATCTTGACATTAAACTTCTTATCTGGTTAATAATAGGATAAGTCTAGGTAGTTTAAAACTATATAAGTCTTGATGAATTAAAGATTAACTCAAAAGGATTTGAGATAAAGCCTAATTTGTAGGAGTTGATTAACTTGATGGACAAGGTTAATTAGCTATAAATATAGATAGGGTTTTCTTTGATGGAGGTAAGTTTTTCCTATCAATTAATTGGAGGAGTTCCAAAACTATTGTTGTGTTTTTGTTCTGTTTTTCTGAATCTGGTATCAATTTTACTTCAAGCACTTGTAATATTAATCTGCTTTGTTGTTCATCATGTAACACTTTGGTCTTTAGTCTGAATTCTTGCTCCTAAATCCAAATTATTACATCAGTCCATATATAACTGATGTAACATGCAATCTTAGCAAAGAGATACATGTTCAGTATTTTTTATATCATTACACTAAGATAGGTTCAGTATTTAAGCTCCCTATAATACCAAGTTAGTGTACATACCTCCGTGCTATGAGATAATTGAGAGCATCGTCATCTAACACAGGAGCAGCTTCCTCTTTCTTACATTCACGTAGCAGGGCCTCCAAATATTCTCTTCGGTCTTCCGCACTATGATAATAGTTAATGTTATGGTGTTAACTCACCCACAAAAAAACATGTGCAAGTCCATTTATGTGAACGTAAAATATATAAATAATACATTCACATATTACAAAAAAAATAAATTCACATATTACAAAAAAAATTATTTATTAGCATATTGCACATGTGTGTGCACAAACATACACATGATAGACAAGCATAAAACACACATACTACACACAAAGGATATATACTATAGACATACACACTACACACGAGATATATATGTGCATATTGCACACATGATTCGTATGCATGTTGCACATATTGCACACATCAATCGTATTTATATTGCACATAGCCAAATATTGCACACATGATTCGTATGCATATTGCATATACTGGAATCACATGATATATGTGCATATTATACACACATTATGAATATCCATTTTATATACATATGATATATACACACACACATCAGATACGAGTAAGATAAATATTCATATTGAAGACCACAATACATGATTTTTGTCCATACCAATACACATTATTCATATGCATGTTATACACATAATTTTCATACATGATCCGTAACCATGATAGATATTCATATCTAAAACCCAACCCCCCCCCCCCCCCTTCTTCTCTCCAATACCCATATACATGCGCCATCCCGCATACACACATACATATGTATATAATGTCATTATCAAGAACACATAAAGATGCTACCTTGTGTTATTGTCAAAGAAGCCAGCAGTAATGCTCTGGTTAGCAACTCCAAGCTTGTGCTCAGCTGAAGCTCTAACTTGTTCCTCCACCGTTTTAACCTATCAGCAACATGTTTTTAAAGAACTAAAAATTTACAAAGCATATTAACTTTCACTAACACTCAAGAGTAAACATTGTAATCAGACATATCAAACTAATAAGATACACCAAGTTCACAGATCTACATACAGTTTCTAACCGAAGAACGAGTACATCCTTCTTCTGACCAATTCTGTGAGCTCTAGCTTGTGCTTGCAGATCAACTAATAAAAAAAGACATAAATCCATTGATTATAAAAAAAACTCAACAAAACACGTAGGGTTTTCAATATATATATGTGTGTCTATATATTGCCTGTGGATTCCAATCTGTGTCAAAAATGATGACCGTATCCGCGGCTTGAAGATTCACACCAACGCCTCCGGCACGAATACTATTGATACACAAACAAATGCTTAGCATTACAACAAAATGCCAAAAATAAAATAACATTAAGCAACAATAAAAATAAAATATGAAAAACAAACTAAGTCTAGTTTTTTTCCTCACAACGGCAGCGTGACTTTGGTCGTTATTTGTTTGGCTTGTAGAAAACCATAAAAGTGAATATACCAATACTGTCAATAGGGATGTTTGCTCATAATTGATTCAGTTTGTCATAGCAACGCAACGTTAACAGCACTCGCTATAATCTATGATCCCGAAATATACTTGATTTCAAATACAGCTAAGGTTTAAAAAACATTTATACCAAAATGTTGAAAAAAAAGAGATAGTCATGCATTCCCTTTCCCTTTCAATAAAGGAACAAAAGTTATTCCCACACGCTAAACTATGAAAGTTTGGTCGTCTTTTCCCGCACTATGTGACATGAGTTTCGTTACAATCACCCCAGCTCGTCGAAAACCATAAAACTGAATACCGAAATCAGTTCTTAAAATCCCAATATTAGCATTTCGCTAATAATCGGTTAGGTTCGTCACGCTACCACAATGATATATGCAACGATACCCAAAAAATACTCAATCTTGAATACAAATCCATTTTCAAAAAAATAGTATACCGAAGAGTAAAAACCAAAAGACAACCGCTCATTACGTTTCTTAAAAAAAGTGAACGAAGAAAAGTTGTTACAGGGAATAAATTATTAGAAAATGTTTAAAGCAAAGTTATATATCAAATGAGGGGTGAAGCTGAAAGTTTATAGAAATATACACGTTTAATTATTGTAGCAAAAGTATAAAAAACCAAACTTTTATGGCCAAATTCAAAAACAACAAAACTATATTGTTTCCATGGCATTTGAACATATAATATATATTATTAATGATCATAACACTAGAGAATCTTCAACTAAAAATGTTGATCACCTGAGTAGGAATATGAAAAATGGAGATCCTGGATTGTTGAACTGGTCAATCAGGGCCCCACGGTCACCACCAGATGTATGTCCATCTAAGCGAAGATACTTGTACTGTTTCCAATACAAATAGTCCTCCATAACATCAAGTAGCCTAGTCATTGTTGAAAATAGAAGAATCTACATATAGGATTAACAATATAAGTATCTAAAAATAAAAGCGGACTAACAGATATTTCAAGCACCTCTACTAAAAGTAAATTTTAATTTCTACTCCCACACCAAACAAATCTTGCAGCAAAAGCATAGAAAAATAAAAGTAAATAGACATACTAGAAAAAAGAAAATAAATAATAAATAATAAATTACTTAGCAATTAGTTATATAAAAATCAGCTACCATGTACCAATTCAAACCATTTTATCTGTGTGAGTTTCCTTTCACCAAAACTCAATTGGAATCTCATACCCGATGATCTGTAGCTTTTAGCTTGGGCAGTAGCCGATCTAACATCTCAAGCTTCCCACAAAACCTTATAATATTAGGAAGATAATGTTTGGGAACAAATTCATGAACCTGAAATACAACAAAATCGCTTCATAAGCAACAAAAAATTTCAACCAAAATGAATTCCCATAATCAATGTAGCAGAAAGAAAGAGAAGAATAACCTCTTCATTATGTAGTTGGCTGATGTAAGGGTGATTGCATATATTTCGTAGCTCAACAACCGAATTGTGCACGGCTCGACCCTAATGGAAAAAGAAATAAAGCAAGATATCTTAAAAAGCTAACTACAAATAGAAAGGGACTTTATTCTATCAGTGAGCTCATGCAACAACACATTCCTAGTAGTATTGTTGTTTCAAATCTAGAATATTATTAACCCACGTGTCTCATGAATTTGACAATTAGAATTGTGCTTGATTTGACAATGGTGTATCATGCTCTTATTATCAAAAACAGGATACTAAAATGAAGATTCAAAGTTACTGCAAAATGAACCTTTGAAGCACCAAATGCACCAAGATTGTCTTCTACCCTCTGCATCAGTAGCTTCTGATATGCAGAAGCCTCACATCTTACAAGTCTCTCTATCTTTTCAGGTAACTGGTTCTCAACCTAAAAAAAACAAATAAAATAAAAATTATAACTGAGAAAAAAGATAAGAAGCTTCTTAACAATGATAACACAAAATACATGAGCATGAAGAATTTTGCTTTTATGTTTATTTTTACTTATTGTTCTTTGAAAATAAAACATTATTACCAAACACATAAGAGAGCACACATATGCGAATAGGAAAGTAATATGAGTCAAAATAACTTGCAATCACTGAAGCCGGCTTGAACAATATTTAAAATTAACTCAATTTCAGTCTAGTCAAGCTCGAGCTAAGTATTAATATACTTGGCCTTTAAGGTGATAAGTATTATCGAACTTGTATAATATCACAGTTCAACCCTTTGATTCTGGTATACATTTTATATACATCAGCCTAGTTGACCAGCGCAAAAAATATCAATTAGTTAATCAGGCTCAAGCTTGAAAATGAAGGCTTGATCAAAATCAGCCGAGTTATATGTTCTACGTTCCAATGTCAAATGGTTTTTTTGAATCAACTAAGCTCGATTACACTCACAGATGGGAGTTGAAATGTAAAGCTAAAAGATGATGTTGGTGATATTCTAAAAATTGAGTACATAATTTGCATTCAAACAACAAAACATTGATAGAATTATCATGTGATATCAATTAGGAGTCGCTATAAACATAAATGCAGAATGAAGAACCTTGTGCTTCAGTCTTCTCAGCACAAATGGTCGCAGAACTTGGTGAAGGCGATTTATG
Organism: Flaveria trinervia; assembly: GCA_025506515.1. Taxonomy (NCBI): domain Eukaryota; kingdom Viridiplantae; phylum Streptophyta; class Magnoliopsida; order Asterales; family Asteraceae; genus Flaveria; species Flaveria trinervia. The sequence continues at coordinate 46,107,358 of CM046451.1, forward strand.
ATTAATAAATTCTCTTCCTCAGAAAGCAAAGCCTGAACAAAAAAAAAAAAAACACTTGTTACACAAACTCATTAGATAATTCAACAACTTGTGATTTATGGAACAAAAATGTGAATAGCTAATAAAGATAATGCTCACTTCTTCAAGGGAGTTATCTGCATTACTCTCAAAAGGTTTGTTGAACCACTGGGAAAAATCCTCTGACGAATTAAAAATATTTGGCAACAGAAAGTTAAGAAGTGCCCACAGTTCCTCAAGATTGTTCTGCGAAATGAGACAATTAACCTTAGATTTCTTACAACGAATGCTTTGCTTACTAGAAATGCAGATAATTTACGTATTTATTGCAGTTCTCAAATTTAGTAAGATAAAGCATCCACATGAATAAGAACCATAAAACAAAAAAAGAATTACTCAAGAAAGAGTAAACTGCAAAACCATAATCAAACCTGCAAAGGAGTTCCAGTCAGAAGCAATCTATGAGAGCTATGATAATGCTTCAAGTCAGCATTTAACTTGCAAGAAGCATTCTTTATGCGATGGCCTTCATCAATTATAATATAATGCCAATGTATTTTGCTCAGTTTTGGTCTATCATGTTTGTTCATGAGATACTCATAAGTTGTCAAAAGAACATTGAATTTTTGCTGAATAATCTTCTCCCTGCAGTGATTCAAACAAGGCTCTATTAAGAATTCACTTAAACAGAGAGTTTAAACAACTACAAAGTTCAGATCCAATACTTGAATAATTTTCGGCGCTCCTCAGGAGGCCCCGAGTAGACAATTTTGTTCATGCTTGGGGCCCAGAAATTAATTTCCGTCTCCCAACCGGCAAAACTGAGGATGGCACAACCACCAAAAAGGGCCCTCTATCATTTTTATTTCCATTAGATAACAGAGTAAAGAAATAACCTGTGTAAACAATGTATTAGACCAATAACTAACTTCTTAAACGAAATAAGAACTCATCAACCAATCAAAAAAATGATAAGAGATTAAAACACCTGAACTGTTTTCCCTAGTCCCATTTCATCTGCGAGAATTCCGTTCAAATGATTGTTATATAGTGAAAGTAACCATCTTAACCCATTCATCTGATACCTGAGAACAAGCAATATATAAACAAGCAGGGCTCAAGAAAAGTGCATGATTTCCAAAATTTTATTTGTCAAACACTTTTGCCCATAGATTGTGATTATTACTAAAAAATTATTGTTATAGCTTACTCTCGCAACTTTCCACCAACAAGAGTATTTGGCTGCTCCGCTACAGTCTCTTTGATGCTGTATTGAATAAACAAAAATAAATACCAACAAGACAAATCCAAATTCCTTTAAACAAGGCACACAAGTGAAATCCTCTTGTCTGAAATTGTTTTGCAAAATCAGAACACTATGCACCTCCACATTTTGAGCGAGTGGGTCCATCAATTTTGTTTTACATGATTAAACCCATGAACTTACAGAACTCAATGAAACCTTTTTTATTGCATGCTTGAATATTTAAGCTTGTTAAAACTTAAATGAAAACATCCTTTTCGTGTAATCGAGTCCCTTAACTTTTATCAAAAGACATTTCCATGCTGCTTTAAAAGTTTGCCCAATAAAGGTTAAAGAACTAAATCAAGCAAAACAAGATGGCCATAGAGCTTTTTCAAATTTTGAAAAACTGAGAATGTACTTAGGGAACAAGAAAGGCAAATGTATTCATTGTTTTATCTTATCAAATGAAAAGAAAGAAAATTAAGGAAACAAAAGAACAACTTCAAGAAGAGGCACAAAACGTTATCACAAGGCCAATCATCAGAAACCATGACTATTTTTAGCAGAGATCAAAGAGACTCAAGTACCTATGAGCCATCAGATAGTACTTTTCATTGCTCTCCATATAATGCTGTAAAAGACAAAATGATCTTTAGTAACATAAGAGAACAGACAATTTAGGTGGGCTTCTATAAGAGTACAACAAAATATAAAGTACCTTTGCCTGGTCTGTTTCATCTTCATCTTCAATTGTAAATTCACTACTGTCATTTACACCATTCATATCTGCCTCAAAACATCTGCTGATAATCTTTGCTTCTTTCAGCTTAGAACCAAGCTTCTGAAGATACTTCTCAGTCTCTTCAATAATTGTTTTACCCGATCCGATTTTGCATCCTGTGATGAAAATAGTTTAACTTATTTTCCAAACGAATTGTAAAAATGCATATCTTTGTTGAATTCTATGGATAGTTTATTAAATCACATTTAACCTGAACCATTCGAAGATAACCCTCCACATCATTGATTTTTAATAGATTAATCTTTTCCCGTTGAATTCTGTCTATCTTCTCCCGATGAAGTCTTTCCTTCCTTTTATGGAACTCTCTTGCATACCTGTTAAAACCCTTCAACCGCTCTCTCCTATATTTAAATACATCTTCTAATCTTTCCCTAAAAAAGTATTTAAAAATTAAAGTTAGAATATTTACAAATACATAAATATAGGTTTTGCAAATAAATTGATTACCATACATACGCATACCTATGCTGTTCCATTTCCCCAAAGAAATCCTTTTGTCTTTCTCGAATTCTCTTTTGACGTTCTTCCTTCATCTTCTGTTCATGCCTCTCAAGTTGCTTTGACCTTCGGCCTATCCTATGTTTCTTAATTGATTTCAAGCGATCCATCTCATTAGATATGGGTCTAAAAAAATCAGTCAGGATATCACTGCAACAAATTTAAGCATCGAAATCAAATGGATAGTTAACGTGGAACATTGAAGGTAGAAGATGTTCAAGCTCTTTCAGAAGATAATAAGATGAATAAAGAACATTAACATGTCAAGCAAAAGAAGTTACTTCCGGAGACGACGTTGGAGATTTAAGAGTTCAAGCTTTTTTAATTCAATAACACTTTTGGTTTTTGCAGAAATGTCTTTAGAAGAGCTAACTGTTTCCTGCATAGTAATTGTTGAAAAACTAATTAGAATCATAGACGACAGATCGCTTTCCAGTATGATGACCATTCTATGAACATGCAAACAAAGATCCACACAACATCATCTGCCACCAATTATTTCTTCCCTGAACTTTAACAACTAACAAACAATTAAAAAGCCTTCCCTCATGTTCTATTCCAGAACCTAATCCCATTTTTATATGCAACCAAAAGCAGAAAACCACAAGAGGATAGGCCACAGGCAAATTCAAAAGAAGCAACATTAGACCATTACCATAAAGATGAGGTCATGGAAAAGCTAGGATCACCCATTTTGACACTTGAATATCACATTCAAATATGATATTAATATATTATGCTTCCTTAAGGTTTACCTAATAATTTTTTCAGAAACAAACCCTATTTCTATATGAATTAAAGCGGAAAACCACATTAAGATGCCATGGAAAAGCTTAAGATCTACCACTTATAACACTTGAATACCGAACTTGGGAGGGTTTTTTTCTTAAATCCTAACTGAAAAGGTTATGATCATAAGACCTTTTGAATAGAATATGCATGTTCCATTAAAACAAATAAACAAGACAAAAAGCTTCTCCAGTCTTCTATTTGAGCAAGTAAGGCCTGAAAGTTGCTTTTATTTGGACATGAGGTCAGAGATATTTAACAACCCATGTCTCAATCAAAATCTGTATAACCAGGATAACAATACAGAACATATATAGGTGTTCTCTACAACAAGGATAATTAATAATTTTAGATCGCCTAAACCTGTGAGATTGTGACAGATTAGCTTCTCTAAGAGAGTGGTAAATGGGTAGCTCAGGTTGCCATATTGTCAATTCAGAGTTTGCTTCAAATAACCAGTTTATTTCAGGAAGGCAAAAATAAGTCAGCAAACAACTTTTAAGACTTTAATGAATGGCAAACCTTTAAATTATCAACACAAATTGAGATCCTTTGCTCTGTTTTCTTCTTTTTAACAGCCCAGTTATACTCAGCAGTAACTTTTCTCTTTTGGCAATCCGCAATCCACTTTTCAGATGTAGTATACTTAGGCGATGCTGGTGATATACTCAGTTCAGAAGTATCTTCCCCCTCATGACTGCTTCCTGCTACAAAAGAAAAAAACATTCTTCTCAGTGAACGCCTCATCAAAACTACAATCATATCCGAGTACACTTGGTAACTTCAAAATCAAAACTACTTTGAACTTCTTAGAGATTTTTAAGGCCAATCTCCTTCTATTAGCTGTTTATTTGCACGGTGTTTTCAGGAATTACAAATTATGTGTATGTGTCTATGTATCAACAAGATTGTAGATCTGAAGTGATAGTTCTCACCAGGCATTACATCCTTTTCTAGAATATTAGCATTCTTTGGCACCATCATCTGCCTTTCACTCAGAGAGAAACCTGACAAGAGAGTATGACCATGCCGATTTTCTGCATGTGGTGCAACGTGCGTAGGATCTGATTGTGCCAATTTAGTTGCAGAAGCTGGAGATTCTTTTGCTTCAAATGTTTGCATGTCTGCTTCGTATTTCCTTGAACTTATGATATTTCCAAGTTCAGGAAGACCAAAGGTGGATCATTTTTATCTACAATCCTATCAAGTTTCTCGCCTTCTTTAAAAAGATTTGTTTCTGAAACATATACACTGCTCGAAGGACCCGGACCCATAGATTGTTCTTTTCCCTTTTGCTCAATGCAAGATATATCTGCAATGCAATTTGTTATTTGCATATCAACAAATGCTAAATAACTCATAACATGGTATCTCATATGTAATCTTTGTGAAAAGCAACAAAGTCAAGATCTGCCAGATGGTAAAATGTCTATTAGCGAAAGCACAAAAAATCAGCTACCTTCCTTAGGAAATACATTCCCCAGTGCAATCTCAAGATGCAACTTCTTGGGCATTAAATTATTCCTGTACAGCAAAAAGTGTTTTATAGTTGTCAGCATCCATAAACAATCAGATATTGAACAATGTAAGGATGAAATATCATTCATAGTACAACCTGAAAGCCAAAAATACAAGGCATTGAGCTCTGAGTTGCTTCAAATGATGTTCCTTAAAAGGCATGGAAGCTCCGACCGAAGGAGCCGGTGAAGCTGGTAATTTTCCCGGATCTCTTGAAGCTTCATTTCGAAGCATTGCCGTTTCAGAAACATTGTTTGAGACTCCACACTGTCAAAATAGGTCATGAGAGGACCATATTTAACAAAATGTAGATATGAATTAAAAAAATTAAGAGAATATTAAATGAAAGAGCCATACCTGAACTGTCTTACTTGCACTTGCTATTACATTTGAAAATCCACCTTCATGATCCAATGCCTTTCCAGTTGAGCCTTTATGCATCAACACTGAAGTGCTCTGGTTATCATATGAATTGCTGAATGGCATGGATCTTGGGTTCCCAGGTTCTGCTGATTCATATGAACCAGAAGTACCCACATTTGATCCATGATTCTTGATAGCTGTAATTGAAGGAAAATGATTATAAAGCTACCCGTATTGAAGAAAAAAATACATTTCAACCAATAACATCATAAATCGTAATGATTGCCCAGGTATACATGCTTATTTATGGATACATCTGCCTCCAAGGACAAATGTATTACATACAGCAATTCCTACAAAAATCCTCAGAATAAACATTAACATGCAACAATATCATATTTAGCTTTGAAAACTGATTCATATACTGATGGCGTTGTGATAGAGTCTAAGGATTTCACGCAGACGAATGATTAAACTGGAATTAAAGGTCCAATTCGAGAATGGCAAAGTCTCCAACTACAATACAAACGATAACAAATTTCCGAATGGAAAATTCAAATGAACTAGCCTGCCTCTAATAAAACTAACACTCACTAACTGCTCCTGAAATGGGGGTCATGAACTACTCCCCACCACTCCATCATGCCACTAGTGTCGTGACCCAATGGGTCAACCCAATCCCCGAAAACCGCATGAAATTCAGAGTCAAGTTGATTCAGCTCTCTATTCGAATCGACCCAATTCTTCTTCCTCGTGTACACGTGCTGGATTCTATCATTGCTTCCCCCTTGGAAAAAAGCTTTGTCCTCAAGGTGGAAGTGAGGGAACTAAGTAGCGAGTAAATCATATTGTTCCCAAGTGGCCTCTTCGATAGGACGGTTGCACCATGAAATAAGTAATTCCAACACTATGTCCTCCTTCCCTGACCCAACGATGAGAGATGACAGAGGAGGGCAGTAGATCAAGCTCCCAGTCTTTAGTAATTGTTAGAGGGGGAGAAGTGTCTGGAGACTTTGGCATCGGAAGGTAGTGCCAATCTTGGTTTTAAAAAGCGCGCCTAGGCGCAAAGCGACCTCAGGCGCAACAACCATCGATTTTCGTAACATAAGGCGAGAGTTGTACAAGAAGCGAGGGCTTTGTGAGCTTTTCGGTGAAGCGCTGAAGCAAAGAAGCAAGAGCTTCTTGTACACTACAAGGCCTGTTGGGCCAGAAACAACTTTTTATGTTAAATGGGCTATTCTATTGCTTTTGCTATGGCCCATCATCGAAAAAACACTCCAATTGTTGTAAAAAAACTACACCGGTAAAAACACATCATAGGGTTTTACCCTAAATCAAAATCATTAGTAACTTCTTTCCTTCGCTCTCCATCATGACCACCGCAAGTCCGCGACCCCACCTCCGTTGTTAAGGTCCACTGCAACCACCAATCCGGCTTGATTGCAAGTGTGAAGTGTGAACCACCGCGAGTCTGCGACCCCCCCCCCCCCCCCCCGCGGGCCCCCTCGGTTGTTGTGGAGTAAGGACCTGCGAGGCGGGCCCCCTCGATTGTAAGCATTTTATGATTTAAGGAAATTACTAATTTATGTTGTTACAACTTTTGTTCATTCTTTTATGTTTGGATTGTTGCCAATTTGGCATTTATGTTCAATTGTTCATTGTTAGTTGTTATAACTTTTGTTGTTAGAATTATGATTGTTGGCCTTTCATTCTTTTGATATGTTTGTTGTTAAAATTATGCTTGTTGGACTTTCATTCTTCCGTTCATTGTTAGTTGTTACAACTTTTGGATTGTTGTAAGATTGTTCAATTGACTTTTGTTCATTCTGCTGATTGTTGTTAGAATTATGATTTTGTTGTTAGCTGTTCAATTGGCCTTCTATGTTCATTGTTAATTCTTTCATTCTTTTGTTAGAATTATGATTTTGCGTTTTCATTTGAGTTGTGATTTTGTTGAACTAGTTTAATAGATTAGTTAATTAGTTTACTTTGATATTTATTGTATTAAGTTTTTTTCAATTTTAGCTAAATTTTAGCTAAATGGACGCCGATGGAGGTGAAGCGGGTGTTGATACTACAAATGCAACTTATACCGGTGACCCGAGTAGAAAATATGGAACGGTTGACCCCATAAACAAAAATCGATGGTCGTGCAACTTTTGTGGAAAACCAACAACCGGAGGGGTATACGGTTAAAGCAACACTTAATTGGTGGATTTATAAATGTCCTTAGATGTCTCAAGTGTCCCAAACATGTGCATGAAGAGATGAAAAATTATATGTTAAAAAAGGCCAAAAATAAACAAGCAATGGACCCTACGGCAGATGATTTTGATTTGGAGACAAGGAGGAGGAGGATGAGTGTGTGGTAATGAAGATTAAGAGAGCACGTGGTTCAAGTCAAGCATGTTCATCTAAAAAGGCAAGACAAAAAGGGCCTATGATATGTTTTTCGCTCCTAAACCTAAAGATATACTTAAAGCTAGAATAGGAGGAAGACAACAAATGATCAATGAAGTTTGTAAAAAAGAATTGAGAGGCAAGGCTTGTAGGGAGATAGGTAGGTGGTTCTATGACGCGAGCATTCCTTTCCATGCCGCCACCTATGATAGCTTTAAAATTATGTTGGAAGCGGTCGCCCAATTTGGTCCAGGATTCCAAGCACCATCTATGCATGAATTGAGGGTGCCATTACTTACAAAAGAAGTGGATGATACCAAGATGGAGATGGATGATCACAAAAAAAGAATGGGCTATCAAAGGATGTTCTATTTTATCTGATGGTTGGCGTGATTCCACTGTTCAGAAAGATATTATAAACTTTTTGTCAATTCTCCAAAGGGCTCGGTGTTTGTGAAGTCAATAGACGCATCAGAGCTAATTAAACCTTGTAATTGTAATTGTATTAAATAATTGTGTGTTTAGGGTTACAATAGAGGGTCCTTTATATAGAGGACAATATTACATAATTAACCCTAAACTATTCACTAATAATAACCTAGTCTAATATTCCCCCGCAAGCTAAGCTCAGGAGAGATTTAGCTTGAAATCTAAAAAACATAAAAATATATAAAGTAACGTAAATTATTGGTCTTGTTGTTTGTCGTTGCAATCACCGAATGTGTGAAGCACCGGTTGTTCTTCGGTTATCGCGTTGTATGTGATGTGAGTTTGAGTGAATCTTCTCGCGTATCTCCACACCTAAAACTTTTGTACGAAGGTGCCCCGCCGTTGTATGGCGGAGCCACAATTGTATATCAGTGGCAATGTAGGTAAAGCATCACGTTGTATGCGATGAAAGGTTGAGATTGAAAAGAAGAAGCGGTGATTGTATGTGTTGAGCGGCGGCTAAGGTTAAGGTTTAACGATGGCTAGGATTAGGGTTTAGCAGCGGCTAGGGTTAGGGTTTGGCGGCGACGACTATGGTTGTGTTAAGGGAAAGAGACGATGGCTGTATTCGCATGTTAAAGGTGAAGATGGTAGTGGTGATTATTGTAACGAAAGCATCAGTAATGGATGGTTGGACAGGGCGGCGGCGGTGGCCGACCGCCTTGATTAGGGTTTCGGTGGTGATCGAGCCTTCCTGACTCTGATACCAAATTAAACCTTGTAATTGTAATGTATTAAATAATTATGTGTTTAGGGTTACAATAGAGGGTCCTTATATAGAAGACAATATTACATAATTAACCCTAAACTATCACTAGTAATAACCTAGTCTAATAGAGCTTACAAAGGATGCTCATGCATTGCTTAAAATGCTTGAAGAAATGGTTGATGAAATAGGAGAGGAGAATGTGGTGCAAGTGGTGACAAATAATACATCAAATTACAAGAAGGCAGGTAAGTAACTTATTAAACATATGATAAGTCAAGATATCGTCAAAAAAACGAGTATAAAGCGACGTAGAAATGGACGAAATAAATCATTTATAAACGCTTGAAAAGTGGAAGGTGCGTTAGTGAGCCCAAAAGACATGACTTTAAACTCATAATGCCCCGAGTGGGTACGAAAAGCGGTTTTGGGGACGTCTTCTTCCGCTACCCTGATTTGGTAATATCCTGAACGAAGATCCAGCTTAGAGAAAACCGTAGCACCATATAATTCGTCTAACAGCTCGTCGATGTTGGGGATAGGGTATTTGTCAGCGGTAGTGATCTTGTAAATGGCTCGGTAATCCAGGCACATTCTCCATGAGTTGTCTTTTTTCTTCACCAACAAGATCGGACTTGAGGGTTGTATGAATCCCACAGCCAGAAGTTGCTCCACCTGGGTTTCAATTTCGGTTTTCTGGGAACGTGGATAGCAATAAGGACGGATATTGGGTGGGGTAGCAATGGGTATGAGGTTGATGGAGTGAGCTTTGAATCGGGGTGGTGGTAACTAGTAGGGTTCTTCAAAAAACAGTGGAATACTGGTTCACAATGGGTTGCAATAGGAATGGTACATGGGGTTCATGGGTTGGGTTGATTGCCAAATCTTAAGGACTTTTGTGGACTGGATGGAACTCCTTGTAACTTATATCACTTGCCATCAATGGTAAACACCAAAAACAATTCCCGCTAGTTTGCTTGCACCGTATTCAAGGTGGCAAGCCATTGGATTCCCAACACCAAATCAGCCCCTCACAACAAGAATGGATGAAAGTCTTGAGTAATTTTGAGATCTTCGACTTGCACCATTAAATCTTTGCAAACTTGTCCACATCGGATAACATCCCCATTCCCAATTCGGACCCCAAATGGAGGAACCAATTGAGTGGGGGGTAAGTTCAACTCATTAACCAACACATCAAATATGATATTATTGGTGGATCCTTGATCGAACCCAGAATTCAAACAAGGGTAATTGATTGATTCATTCTAGAACCAAAAGATTACAAGATAGAAAACCCAATTCGAGATGGGTTAATCTCCATGAACATAAGTATAGATACCAAGTTTAGATAACATAAACGTTGACAATCTTCTTCTAATTAATACAAGAATATAAAGACAACAGCCTCTTGACAGTTTTCCCCCACTTCCTGCAATTTATCCCTTTTATATTTTGAATACTTTCCCTCCATCCAATTTCCCTCCATTTTGCAGCAGATGGTTTCCCTCCACTTAAAATGGGCCTACCCCAACCCATTCAATCCATTCTGACCCAATCCCCTTCTTGAATTCGTATCAATGTAACCTGTCCGGAGAATCGACTTGCCCTCAAGTCGGGTGACAAAAAACAAAGTTACCCACTCATCAAAGTGTTCTTTGAAAGGGTCGATGGTGAAATGGTGGAATCTTGCAGAATTTGGGATTTCATTTTCGGCACCGTCAATCCTTCGAACTCGTTCCGGAGGCCTAGGTTTTTTTCCAAATTGTTCCTGCCCAATCATCTTGATATGTGGCCACAGCCACTCGATTTGAAGTTTATTGTACGAATGAAAGGTATGAAGTTCTATGTATTTCCTTGAGTGAGTATTGCTATCCGCTGGAATTTGATTCAAATCTTCAATCTCCGTGTTCAAGGGCAATATGTCCATACCATTTGAAAGCTCAAACCTTCTTGACCCTGAAATTTTGGATAGGGCCCTGGCAGCGTAACACTAAAAACATGCTCAGATCCATCATCAACATCACTAGAATTATCACCCCCAGCTTTATCCTTTAAGGTTTGAACCCCCCACATCAACATCTTCATGTTCTGTTATAGCAAATAAATTCTCATTTTTGTTTGTCGAGTCAGCTTCAGCTTTCTGGCCAAGCTTTTTGTCCATCCAAGCCTTCTTGATTTCTGCAAAATCACTCCTCCATTACGACACTATGAAATCTATTCGGGTTGTAATTGCGACTAATTGGGCAGCAACAAGGTTAGGGTGAGTGTTGCTGCCTTCAAGGTTTCTTCGGGTAGATGGTACCATCGAAATTTTCCGGCAATGGAACTTCAGAGCATTTTGGGCAAGTCGAAAGTACTTATTTTGATTGATAGCGGGTCCACGCACAATTTCATTTCTGATAAGTTGGTTAGTGATTTGAAACTCATTACCTTGTTTATTTCTCTGTTCGGTGTACAAATTGGGAATGGTGATATTCTCTGTTGCAATCGGATTTGCAAGGATGTCTCGCTGGAACTTTCTGACCTATAGGTAACCCAAGATTTTTACCCATTTGCCTTGAGGGGAGCCGATGTGGTACTTGGTATTCAATGGTTAGCAACGCTTAACACGGTTCAAGCAAATTGGAAGGAGATGTTTTTGAAGTTTACTATCAATGGTAAGGATCACAAGATACAGGGACTTCCACCGGAACTTCAGCAACCTGCTACGTTTTAGCATTTCCCCGTCAAACAATTCAAGGCACACGATAATACACTAGCAGCTCTGTCTTTTCATTGGTACGAAAGCATTGGTACGGACCTAATACCGGGTAAACCGGGTCAAACGAGTGGTAACTGGGTCAAACAAGTGGAGGGAAAAAGACCAAGAAATCAGAGAGTGGGGATTGAATCGTGAATTAAAGAAGTGGAGAAGTGGGGCAAAAACTACCGAATGTTTTAGTATTTATATTTCTAGAATTATTTAGTTTAGGTGTCTTGTTTTATTAATTTTAGTATTGTAATCTGAATTGTGGAGACTAGCCCCTCTCGAATCGGGCCGACTATCTTGTTTATCTTTGATTTATCTAATCAGTGTTTCAGTTCTATCATTATTCAATTCTAGAACCAAAAGATTACAAGATAGAAAACCCGATTCGAGATGGGTTAATCTCCAGGAACATAAGTATAAATACCAAGTTTAGATAACATAAACGTTGACAATCTTCTTCTAATTAATACAAGAATATAAAGACAACAGCCTCTTGATAGTTTTCCCCCACTTCCTACAATTTATCCCTCTCTTATATTCTGAATACTTTCCCTCCATTTAGCAGCAGATGGTTTCCCTCCACTTAGCAGCAGATGGGCCTGCCCCAACCCATTCGATCCATTCTGACCCAGTCCCCTTCTTAGATTCATATCAATCCTCCATCCACTAGAATGAGTATCTCTATGGAGTTTAGCATACCATGAATCTTCATGGTAGTAGGATGGGATTTACCTAGAATTGCATGTAAACTTATCTCTATCGTGTCATGTTGTGCATTCTCACTGTTTGACGCTTCCATTTGAGGTGGTTCATCGATATCTTCATCTGCTTCCAATACCTTAAACGTTCTTGTTTTACATCTGTGACCAAAACCATACATATCCCCACATCTAAAACAATTCCCCTTCAAGAACCGTGATTGCTTCTCGACGTCGGTAAGCTTAGGGGGTGGTTTGGAGTAGGTTCTCGATACGCCAAAGGTATTAGATGACGGGGAGAAGGGTTTCGAATCTGCCCATAGTTAGGAACCCCACGTGGTTTTCTTGTCCAAACGAGTGTGTTGCAACTTTGATTCAAATTCGAGCGTGTGACTCGTTGCCCTATAGTACATCCGCCTTCAATTCTTCTTTGAGACCATTCAGGAACACCCCCAAAAGACAATGGTCGGGTCAATTAGTAATCCAAGATCTCTTTTCCCTGTTTGTCGTATACTGCACAAGTATTCATCTAGGTTCTGGAATTCGGGAGGGCCAAAATGCTTTTGCAGGGCACTGGTTAACTCTTCTTAGTAGGTGAGATCTTGTTCTGCCGCTAGCCAGGAGTAGAGATCCAGAGCATCCCCTTCAAAATGCATCGCTACCACATCAACCTTCTTTTCATCGCTGGTGTTATAAAATCGAAAGTATTTCTCGTCCTTCAAGATCCAACCCCGTGGATTACCCCCACTAAAGGCTGGAAATTCAATTTTGTGGTAGGGGCGACGGTTGAAGTTAAAATAACTTCCTTCATCATCATCGAACTTTCATCCCCCGCTTTTAAATTTTTCCCCCGTTGCTACCTGTCACTTCAATTCCACCATGTCCTCCTTCAAGGTCTCCACCGCCTCGAGTTTCGCTGCAATGGCTGCCAATTGCGCTGCCACATGGTCCGTCTGTCCTCCGCCTTCCGAATTCCCACGGGTAACTACCATGATTGCTTCCTGCTAGTGTTTCCCGGCTATGGAACCAATGATAAAGCCTAAAGATTTCAGGCAGACGAATGATTAATCTGGAATTAAAGGCCCAATTCGACAAGGGCAAAGTCTCCAATTACAATACAAATGATAACAAATTTCTGAATTGAAAATTCAAATAAACTGGCTTGCCTCTAATAAAACTAGCACTCACTAACTACTCCTAAAATGGGGGTTGAGAACTACTCCCCACCACTCCATCATGCCACTAGTGTCATGACCCAATAGGTGAACCCACTCCCCGAAAACCGCATGAAATTCAGAGTCAAGTTGATTCAGCTCTCTATTCGAATTGACCCGATTCTTCTTCCTTGTGTACATGTGTTGTATTCTATCACGTTGCAACTGGTATTTGTTGGTCAATGTCATGTTATAAACAAGATGGTACAGATTAATGCCTAAATTTCACAAATAGGTTGGTAAATTTTAAAAGAAAGCAAGTCGGAATGTAAAGAGGGCATTAGTAAGTACACATTGGTTCTTTATTAAATAATGTTGTACACATCGGCCTAGTCGAGCAATTAATCGGTGATTAATCACTAGTCGCTTGGTGACCATGGCAATTTCATGTAATCTGTGGATAAAATCGATAATCGATCATAGTCAGTTAAAATCAGGCCAAATCGGACATAATCGAACCAAATCCGCCCTAAACGGTCCTAATCGCCGGTCAGATACCGGGCTAATTCACCCTACATTTTGGCCAGATTCTGGCCAAATGTTTGAAATCTGGTCAAACCTTGAAATTTTTGGTCAAATGTGTGTAAATTTTAGTAAAATGTGTGTGTATATAAATCTAAACATTTTCATATAATTACAGATAGTGTGTGTGTATATATATATAATTGAATATTACGTATAAAGATTCCAATCTGATTAATCCCTAGTCAGTACCCTACCACCAAACTAACGCCTAGCGATTTTTCCAAGAGTGTTAATAAATAGATTTAAGTGAGGCTTTCCTTTCCGATCACTTATTCTAATATGTTTTCGAGTGCCAAATGAAAATTAGAAACAATTGAAAACACATATCTTGTTACTGTAATGTTTTTAACTTGGATTAAAAGGTTATGCACACTGGCATATTGTAGAACATATAGACCAAATGTGATCTCAAATCTCAATGGTTATGGAAAATATAACCATAACTACATATTCTGTTCTTATTAGTGCTTGAGTCCATGCAAGGAAATATGAACAAGCAAAAATGGGACACTTAGCATAAAATATTCCAAAATATTTGCCAACATTTTGGAATATGTGGAGAAAATTTTGATTATAGTACTCACAGGTAAGTTGATTTGCAGATCCTTGATAGATGTCATGCCCTAAACTGCTAGGAACATGTAGTGGTTTGCTTGAAAATGTTGAAAGTTTTGTAGTGTCTTCTGTAGTTATATTTTTCTTCAAATCATTTTCCACCGCAGTTTGTTGTGAAGAACCTGAAAACAAATATATTTTTTTATTTGTAGAAGATTAATGCATGTAAAATAAGAGAACATAGCACACCAAGAAAAATTTTATAACTACCACAACATTACGTGTACCTGCAATTTGGGATAAAGATGACTCTCCAGCTTGAGCCCCACCGGTCAACGGTTGCCGTGACGACATTATCGCTTCAATATCAAGACCATGTCGACTTATAACGGTCTCCATAGCCCTTTAAAAAAGATTATATGATCAGATGAAATAAAAAATGGTTATTAAAAATATACATTGCATCACACTATTCTCGCCTATAGCAAAAGTAGCATTTTATTCATTTAAGGTAACTAGTTAGATTCTTAAAAATTGTGACAGACAATAAAAGCAACTGTTGTCTTCATAAAGAACTTCTTATTCCAGCAATAACCTTCATAAAGTCACAACTATTTGCAATGAACTACAGGCAAGTATCTTTATTGTAATTACATAAATCAAAATCTAAGGCTAACCATAGTATGACCACCAGCGACGGTGATTAAACATGTTGGAATATGCATGGCATAATTTATATTAATCAAGCCATCTTAGGGGTATTGCAAAGTGACCATAGATTTAGACAAAGAGTAGTTAGTGAAGCGCAAAGCATGAGGATTGATAAGATTGTACAAGGCAACATGATAATTGAATATGTTAATAACAAGAGATAAATGGCCATTGCTTTTTTTGAAATATCGAAGTGAATTCTACATTTAACTGACATGAAAATACATGGTATCCTTGTAAAATCCACAAACAGGTGGTCAAGGTATGCATGATGTTGATAATCTACCTTGATATTACTTGGTATGGCATTGAATTTTCTTTTCCACTGGATCTCATATGTTGCAAAATCTGTGACCCCATGAAAAAAATATGAATTAAAAAATATGTTACGAAGAAAGAGAGAGATAAAAACCATATTTTTAACTAATTTTGCATCGAAAGAAAATGTTTATTCAATTTTGGTCATCCTAATTGATTAGTCAATGATACTGAATCTAATCAATACTTAAAGAAAAATCAAATCAAACACGACATGTGACTTGTTGACCGCTATAACCAAAGAACTTGCATTGCACATAAAGGATAAATGGACCAGCTCATGATCTTATTATTGGCCACTTGGCCTAAGGCTTGTTTGTATAACAAAACTGTACGCATTCCACTTTAAGAAAATACCATGACCTAACGTATACAAATCAGTTGCATAAACTTCAAATGTGCTTCTCGGCTGGAAAAGGTCAGATATGTTTATAACTTTAATATCCATGCCTAATATAAGTTGAAACTTAGGCAACAAATATTAGTGTGATTTTGGAGTGTATGCCTAAGTGAACCAAACTAATTAGACATAGTATCTGATGCAATTCGGGTAAGTCGATTTCCTCTTACAGAAGCTATGCCTCTAAAACCTTTACCAACATATCATTTATTTTTCATAGTAGATAGTAGATTCGGAATGGGATATTCAAAACTATATCTCTAATCTAAGATTTGATGATGTTTTACTTTCATCTTCATTTCATAGGTTGTAAAGAGGCGTAGGTGTAGGGGAGCGTTAGTTGCTACGCATGAAGTATAGATAAGTAGTAGTGCCAGTAGCTGGGTAGTGATTCATCATCAAACAAAAGGTACTCAAATCAAAATCAAAATCAAAACCCCATGTGCCATACATACCACATGTAGTTTTGTAGCCAATTTTGTGGGCTCGTCAGTAGACTCCTGAATAAGCTTATGCAAGAACTTTGCTGCTTCCATCTCAACATTTTGCGGAGTTGCCGCCATAATTACTTGAATCGTATCGCTGCAACATTAGCAAAGGAGGGTTGGATAACACTAAAACATTACACATGCAAGCAGACCGATGGAATTACAGAAGTAAACAACAAACCCAAACGTTCAAGAAATCTTCAAGTCAGTACTAACTACACATGCCATATTAGCCAGCGAAACAAATTTCACATAGATAGATAGACAATAAATAGGGTTAAAAGGACCAAAACGGGGGTGGGGGTTTGATTAAGCTTAAATCACCTGGTACGCCTAAATTTGGTGTCGGTCGATCAATTTGTTCAGAAACGAATCTATCCCACAGCAGCCATAGATGAGATGCTAGATTTGCTTTGATTTCAAATCAAAACCTCTGCATCTCAATCAATCACACGGAGACGGAGCGGAGCTACTTCCGATCTTCGCAATTTACCCGACAAGACAAGACGAGAGAGAAAGAAAGAAGAAGAAAAAGTTAGGGCATGGCAAGGAACGGGGTTATCTTTCCGATAAATATATAGGACGGAACAACATTCTAAATTTAAATTTAATACGTGTATTTTATATTTTATTATTTTCACAGTAGTTTTATAAAAGTTTATTATGTTTTATTGCGCTAAAATTTAAAACGTCAAATAAATGAATTATGCATGACGACTTGTATATACGCATAAACTTAGAGGCTGTTTGATTACACTTACTCAGTAGATCTGACTAAGTCAAAAGCTGACCCAGTAAGATGTTCTGACTGGGTATGCGTCTGACTGAAACTTGGTTGTTTGATTTGGTATCTGACTGACTCAAAAACCGTCTCTGCAAATTACCTTTAACCAAATCACCACTAAACATCTCATCTTCATCCATCTTCTTCACCGCCTCTTCCACCTGCAGCATCACCGCCACCACCTCCAACATCATCGCCACCACCTCCAGCATCACCGCCACCACCTCCAGCATCACCGCCACCACCTCCAGCATCACCGCCACCACCTCCAGCATCACCGCCACCACCTCCAGCATCACCTTGGTCTTGGTCAGACGAAAAGGACCCGGTCAGCATGTTTAAAATTCAGGTCCGGGTAAGACCAAAAGGACCCGGTCAGCTCTGATTTCAAGCGTATCAAACGGGCTGACCGAGTCAGCCGGGTCAGACTAAACAAATAGCCCCTTATTGTATCTCATAATATACAGATCGTTTCAGCAAAAAGTTTACAACGAAACGTTTTATAAATAAACACGAGTTAAGTTGTAGTCTCGGAACGTTTTTAAACGTGATATATTAAAAGATATAACTAAAATCTTAAAACATATTAAGTTTTTTTATTTATAGGTAGTAATATAAAACTTCATACAAGTGTTAGTAAGTGTAAGGTTATTGTATAACTAATTATAAAGAGTAATGTGTAAATAATGTTATAACTGTTATTTTGCCCTCGAAAGTGTTTGTATGTTATACATTGAATATTATAAGTGTTTTTAATTTTGTGCTATCTTAAAATACCCCCTCATATGTTTTATATATGTCATAGATTAAATTAAATTAAATTAAATTAACAACAAACAAAAAAAACTCAAATTCCAATTCCAATTCCTATTCATGTTTCTATTGCTACGACTAGAAAAAGCTCAACTTCTCCTGACTTTTTCCTCTTCTTTTTATTATTTCAATTGGGTAATTGAGCTTTCTGTTTTTTTAGAAAGGAATCCTAATCCATTATGTATGAAGATGCATCATGAGGACTTTTTATACTAAGTTTCTAGGCATAAAGTTAAATTTTGATGACTTATTAGACATTGACAAGTTTCTGGTATATGATTTGCCTAGGTTATGCAATAATTAGGTTAAAATTACAAAGCAAACTATTTTTTAACCATTTTTAGTACCAAAAAAAGAATTACGTTTCGGTATTCAGACTTAGGAAATGATCAAGATGTGTTGAAACTAGTAAATATGCTCTTGTGAATAATATTATGGATGTATACATTGAACATGGAATGACAAATGTACACACTTACTTTTGCTTACCATCTAAGATTATACTTAAAAAAGTTAGAAATAAGGTCGCAAATACAAGGAGAGTAAACAAAAACATAAGGCAATTTGTATTAGGTTGGTATGAAAACCAAATGAAGTGGTAAAATGTGGTGGCGTAGAGTTATCAATATTAGAATAGGGAAACATTTATTAGGAAAGAAATAAGAGCATGGGTAAATTAGTATAGATCATGGCAACCTTAGTGTATTACAATATCACAGTATTTTAGTCTTTGACTCTTACTTTGGTACATAAGTTGGGAATGAAAATCATAATGAAGTTAAGAATTATGATAAGCGAATGTAAGGGAGAAAATAATGTGGATGTTGATAGTGACTTTAATGAGGACAATAATATAGATAATGTTGAAGTTGTGCAACAACCCGAAATATCCTAGGAAACAAAGGAAGACAAAGTTCTCGCAAGGAGAAGAAATTCTCATGCGAGAACCCATGTGATAAGTCAAGGGTTGTATAAATAGGCAAAGGCATTCGGTTGCTTCTTCACTAGTGCGAAAAGCCCTACTACTAGAGATAGATTTATGAGAAGTTAGAGAGAGAAAGCAAGGATTTGAGGTGTTTAAGGTATGTAGCTCGTGTATCAATTCATGTTATGTATCAAGAAATGATTGTTGATGATTATAATGCATGTATGTGTAGTTTTCGTTCGAAAATCTCCGGGAAAGTTAGTTGCTCGTTATTATCTTCACAAATGTGAGTTCTAGGCCGATTTTATAAAAAATTATGTGTTTTGTGGTTGTTATGCATACCTGTGAATCCAAGAATCACAATCAGGAATTATCAGTGTTAATTGAAGTCAAGTCAATGTTTGTGGAATCAACGTTAACTTGGTTCAATTGTTTGTATTGATTTTAATATGAATAATGATTAATGAATAAGATGAATGCAATTAATGGAACACAATTAATGATCAGACAAATATTCAATTCAAACGTATTTCATTTAACAAAAACATGTTAATGATTACAGATGAATAAACAATGAATGAATGAATGATATTGATTTTGGTATTTGATGATGTGACCACTGCTAGGGTTTTGATTTGTGTAATTTGATGTGATGTTTGGTTGTTGTATTGTTGCTTGGATGTTTGTCGTCGAAGCTGTCTACTTGATGTGAACCTAGGATCCATATTTAAAGACAATGATGTTTTTGTTAAGGAAACACCAGATCTCTTGGGATTCGCATAACTGTCCTGTTGACTTGTAACCCTTGTATTATTTAAATACAAGTGTTTGGACTCCGCATGAATATTGTCTTCCGTAGATAATTGTTCTTCCGCATAATTCTTGTTCTTCCGAAGCAAACTTGTTCTTCCGAAGGTATCTTGACTTCCGAAGGTATATTGTTCTTTCATCCTCAAAGTTGGTTGTTCATCCGCAGAAAATCTTCAGATGTATTTTACTTGTAAGAAACATATCTACGGAAGAACAAAATGTTCATCCGTAGATATTTCTTACACTTGGTCAATTTTACCAATTAAAATATTTTACCTGCACACATACATAAATCAACACACGTATATGGGTTAACCTATACATTTAATACGTACATAATAATGAATTACAAGTATTCATTACAAATATTGATTTAAGTTCTAAGCCTATACAAAATGGACTAGATCTATTAATCCTAGATCTAACAAAACTCCCCCCTAGGCTTAGACACTTGTAATCAGCTTTTCAAAACTGAAAGTTCCTTCAATCTACCCACCATCTTTTTGTTGAAGTATGACACTGCATCCTTTTGATCATCGTACTTGTACTTGATCTCCATTTTGCATATCCTTTGTAGAGTCTCAAAACTTAATCCCAAAATGTCTTCTTTAGTTGTAAGGGTTTCTACAATACTTTGATTGTGAACAATTTCCAGCTCATCTTCTTCTGAGATTCTAAGTTCTGATACTTCTTCAATGTTAGCTCCTTTCAACATTCCAGCATTATACCTTCTTCTCTTTTATGCTTTAGCATGCAGTTTATCCACAACTTGAATCATGTGCATATATAAGCATAAATCATTCTGAGCTCTTTCATCAGACAACTTAAGGAAGAATTGTCATGTAGGTATGATATGTAGCTAGGGTGAAGCAGCTTGATTTCCACTAGATCAAATATTCTGATTTTCTCTGCTTTCTTCCTTCTGCATTCCTCAGCAGCACCAATTCTTTGGTCTTCTCAACATATCCCCATTCTGTGATGGGATATGTATATTGATTCCCATCAAATCTTTTCACATCTGCTGACTTCCTGTTTTGATATCCAACCCTCTTTAAGAACTCATCATCTACCAATGTAGAGGAGTTGGATTTTGATATTTTCTTCCTTTCTAACCTTCTCCTATGCTCATTGTCCTCTCTCTTGGCTTCTTTAAGCACATCATCTCTGAATTTTGTCTTTAACTTTCCCACTAACACAGAGAAATCTCTTTCTCTTAGGTGAATTGGATAGTTAGAGATGATCAAACATTGCAGATCTTTGAGGTCATATTCGGGTAAGCACAACACTGATGATATGTCATGGAAGTATTGAATCCTTCCAGATGTTCTCTTGATAATAGCATAGTCCCATTCATGATCATATTTCCATGCCATGTTCCTGTTATCTTCCATAAAGGTTAATCTTTCGCATTCGATTATCTTCCACTGATGATATATCATATAAGTGTCTGAGACAAACATTTAAGCTTCGGAAGATATTTTAGAAATTTCTTTCAAAGATAAATTTCTTAGACAATCATTTATTAGAGCTCATTGCTCAAGGTGACAACCTAGCAGCACCAGCTAGTATTGAACCCACACCTTCTACTTCCCTACCACCTCAACAGCCACAAATCACCCTCACCTACCAAAGAAAACAAAAACGAACCCCTACTCAGACTGTTCAGTCTGTGGAGGCCCCCATATACTTACCCACATAGAAAGAAGTGGACACTAGAGCTCCCACTTCTCCTGAGGAGCAAACCACTCCCATTCCGTCTATGATCAGTGTTGAGGTTCCTCATGCTCAGCCTGATGAGCTCATAAGCCAAACTACCTTAAGCCATCACTACGAGTCTCAACACTCATGTGATCAACCTTCAGGGGACAGTTACCACCCCCAGCCTTTATATCTTAACCAACCAATCCCCAACCTTGACTTCTATACTGATGAAGACCTAGGTTTTAGTGAGTGTCATGCTTCTCTCTTCTTTTCCCCTAATAAAAGATAGATGAATGCTCCTGAGTCTCCTATTTCTATTCCACATCAGTCACCTACTACTGAGGTGGACACTTCTAAACCTGTTCAGGATGTCCATATGGAAGAGGCTCTCACTTTTGAAAGTGATTACATCATTAAGACCTCAACCATGGCAACTCAGCCCATTAACTTCTCAACTGACGCTGTTAGTGAGCAGAGGAAAACCAGCAGCCAAGTACCTGAAGCTGCTGATGAAAGAGAGGACTCTGGTCCAATCATCTCATCCCCCAATGATTCTTTTGATGAAGATGAGGGGAATCTAGGACTAAAGGTGCAACAACTGTCTAAAACATGCACCTATTTAGTCTCCAAGGTTAGTCACCTTGAATCTCAAGTGACTACCTTGCAAAATAGGGTCAATGATCAGCAACTTGAGATTTCATATCTTAAGGACAAACTAGCTGGGAGACCTTTAAGAGGAGCTCAACCAGGAACACAAGAACCTGTGGATGTGATTGACCTAACTCCTAGCTCACCTGTGCAAGTGGGTGATGCTACCAAAAAGGGGGAGAAAGTCATCACTATCACAGAACCTGGGAGCTCTTCAGAGAGTATGAACATTGAGGATTCACCATCCTCACTTGTAATTGTGCATACTCAGCAACTTCCTCAAGCTCATATTGATATGGACTCTATAGACTCCTTAATACATAGTCTGTTTGAGAAAGGGATACCAAGGGCTATGTTATCTCCACCATCTTCAAATCACATCATTGGGTGGAGGTATGACAACAACAGAAAAGCTCTCATCATTCTTAGAGTCCAAGGGCAACAAGAGATCTTCAACTTTCACACCTTGAACTTCTATGAAAATCTGGATCTAGTCACAATACCACTTGTCAATACAAGCCAATCAAGACAAGTTGACAAAATGGCTCAAAGAATCCAAGACAGGATCATTGCAGAGTTCAGCTTTAGAAGAAGACTAACGCAATCAGGCAATGTCATCGGTCAACTGGATGTTGAGGCAGGCCCTAAGATTAGTTTCATAGGGGAAACCTTGACTGAAGGCCCAGTGGCAGAACCTAAGAGCCCCGTCCCATCAACATCAACTGCTGTAGAGATCCATACCCTTTTTGAACACCTGTTGGTGAAGGTGCTTCTCAACATCTCTCTGGCTAGAGCTCAGAAGCTACATCAAGCAATGAAGACCAAAGCTCTCTCCACCCTGAGTCACAAAGGTCTGTGAGTGACAAAGGAAAAATAAATATGACATCTGAGGAGATTGAGAAGGAGGAGAGAGAGAGGAAAAGGAAGCTAAGGGGAGAAAGTTCCTCTTCTGGGTCTGCAAGACTCATGGAGACTACAATCAGGGCTGCCCCCAGACCAAACACTTAGGATGATGAGTTGAGGGCAGTCAGGATAAACTACTTGCAGACCAGGAGCTATGACATTGACAATGTCATTTCTCTCCCTTTGGATGAACTAAATGAACTGGTTGACATGGAAAAATCAAAGGAGAAGAAACAGGTAGAAGATGCAGAGTTACTGGTTCAAATGAAAGAAGACAGAAGAAAGAAAAGACTATATAAGCATGTGCCTACTCTCTCCCCACTTCAAGAAAGTCCTGCATATAAGGATGTGGCTCAACAAGAACCTCAAGTAGATAAAGAAGAAGACATGATCAAGATGATCAACTATTTGAGTGCCACATGCCTCTATCAGGCAGAAACAATTCTTCCCTTATCCTATGACTATATTAAGTTTGAGAATCTCAAACAACTCAAACTGGAGTGTAACACCCGGTTACTTTAAAAAGACAAGACATGAAGAATAAAAGAAAGAAAAACAATAAAGTCCAAGTGAAAGGACTAAAAGTGTCCAAAAGGACAAATCTTTGAAAAGTTGGTGTAAAGGTGGGCATGGCCGCCCACCCTCACTTCACATCACCATTTTCAATCGGATTAGAGAGAGAAGAGAGTAGAACTTCGGGTTTTGAAGAAGAAGAATAGAAGAAATCGAATTCAAGGTAAGAATTTGTGATTTTTAAGTATTTATGACGGGTTTTATCCCGGTTATATGCTTATGTGCTTATGTGTTTGTGTATGTGCTCGGGTGTGTGTGTTTGGTGTTGTTTTTAGGTGTTTGAACTCATTTGCAAGCGGGTTAGAAAGGAAGAAACACCCAAGTTGCATCAGGTGAGTTCTAGACCTTGGTTTTTACTTGATTTAAACTATCTTTGGGGTTGAAAATGTATTAAAACGATTTTCAAAGGTTATGTATGTTTACCCGTATGTATTATGCTTGTTGGATGTTGATTCTTGAATGCTTATAGGTTATTCATGTTTAGAATAGCTATGTTAAGCTTAGAACAGATAGGTTTGATGATTGGGTTGAAAACATACTAGAAACATGTTACACAGAAGGTCCATATGCCTAGATAAGGCTCATGCGCCTGAAAATGCCTTAGAAGGATTTAAGTGTAATCCATGCGCCTGAACAGTAGCCCATACGCCTAAGATTACCTTAGAAATATTCAAGTATAGCCCATGCGCCTGAATAGTGGTCCATGCGCCTAGAAATATTAGCCGGACGACTAAGTATAGGGCCATGCGCCCCAATAGTGCCCATGCGCCTGAATAGTTCATGCGCCTAAGTGATAAAATGATTTAAGTGTTGGCTGATGCGCCTACATAGTGATGAAACGCCCAATAGGGCTCATGCGCCCAAATAGGGCTCATGCGCCCAAATAGGGCTCATGCGCCCAAATAGTGTCAAAGCGCCTAAACACTTAGAAATTTTTACAGAATTTTTGGGAGTTTATGTTTTTAGAGTTTTGATCGAGGTTGACTAGGGCTCATTTATGATGATGTTCCATGCATGATTATGATTGTTCCTTATTATTATTATTGCTATTATTATTACATATAGTATGTGACTTTACGTGGTATGTTTATTATCGTAACGTAAAGTATATTGCAATAATAAAGAGAAAGAGCAATAAAGAAAATAAGAGGAACATTAATAAAAATGTTAACAAGTCTTGCAAGCTTACAGGAGGTACACGACTATGTTGTCGTTAGCTCAACTGTGTTGTGGGTTAGCTACCCTATTATGCACATAGGGCCAATCAATTGAGATTGGCAGGACCTTTGCAGCGTGTCCTGGGTGATTGGGTCGGCCTTGTATACAGTACACAGAACCCTTTCGAGGGATACGGTTGACCCTTTCGAGGGATATAGTGACCTTTCGAGGGATATAGATGGCCCATCACCTGTTTTCCATCGCGCATACAGTTAGGGTATTACTCATTGGTCCATACAGAAAGTGAAAGATGAAGATAAAAGTTTACAGAACATAGAAGGCATACAGTAAAGAGAACGAACAGTACCTGGTCATATAGTTAATGCGTGCTCGCATATACAGTACAAAGTTGTATTTTACAGAAAAGAGTATTTTCATATACAACATACAAAAAGTATTTTATTACTTTTAAAACTAGAACTCAGTCAGCAACGCTGACTTTTATATATTTTCAGTTGGCAGGTAATTATTGTTGAGGATGGCACGAGGGTGAAGCCACTCGGTATGGAAAGACTGACATCCACTCGTATTTTATGTTGCTGTTGTTTTGTAATGCAGTAAAACAATTCTTTTGTAATCAGTTAAACGATGATGTATTGCTCAACAATAGTGGTTTAAATGAAATGAATGGTTTTTGATAAATTATTTCCGCTGCTTAAGTTTGTATAATTATAATTATAATGTTTTAACTACTGTGATTGACCAACTGTGAGGTTTCTGGGAACGGGGCCTTACATGGAGATAGTCAAGGAAAGAAAAACAACCCAAAGGAAGCTAAGAGAAGAAGCTGCTAAGTCAAGAGCCATCATCCAAAAGAACATGAAGAAGTCTGCAGACAGGTAGAGGATGATGAGCTTCTTGAAGCTGTATGGATTCTCCGGAAGGAGACTTGGCCCCATGTCTCTATCCACTATGGATGAGCATATCTGGGTGATCAAGCAGAAGATAAAGAGTGGAGAGCTGATTGACTTACACTTCCTCCAAGTCAAGCTCCACCTGAAGTGGGGGTTAAGGTTGAACAAACAGAGACAACACAACCCGGACCTCCTGCTGAATCTCATCAAGCTTCATCTTCTGATCCACAGCAGGATCAACCTCCCTCTCCTTCTGAACCTGTGAGAGAGGAAGACCCAACTGAGAAAGACAATGAATATCAATCACGTGTTGCAGGCTAGTCTTCTTAGTTAAAAGGAACAAAGATAAAGAAAATGATTACTTCAAAGCCAAAGTCAAAGAAGAAAAAGTCTGCATCCTTTTCTGAACCTCAAGATGAATTAGAAAATCCTGAGGATGTGTAGGCAAAGGATGCTACATAAACTCCCATTCAAACAGCTCCTCTAGCATTAGGAAGACCCATCTTGTCCTGGACATACACCACAAATCAAGAAAGATGGCATGTCATCAGAGATCAAGGCGTTGAAGACATCTACATTTGGAAAGACATGTTTCAGTTGCCTCTACATGATCTATTTGACATGAGGAGACACTTTGATGGTCTGAGGGATCCTGATCAACTCATGAAGAAAGGAATGGTCATTATTCTGATAAGGACTGTTGATATCTGAAGTCTACTAGTGTTTTGGTAGCATCATCCTAGGGGGAGTTTGTAGAGATTATATGAAGAGGCTGATGCAACCCAAACACCCAAAGTCTCTCCTGCATGCTGCACAAGTACATTGAAGAAGAATGCTTCAGAAGTTTCACACATGGAACAAAAATATTCTAAGTGTGAAATCTTTCGAAGCCCAGACCAATATCTTCTGAAGCCAAAAATGAAGTTTTCCAAAGCTTTAGAGACAAAGTCTTTCGAAGCTCAACATTTGAAGACATATTTCTTTCGAAAACTTTTAACAACATGCTTTATCTGATGTACTTTTCCATAAAGGTGGACCCCTTTCCGCCGAAACTCTATAAAGTCACCAACTTACATGAGTTGGTGAAAAGGTCTATGCTTTTGGTAACTATACATTGAGGTCTTGAGTCTATAACTTTCTACTTCATGTACTTTATCCTTTTTATAATAGATAAGGATGTGAGTTATGGCATGTCATAATCACTAGTCAAAAGGCAATCTGCGTTTTGACTCTACAATTGATTTTGTTTTGTGTCTAGTCAATTGTATATGGCTGGCCTTCAAAGTATGGCCGGCTGTAGGATGTAGTATAAGTATCTCATGTTCTTGTATTTTTCTAGTATGATTTGTAACACTTGCAATAGAACTTGAGAAAGCAATATACTGCAATCTTGAAAACCATATACTTGTGTATCTTGTTCTCTTGTTCTGTCTCTTACTTGTGTTCTTAGTATCATCTATTGTGGTTGATCCAGTTTACTGTTTGATTAAGTTTAGTTTGTTCTCCTCTTTATGTTGTTGTGTTGTAAGTGACAACCCTTCACCGGTCCTACACCTTCTACTAATCTTGTTCAAGACAGATCTTCCTTGATGAGCTTGCACAAACACACTGCCATCCCACTGCCATCCCTTGCTATTCCTGGCAATTCTCCATTTATGATGAGTTGCAGAAATCTTGGAAACATGTACATCTTAT
This sequence comes from Flaveria trinervia, assembly GCA_025506515.1. NCBI lineage: Eukaryota > Viridiplantae > Streptophyta > Magnoliopsida > Asterales > Asteraceae > Flaveria > Flaveria trinervia. Next base: position 46,134,772 of record CM046451.1, read on the forward strand.
CAGCTTTTTATACTCGGATGTGGTCACATAGACAATTGGAGATGTACTTTGAGTAATTGTAGGTTCTTCCCTCAAAAGTACCAATGATGCCAGATGAAATATGCCTAGAGAATCTATCAAGTCCAGACTTCCTATTGGACATACACTTCAGGCAAGTGTGGCATAGAAATCTGTATGACTTGCATAGTCTCTCTTTCTTTATTTCTCCCTTGTGAAAGTCACCATCATACCCCATCAGGTAGAACACTTTCTCTATGTATTGATTCTCGAATACATCAAGGTGTCCAACTTCTTGCTCTCCCAGCTCTAGGACCCTTCTGATGGTCTGCTCATCTATCCTCAGTCTTTCATTCTTTATATCAGCCAGAATCACTTCCGATTCTCCATCTTCCTCAACTCGAGCTGAGTTCCAAAAATCGACTATGTGATCTTGATGAATCGCAGGCTCTGTTGTTAAGGCATAAAAGATCCTGGATCGTTGTAGATATCAGATAATGTCTTTGCATCCTTCTGACATAGGGTCGTGTGGATTTAAGAATGCACACACATTGTGCTCTCTTGCAAATCGATTAGCCATCTTGAATACAGTGATCTGAGAACAAGGTTATGTGTTCTTTTGATGTTTTGGTTCGAGGTTTTTGAATGTTTGAAAGAGGGGGAAAAGTTTGTTGAGAGCGATTTTCTAGGTCTGAAAAAGTGTTCTGGAAAAGTGCATAATGAATATTGAAGTCAAAGGACATCATTTGTCCTCTCAGACAAACTAATTTCATTTATTTAATAATGTGGGACCCTCTTCAATTTAACTTATCCGCAGTTCTCAGCTCTTCCGTAGATTATCTACGGATTCTGTATACATCTGCGGATGACTTAAAAAGTTGTGCTGATTGAGTATTACTTAAATTTTCATAGTTCTATGAAATTTCTGTAGTACTGATTCATTCGTAGTTTACCAACCAATCTACGGATTGACAAATTTCACACTATAGCTTCCGCTGATGCTAGAAAAGTACTATAGCTTCCACTGATGCTTGAAAACCACTTTGAACCTTATTTTATTGTATGGTCCAACTCCATTACTGTAACACCCGGTTATTTTTTTAAAGTCAAAGAAAGAAGAATAAAGTGAACTAAAAGAAAGAAAATATATTTTACCCAAGTTAAGAGGTAAAAAGTGTCAAAAGGATAATACTTTGAAAAAGTTGGTGAATAAAGGTGATGGCCGCCCACTCTTGCACATCACCTTTCTTCTTACAGATTTTAGAGAGAGAAAGTGCAGAGTTTTCGGGTTTTGAAGAAGATCAAGCTGAAAATTTGCATTTAAGGTAAGAATTCATGGTTTTATGGTGTTTATAACCGGTTATATCCTCGGGTGTATGCTTATGTGTGTTTGTGTGTTCGGTTGTCTGAGTTTTAGTGGGTTTCTAGGCGGTTGAACTCATTGCAAACGAGTTTGGAAGAAGCCAGACTCAAGAGCTGCAAAGGTGAGTTGTAGAACCCCTCTTTTTACATGTTTTAACTGATTTTGGGGCTGGAAATGCATGAATGTATGTTTTTATAAAACTGGGTTTTATACCCGTATGTTTGATGTGTGCATGATGACGTATGGTGTGATTCTTGATTGTGTTCATGATTTGATGATGTTATGGTTGTGTTTCTAAGGCTTAGAATGTAAGAGTTAAGCTTAGAACATGAAAGATGAGAATTGGGGACTGAATCTAATGAATAGTGTGCCCTAGGTTGCTCATGCGCCCAAACAGTAGTTCATACGCCTAAGTTTAGAAAAACTGCTTAAGTGTTGGCAAATGCGGATGAGTATTGGAGGAAATACGGATGAGTAGTGTCAATGCGGATGAAGGTCAATGCGGATGAAAGTCAATACGGATGAACATTGACCAAGTGTGGGAAATGCGGATGAGTATTGACTAAGTATGGGAAATGCGAATGAACTGTAACAAATGCGGATGAAGTAAAAGAAATGCAGATGAACTATAACAAATGCGGATGAAGTGACAGAAATGCGGATGAACTATAACAAATGCGGATGAAGTAAAAGAAATGCGAATGAAGTAAAAGAAATGCGGATAAAGTAAAAGAAATGCGGATGAACTAAGACAAATGTGGATGAACTAAGACAAATGCGGATGAACAAAGGCAAATGCGGATGAACACTTAGAATATTTCTGACTTCTTGGGAAAAAGTGTAATTTAGGCTTTGACTTGGGAGGTTCCCGGGGCTATGTAAGTTGACTTTTTGAGGTCATAGGTGTTACGTTGGGCATGTTATGATGTATGATTGATGCTTATGCATGATGGTATGTATGATGTATGTTATGTATGTATGATGCCCTATATGATGCTGTTGTATGTGTATGTTAATGTTCCTATTATGTATGTTTATTTTCCCATGGCTTTACGTTGAATGTTAATGAATGAAATGAAAGTATTATGTAATGTAAAGTGGAAGATAATGGAAAGAGGAACATGATGAATGAATGCATGCATTAATGAATGAACAAACGAAAGAAAGGCTTGCAAGCAAATGTATGGAGGTTCACACTCAATGCGGAGTGTTAGCTCAGTCGTGTGCGGGTTAGCTACCCATGAGGATGCACACTAGGGCTTAATCTGTGTGATTACGCAAATGTATGGAGGTTCACACTCAATGCGGAGTGTTAGCTCAACCGTGTGTAGGTTAGCTACCCCATGAGGATACACACTGGGGCTTAATCCATATGATTAAGCATATGTATGGAGGTTCACACCCAATGAGGAGTTGTCAGCTCAACTGTGTGCGGGTTAAATACCCCATGAGGATGCACACAGTGGTTTAGTCTTTGTGATTGACCAGATGTATGGGTCCCTGTCGCTTAACCCTAGATGAATTGCTTGGTGATCTAGAGGGGGGTTAAGCACATGACAGGACCTAGATGAAAATGAAAAGATAATAAATGTACGAAATGAATGATGATTAAGATATTAACTATTATCTATGTGTATGTACGATGTGTGATTAAGTTCTAAAGTCTGTTTTGATTGAATGAAAGTAAAGAACGGTTTTAAACAAAAAATAGAGTATGTTTTATTATAAAACTAGAACTCACTCAGCAACACCGACTTTTTATGCATTTTCCAGTTGGCAGATGAGCATTGCTGAGGATGGCGCGGGGCAGCTACTTGGCTCTTTTTGGATGGCATTCATTTTTATAACGCTTTTGTGATGTAATGCTGTTGGACCAAAAGAACCAATGAGCCGGATCAGAAAAACCTTTAAGTCCACAGACATCACAACAACTACTGAAGACCACAACAGCTGAAGACAACAGCTGATTACAAAGTCTGAAAACACAAAGTCTGAAGACAGTCTGAAGACACAAGTGCTGAAGACAAAGTCTGAAGACACAAGTGCTGAAGACAAGTCTGAAGACACAAGTGCTGAAGACAAAGTCTGAAGACACAAGTGCTGAAGACAAAGTCTGAAGACACAAGTGCTGAAGACAAAGTCTGAAGACACAAGTGCTGAAGACAAAGTCTGAAGACACAAGTGCTGAAGACAAAGTCTGAAGACACAAGTGCTGAAGACAAAGTCTGAAGACAAAGTCTGAAGACACAAGTGCTGAAGACAAAGTCTGAAGACACAAGTGCTGAAGACAAAGTCTGAAGACACAAGTGCTGAAGACCAAAGTATCAGACGTTGTCACAACAGCTGAAGAGGTCTTCTTCAGTAGTTGTGATGGTTTACCTTTCAGTAGTTTCTTGTTTCAATATTTGTAAAACAACTGAAGAGTATGTTCTTTAGTTGTTATTTTTTCAGTAGTTTCTTTTCAGTAGTTCTAGTAATAGTTAACACTTAGTATTTTTGTAAGAAGATGTCAGCTGTTTGACATCTTTAGTAGTTGTGTTAACTATCAGTAGTTTGTGATAAATTCTGTTAGATGTCACTATCAAGTGACATCAGCAGACGTCACATCTCTTATATAAGAGGTGTCGACCTAATTGTAAGTGTGAAATTCTGTTACCACGAAAGCGAATATTGAATGAAATATATGTGCAGAATTCTCTCTATCTATAACCGTTTTGTTCTTACATTGAATATCTTTTGTTCTTGTGATTTGGCTAATTCATTGTTAGAATTCCGCTGCTATACTCTCTAATCAATCAAACGTAGATCACTGATCCTAACAAGTGGTATAAGAGCAGGTTAATCATTGATTGGTCTAACAATTGATCATTGAAACTGCTAATTGATATCTATGTTTGATTGAATTAGCATTTTGCAAGAACTGGTTATAGATTATTGAATTTCTGACGCTTTCGTTCATTTATTCTGAGATCTCTCTTGGTTCAATTGGTTGTTGTGTTTTGTTCTAAATCTGTTATAGCTTAATTGAATTTGATTGAATCTGAGATGACTACTCCTTCTAATGATCCTCACAATACTGGTTCCTCAACCAAGCCCCCGATGCTGGTTAGGACCGAGTATAACATATGGCAGCGAAGAATGCTTCATCACCTGTCTGTTAACAGTTCAGGTTGTTGGACATCTGTGGTACACGGACCACATAAGCCTATGGTGAACAATCCGGAAACCAATCAAATGGTTCCGAAGAAGAAGGAACAATACTCTGATGAAGATCGGAAACTGTTTGAGATTGATGCTAAAGCCCATGGAATTCTGGCCATGGCACTGCCTAATGAAATCTATTCAGGGCTTATGCATCATGAAACTGCTCATGATCTCTGGAATGCCCTGAAGGAACAATTCGGTGGCACATATGAGGTCTTAGCAAACAACAGAGAAATCCTTGCCCAACAATATGAGACATTCTCTCATAGATGATTTGTCTGGTCATGAACAACTGTTCACTGGTGCTGGTCAACATGGTGGTGACAGTCCCTTTGGAAATTTAGCTCTTATGGCTTTGGATTCTGCTGATACTTCATCCACTAATGCCTCTACACCAAAGGTATCACAGGTATCCTCTGAGGCAAAAGCCAAATTATGTTCTGAAACATGCATAGCAGCATTTGCATCTATTAGAGAAGCAAATGTAGCTTTGATTAACAAGAACATTGAGCTAGAACAAACAATTTCCAAAAGAAAAGCTGAATTTGAGTCTGTGCTTAATGAAAAGAATGATGAGATTTACAAACTTAAATGCCAAATCACAGATTATAAGGATAGGGAAGAGGTACTTCTAGAGAAGTACAAAGATCTCAAAGAAACCCTTGCAGTCACCCAAGTAGAGTGTGATCGATGGGTACAATCATGCAAAGGTTTTGAAATGCTTCTTAGTAAGCAATCTGCTTCCAATGTGAAGTTTGGCATTGGTTACAATCACACTGCTCCACCTACAGATTTTACTCCCAGAGCAGAGGTAGAATCTGATGGTGAGAGCAATAACCAATCCATTTCATCATGTGATCTACTTTCTGATACAGCACCATCAGAAGTAGAAGTCAGCACTAAGCCCTCTCAGAACCTATCAGCTGATGTTGATGGTTCCACTGCTGACACTCACATGATCAATGAGTTGATCAACTCAGGAGTTAATTCTGAAAGTCCTGAAAGGACTGGAGAGCAAGATTTAACACTTGAAGTTCAAACTCCAACTACTGTCAGTACTGAAAAGAAGAAAACTGTCAGTAGAAAGAGTTTGAAGACTACTAAAGAGGAAGTCAAAAAAGAAAACAATGCTTTCAAAGCATTGAAGAGCAAGTCTTCAGTTGTTCATCCTCTTTAGTTGATGATCAACATAAGATGAAGAAGAAACCATGTGAAGTATGTGGTTTGTTCAATCATCTTACAGATGATTGCTGCTACAAAAGAGGATCCAAACTCAAACATAAAGAGGAAATTAGAGAGAAAATGGTTAAAATGAAAACTGAGTTTGAGACCACATTTGTATCAGCAACATGAAATCCTGTAACCCTTAAGTCCATAAAGAAATCCAAAAAGGAAGGGGTTAAACAGGTAACAGCTGAGATTGCTCAGAAGAAGAAGGTGCAACATAGGAACTTATCAAACTCCAATGGCAATGTGTCTGATGAGCTGAAAGCTTTATCACAAAATCAGACACAGCTGGTTATGATGGTTCAACATCTATTGGGAAGAGTTAACCAATTAGATGTTCCTATGTTGAAACCACAGAAAAGGAGGTTCAAGCCAAAGGATTCCTCTTCTTCACCATCTTCTTCCTCTCAGGCTGTTGTTTCCATCAAACCTGTTAGTTTACCATCTGTTGATGAGACCAGGCCCAAAACCAAAAAGGTTTGGGTCTCCAAAACTAACTGATTGTTTATAATTGTAGGGTTCTTCAACATGCCAAAGTAGCATCTGGTATGTAGACAGTGGGGGATCTATGCACATGACTGGGAACAACTCTCTTCTTCATGACTACTCTCATGGAAAGAAGGGGTTGTTTCTTTTGGCAATGATGCTAGGGGTTACATCATTGGCAACGGCTTTGTCTCCAATGGAGAAATAAAGTTTGATGATGTTAATTATGTGGAAAATCTCAAGTACAATCTCTTGAGTGTCAGTCAAATGTGTGATAAAGGCCATGTTGCTCTTTTCACCAGTCAGAACTGTAGGATTCTGTCATCCAAAGTTTTGCATTTGATTGATAAGGTGTGGATGATCACACTCTCCTGAGAGCCAACAGGACAGGAAGAGTGTATGCCTTAGATCTTTCCAAGAAAATAGATCTCAGAGGCAATCCTTGCCTATTTTCCAAAGCCTCTTCTCAAGAATCTAAACTGTGGCACCGAAGGCTGGGTCATGTAAATTTCAAAAACATGAATCAACTAATCAACAATAGTTTAGTTAGAGGCTTACCAATAAAGGAGTTCCACTGTGATGAAACCTGCACTGCTTGTTTAAAAGGAAAACAACACAAAGTCTCATTCCCTCCTATTGAAGAGCCTAAGTCCACTGCATGCTTGCAATTACTGCATATGGATCTATTTGGTCCTGTGAGAGTAATGAGCATGGCAAAGAAGAAATACTGTATGGTAGTGTGGATGATTACTCCAGATTTGTATGGACTTTCTTTCTACATTCAAAGGATGAGGTTGCTCAGAAGATTATTCACTTTGTGTTGTATGTTGAGAAGCAGTATTCCCTTCCAGTCAAGCGTATTAGGAGTGACAATAGAACTGAATTCAGAAACCATACACTTGATGACTTCTATCTTTCAAAGGGAATCAAAAGGCAGTTTAGCATACCACGGACTCCAGAACAAAATGGAGTAGTGGAGAGGAAGAACAGGACCCTAATTGAAGCTGCAAGGTCCATGCTGGCTGACTCTGGTTTGCCACTGACCTTTGGGTTGAAGCTGTTAACACAGCTTGCTATGTGCAGAATAGAGTCTTAGTAAATCAGAGGTTGATGAAGACTCCATATGAAGTTCTCCATCACTTGGCTCCTCCAATTTCATTTTTCAAAGCATTTGGGTGTCCCTGTTTTATTCTCAACACAAAGGATCAACTCCAAAATTTGATCCTAAGGTGGATGCAGGGTATTTTGTTGGTTATTCATCTACTTGCAAGGCATACAGAGTCTTCAACTGCAGAACAAAGATAGTTGACGAGACTTTGCATGTGAAGTTTAATGAATCTCCTATGGACAAGATTCCACAAAACCCTGTGGAGTTGTTTGATTTGGACATACTGCAATATGTTCCTTATCAACCTCCAGCTGTTGCAGATCCTGTGGATAAATCATCTTCTGCAGCATGTCTTCCACCTGGTGGTATTGATGATGATGATGATAATATCAATACTCACCTATTCAAGTTTAGTGACCAACTGCCTGTGTCTGCTAAATTTGATGTTCCTGTAGCTTCAGCAGTTCCATCCACAACAAATGCTGATGAGATCTCTGATTCCTCTACATCTTTTGAGTTACCATCTAATTCTTGGTTTCAAGAGTCTGCATCAACATCTGCTGCTGCTGAAGGTTCTACAAACACTTGCACAGATCTCATTGTTTATCAAGAACTGAAGAATCACCCAATGTCTTAGAGTATTGGTGATATCAATGCTGGTGTTTCAACAAGAAGTCAATTGTCTAACTTCTGCTTCTATGCTCTCTTCATCAGTCAGCTAGAGCCAAAGAACTACCATGTTGCTTTGAGAGACAATGGATGGGTTGAAGCCATGCAGCTTGAGCTACTTCAGTTCAAGAAACAACAAGTGTGGGAACTGGTTCCTCTTCCCCCAGGTAAGTGTGCAATAGGCACTAAATGGGTGTTTAGGAATAAAACTGATGAAAATGGGCTTATTGTTAAGAACAAGGCTAGATTGGTTGTACAGGGGTTTTTACAAGAAGAAGGTATTGACTATGATGAAACCTTTGCCCCTGTAGCCAGACTAGAGGCAATCAGATTGTTTTTAGCCTATGCTGCATTCCATAATCTTAAAGTTTTTCAAATGGATGTCAAAAGTGCATTTCTATATGGTAAAATAAAGGAAAAAGTTTATGTGTGTCAACCACCAGGTTTGAGGATAATAAACATCCTAAATGGGTGTATAAACTTGATAAGGCTCTTTATGGGTTGAAACAAGCTCCTAGAGCCTGGTATGAGACACTTTCCACTTTTCTCTTAAGAATAATTTCACTAGAGGCTCCATTGATAAAACTTTGTTTATTAAGAAGGCGGATCAGCATAAGCTACTTGTTCAGATTTATGTTGATGATATCATTTTTGCATCCTCTGATCCCCAGTTGTGTGATGATTTTACAACATTAATGAAAAAGAGGTTTGAAATGAGTGCAATGGGAGAATTACAGTTCTTTCTAGGCTTGCAAATTAAACAAAAGGCTGATGGAACCTTTATTCATTAGTCAAAATATACAAAAGATCTTTTGAATAAGTTTGATTTACAAAACTGTAAGCCCTGTTCTACTCCCATGTGCAACACCACACAACTGGATGCTGATCAGAAAGGTAAAGCTGTTGATGAAACACTTTACAGATGTATGATTGGGTCCTTGATGTATTTAACAGCTTCTAGACCAGATATTATGTTTGCTACATGTGTTTGTGCTAGATTTCAGGCTGCTCCTAAAGAGTCTCATTTGATTGCAGTCAAGAGAATCTTTAGATATTTGCAAGGTACACAATCTCTGGGTTTATGGTATTCCACTGGACACTCTTGCAAATTAGTTGCTTTTTCAGATAGTGACTATGCAGGGTGCAAGTTAACTAGAAAGTCAACTTCTGGTGGTTGTCAATTCCTAGGCAACTGTTTGATTTCTTGGCAGAGTAAGAAACAAACATATGTTGCTACATCAACTGCTGAAGCCGAGTACATTGCTGCTGCAAGTTGCACTTCTCAGGTACTCTGGCTTCAGAACCAACTTCTGGATTATGACATTACAGAGACCAAGACTCCATTATTAATGGATAGTGCTTCAGCTCTATGTATTGTCAAAAATCCAGTCCAGCACTCTAGGACCAAACATATAGAGATCAGACATCACTTTATTCGGGATTGTTTTGAAAAAGGTCTGATTGATCCTAAGTTTGTGCCTAGTGCTGATGAGCTTGCAGATATTTTTACTAAGCCTTTTGATAGTTCTACTTTCCAAAACCTTGTGTTAAGGCTTGGTATGCTGCAACTAGAAAGTGACAACTACTGATGATTTTAGTAAACAGTACTGGTGATCATTGGTAACCATGTCACATATAAGTACTGATGAGTTCTTTCACCTTCAGTAGTTTTTATAACTACTGACGGCTAAATGCCTCACAAGTACTGAAGTACTTTATCTGTTCTAAACCACTGATGTAGTTACAACTACTGAAATCAGTACTAACAGATAAGTACTGATGTCCTATGAAACATCTGAAAAGCAGATGCAAAGTCTGATGAGTAAGTGTTGAGGACAGTATGAAACAGCTGAAAAGCTATGAATTGACGAAAACTACTGAAGAGAACTTTCTCTTCAGTTGTTTCTACAACTGCTGTTTCATCCTAAACAACTGATGACAAAACCATGTCTTCAGTAGTTTCACAGCTACTGATGACTAATACCAAGTCATCAGCTGTTACAACAACTGATGACAAAACCATGTCTTCAGTAGTTTCACAACTACTGATGACTAATACCAAGTCATCACTGTTTACAACACTACTGACAAAACCAATGTCTTTAGTAGTTTCACAACTACTGATGACTGATACCAAGTCTTCAGTTGTTTCATCATCTGAAGTCAAAACCATGGTCTTTAGTAGTTTTCTAACTGCCGATGCCTAAAACCACGACTTCAGCTGTTTCAACGTCTGAAAGGGTAATACCATGTCAACAGTCGGTTTAAAACTACTGATGACTAACACTAACCCTTCAGTCATTTTCTAACCCCTACCCTATAAATACCTGTCCTCTTCTCGAATGTTTCATTAGCCGTTATTTTCTGAGCTTCTCTCTCTCAAACATGGCGACCATGAGTCTGAAACCACGACATAACTGCGTTGCATACCTTACCAAGTCGGCTTTCTGGAACAAATATGATAATGCCATTGACTTAATGGTGGATTCCCCATATCGCACAGCCTTTCTCTTGAATCTGACCATCTACCCTGAATCCCTCAGTCAATTCTGGTCAAATGCTTTTGTTCATACTGATGAGTCTACCGCCCAAATCTCTGTTCGGTCCCTTGTCAACCAGAAACCAGTGGTCGTTACAGCCGACATCATTCGTCAGGCATTACACTTACACGACTCCACCGCTGTGACTGAATACCCAAAGGGCACAACAGATATGTCCTTTATCAATCATGGGTATGATGGTGATCTTCGGGCTACAACCATTCTGAAGAAACATTTCCATGATGCTGAGAAATTTATTTTTCACATGGTAAATGTCTGCTTAGCCTCCAAGACATCCTCTTGGGATCAAATGTCATCCCAATGGCAACAGGTATTGTATTCTATTCTAGAACACCAACCGCTAAATTTTTCTGAAATCGTGTTTCTAGAAATAAAGAACTTGGCTCAGAAACCTGCGGCAAACCACTGGCCATTATATCCCAGGTTTCTGATGGCCATTATTTTAGATGAATTAAAATTTGATGGCCTTGTTGGCCTTGGAGTCCCTGCACCAGCTGTTTTGGCTGAGGTATACTCCAGGCACAACTCAGACCTTACTCTCAAAGAAGCTGCCCGAATGCTAAAGCCCAAGCACAAGGAACCCACAGCTTCCACCACCAGAACCAAAGTCCCCACTAAACCAAACCAAAACACCCCAAAACAGCTATTCAGGGAGATGAGTCCCCTGAAGATGCTCCTGTATCACCCAGGCAGGATATACTTGCTGATTTAAACCCCCCAGCAGTATCAGAGACTCTATCAGCCACAGCCACTAAAGATTCCTCTCAAAAGGAGCCTGCAGCCACCATAGAAGGGGTACCCACACATCTGGGATCTTCCTCACTTGAGGAGATTGCCATTGAAGAGCACCATCCTCCCCAGGTGCACACTGCTTTTACCCCATCTCCCCATGCAACCGCCCCCCAAAGTCCAACCATAATCATTGCAAACGTGCTGACTCAGCTGCATGCCTCTCCTCCTCCCCAACAACCACCAACAAAGGGGAGAACCACAGATATTAAGGAAGAGGATCACCGTGCTTCTGACAACCCACAGCACCGGGGTTTACAAGTTCTATCTCCTGGTGTGGATAGGGAGATTAGAACATCTAGTGAGGCTGCCACATCTTCTGAATCAGCACATGATCAGAATGAGGCTGGTAACATAGCTAAGACCTCATTAGAGGCAACAGCTGATGAAGGACACAGTCCTGAGGCTGGAAGTCCCCAGTTCCAAGACAAAGGGGCACATGCTAAAACTGGTCTACACCCAGTGCATGTACATCCTGCTACAAGCAGGAGGTCAGGTGATTCAATATCTGCTGATGATGACCTGGGCTTTTTCTTTGACGTTCTAGCCCACAACACCATCCTGGAGGCTGAGGTAAGCAGACTACAAGAACTGCTTGCCAAGAAGTCTCAGGATGTAAGTCCATCTGCCCCCACCAACCCACAGATGGCACCTTCATTTGAAGGTCCCCCAAACACTTTAACCTCTCACTTCACTGAGCCTCCAGCCTCTGCTTTTGGAACTATCTCTTCGGACAGAACCCCCCTGAGCAGATGGTTGCTGTATTCCAACAATCCCTACCTCTCATCACTCCATCATCAATGACATTGTTTATAAAGCCATTGATGAGAGGATCTCCTCAAGTCTACAACCACTCATTGATGATGCTGTGCACAAGAACTTTCTGCGGTACAAACCCCTGCCACCAATGCATCCAAAAAGGGGGAGAGTACAACAGTGAAAGAAAGAAAAAAAAAGAACTGAGGATGAGAAGGCACAAGAGAAAACCAAGGAGTTGGAAAAGGAAAAGGAACAACAACTGATCACTTACAAAAGAAAGAAAAGTGCTGGTGATCAAACGAATGCTGAAGAAAAATCCTTGGAAGAGCTGGTAAAAGATGCAGATGAAACACACAGCCGATCCATGGACAAAATCATTGAGCAACTCTTCAAGCAAGACTTTGATACAGCCACACTAGACAGTGAGATCAGGAGGTTGGAAGTAGAGGAAATTCAAAACAGATGGGCTGGGTACAATGTGCTGGAGAAGGAGAGATTGGAGATCATGATTCGATTCATAGCCAAATACTTAGGAAGATCACTGATGGAGATTCGTTCATGGACCAGAGACAGCATTCTGGCTATAGCCACCAGAATCTGTTTGTCTGAGCAATTTCATAAGGGGATAATCATTGAAGCACTTGATGAGGCCGGGGCTGGGAAAAGGTTTGAAATGGCAAGACTCACAAAAGCCAAACTCACAACCAAAATGCTTGAACAACCTTCCCAATCACCCACTCAAAAACAGCCTACCCCTCAAATCTTCAAACCAATCTCAAAACCCAAATCAAACATCCTCAACCTTCAAAACCATTCCTTTACCACAAAAACCAACCCAACCATCATCCAGTGATGCACCTAGAAGGAGGAGAAGGGTGCTGAGGATAGAAGAAGATGAAGAAGAAGAGGATGAAGATGATAGTCTGCCACTCTCTGCTGTTCTAAGGCTACCAGAACCTAGGAGTCAACTCATGATCACACCTGACTCACAAAGGGAAACGGTTAGAGTCAAAATAGAAGATGAAGAACAACAGAAGCAGCACGATGAGCAACTACTGAAGATGGTTGACAAGGAATTTCCTCAGTCATCATCTATACAAGCCATGAAAGGGCATGCTCAGAGGCTGTACACTCTCAGACACACATTTCAGTATCAAAAGAGAGAGTGAGAGTATGGCCAGACCCCAAGGTGAGTTCTAGAATCCACAAAAGATCCATTCCACATAGATACAATGGCCAGGTTAGAAAAACAATAGACTCTACAATCATGTTGGCCATTGTAGTCTCACCCTAGGAAATAATCGATGAATTCAAGAAGGCTCATCAATCAAAAATGACCCCTCAAGCCTTACTGGAAAACAAGATGATCAAAAAGGGGTTATTATACAAGAAGCTTGAAGACATTAAGAAGAATGAGCTCTAGTTACTTCTTGAGGGCACTCATCCTGATGAATTTGTCTATAGGGAGATAACTACTGTGGAGTTGAAGAATGGCAGGACTGTAAAGTACTTATCTGAATACTATGGTCCAGAGTTCTTCTTTGAAGGAGGAGTAGAAGAACTCTCTAAGGAGGAACAGGTTGTTCTCCTTGAGGCCTATGTTCGAGAGTCGTACAGACTCATCATGGGGAAGTAGATCTCATGAATGGGGTAATAACTCTGTGTCCAGTTCCCCAAAACAGAGTTCCCATTCATACCTTGCCAAACAGATCTCTGAGATTTCTTCCCAGGCCAGTGCTTATATGGGTCATCTTCTCAACTATCAAGAAGGAAAAAGACCAACCATTCTGCCAACAATAAGTGGGACCTCAATAAAGTTAAGGTTTTGGCTGCATTGGTTCAGGGGGAGTTTGTTGGACCAAAAGAACCAATGAGCCGGATCAGAAAAACCTTTAAGTCCCACAGACATCACAACAACTACTGAAGACCACAACAGCTGAAGACAACAGCTGATTACAAAGTCTGAAAACACAAAGTCTGAAGACAATCTGAAGACACAAGTGCTGAAGACAAAGTTTGAAGACACAAGTGCTGAAGACAAAGTCTGAAGACACAAGTGCTGAAGACAAAGTCTGAAGACACAAGTGCTGAAGACAAAGTCTGAAGACACAAGTGCTGAAGACAAAGTCTGAAGACACAAGTGCTGAAGACAAAGTCTGAAGACACAAGTGCTGAAGACAAAGTCTGAAGACACAAGTGCTGAAGACAAAGTCTGAAGACACAAGTGCTGAAGACCAAAGTATCAGACGTTGTCACAACAGCTGAAGAGGTCTTCTTCAGTAGTTGTGATGGTTTACCTTTCAGTAGTTTCTTGTTTCAATATTTGTAAAACAACTGAAGAGTATGTTCTTCAGTTGTTATTGTTTCAGTAGTTTCTTTTCAGTAGTTGTAATAATAGTTAACACTTAGTATTTTTGTAAGAAGATGTCAGCTGGTTGACATCTACAGTAGTTGTGTTAACTATCAGTATTTGTGATAAATTCTATTAGATGTCACTATCAAGTGACATCAGCAGACGTCACATCTCTTATATAGAGGTGTCGACCTAATTGTAAGTGTGACATTCCGTTACCACGAAAGCGAATATTGAATGAAATATATCTGCAGAATTCTCTCTATCTATAACTGTTTTGTTCTTACATTGAATATCTTTTGTTCTTGTGATTTGGCTAATTCATTGTTAGAATTCCGCTGCTATACTCTCTAATCAATCAAACGTAGATCACTGATCCTAACAAATGCAATAAGTATTTTGTAACCTGATACCGATGTATTATTTTGCAAAATCCTTTACAATGAAATGAAATGTCGTTTTAAATGTTTCCGCTGCAATGAAATGATTGTCCAGCTGTGAGCGTCCCGGGAACGGGGCCTTACAATTGCTTAGAACCATTTATTGCTTTTGGACCTTGTTGACTTTGTATTCATGGCAATTTTGCACAAGAAGGTTTAAATTAACAAAACTTCATGTATCCAAGAGCCAAGGTGGTGCTCAAGTTCTAATTCCTTCATATTGATGTTTGACAGTTCTGTTCACTTATTTTCATGATACTACTCCTCCTAAATTTTTGATTAATGATGAAAGAATGCATTTATTATAAATTTCTAATAAGAATATCATGAAGAAAGTGTGTCTGTGTGATAATGCACAAGCATATATATACACATATGGGATCATACTATAATGCTAAGCCTCTTCCTAATGAGATATTTTGTTGTATTGATACCTAATCTTAGTTCTGATTACAAGTATATTATCCACTTATATCCATACAAGAGTTATTGTATCAACTATGCGTTCTGTTTATCATGTTTTCATGTTGGTTAGTTAGTAACTGTTGTGGGTTCATATTCAATTCACGTATAGTTTGTCCTCCCTTTGTGAGTCAAATCATCACTTTTTCACACTTAGTAACTAATACTTTAAATTATAAGCTCTATCTTAAGATGCATTTGACATCTTACTAATGCATTGATATAAAAGCTCTAGATTAATATACAGTTGATCACATAGGATTTTTTTTGAGAGCTTAGATATGATCATCATCAGGTCACCAGGTCTTTACTCATGTAAAACAGAGGTGCCTTTAACCCAGGTCTTTGTTTACACAAAATAGAGGGATGATGAGGATCATGATCTTTTCACCATTTGGTTACTGATAAACAACATGGTGATCATACACCCAGGTCTTTGTTTACACAAAACAGAGGGAGTATGATTTACAAAGATAGATATTATAAAGTGTTGGTACATAATGTGCTTAGATGAGTGATTTGATCACATCAGAAAAAGGCTCACTTTCTATATCCTCAAAATGAAGTTTCCCACAAACAATCACTTTGCATTATGTTTGGCATGCACTAAGTGTAGTTTCCACTCAAGATGAACCTACTCACATATGAAGAAACTAGCTCAGATTTTAATGATATTTAAGAATTCAAGAAGAAGAAAAGACATAGTGTACTATCATTTCCCATGCATATGTCATGCTAAAGCATCATTATATGCTTCGAAAGATACTTCAGAAGTTTCTTCCGAAGGTAAATTGCTTTCGGAAGAAAAATTGTACTAAGACAAGCATTTCTTTCGAAGGTAATCTATCTATTTCTATTTACACGGACAGACACATGCTTTTCTTTGTTTGTTCATAATGATTAATCTAAGTTAATCATTCCCAGAGACTCAATTAGAAAATTAAATCTAACTGAATCAAAGGCTTTAGTGAATAAATTGGCAAGCTGATTTGTTGTATCCACTTTGACTAACTTGATCAAACCTTTTTCTGAGCAATCTCTCAGAAATAGTATCTTATTTCAATATGTTTTGTTTTACTATGTTGCATAGGATTAGCAGTTACAAACATAACAGCTGAATTGTCTGTGTAAATTGAAGTTTGAAGGAAATTGTAACTATAGTCAAGCAATTGATTTTGCAACCAAAGGACTTGAGAGCAACCAGCTAAAGCAGCTATGTACTCAACCTCAGCTGTGGATATAGATACATTGGTTTGCTTCTTACACTGCCATGAAACTAGTCGTGGTCATATAAATTGACATCCACCAGTTGTGGATTTTCTGTTGCTATTGCATCCACCATAGTCACTGTCTGAATATGAGTAGAATATGAAGTCACCATCTTTTGGATACCAAAGACCAAGTTCTTGTTTTCCTTTGAGATATCTGAAGATCCTTTTCACAATATTCAGATGAGACTCTTTTGGATCTCATTGGTACCTAGCACAAACACACACAACAAACATAATGTCAGGTCTACTAGCAGTTAAATACATAAGGGATCCTATCATTGATCTATATAATCTTTGATCAATAGATTTTCCTGAAGGATCAGGTACAATCTTTACAATTGTTAAGGCTGGTGTTTTGCATAAAGATGCATCAGCAAGGTTGTACTTCTTTAATATTTGATGTATGTATTTTTATTGATTAATGAATATCCCATCCGTCTTTTGATGAACTTGAAGACCATGAAAGAAAGTTAATTTTCCCATTGAGCTCATCTGAAACTCTGATATCCTTAATTCTTCAAAACTTACACATAATCTCTTATTAGTTGATCCAAATATAATGTTATCAACATATATTAGAAAACCAAGAGATCTTGATGTTCTTGTTTAAGGAAGAGATTCTGATTAATAGTTCCCCTTTTGTATCCATGCTTGAGCAGGAAAGATGATAGTGTTTCATACTACTTTCTTGGTGCTTGGTGAAGACCATACAAGGCTTTATCAAGTTTGTATACCCTGTGAGGGTAGTGAGGATCTTCAAATCCAGGGGGTTGTGACACATAAACTTCCTCATCAATTTTCCCATATAGGAAGGCACACTTGACATCCATTTGATACACAGTGAACTTCTTATATCATGCATAAGCTAGGAACACTCTTATGGCTTCAAATCTTTCAACTGGTGCAAAAACTTCATCATAGTCTATTCCCTCTTCTTATGTGTATCCTTGAGCAATCAACCTTGCTTTATTTCTTACCATAATCCCTTTATCATCCAGTTTATTTTTGAAGAGCCATTTAGTTCTAATAGGATGTTGACCTTCTGGTAAATCAACTAGAGTCCACACTTTTTGCTTTCTAAATTGTTGAAGCGCTTCTTGCATAGCTTCAATCCAGCTATTGTCCTTTAGAGCGGCAGTGATGTTTGGAGGAACCACTTGTTAAAGAAAGCAAGTGAAAAAAAAATGTTGGCAATACCACTTTGGCTTCTTGTAGTTCTTTTTGCAGGATCTCTAATGATGTTGTTAACCGGATGAGTCTTATGGATTCTTGTTGATGGAGTTGATTCAACTGGAATAGATGATTCCAAGTTACTCATATCCATTGTTGTAGACTAATCCAAACAAATTGTGAATTTAGGAAGTAGTCAAACTGTTCAACATTTGGTGTTGAATGATCTTCCGTAGGTTGAACATCAGTAGCATCATGAGTGTCTTCCTTAGGAGTTGTAGTGGGTTCTGCGGAAGCATTTTGTTCTTTCTTATGAGTTATAGGAACTTCTCCAGAATCGTTTTGTTCTTTTGTAGGAGTTACAAGAACTTCTTTGGATGATAAGAGAGGACTTGATGAGACATTTCCAATGTTTGTTGCAGCTTCTTGAGAGCATGGAACAACTTCAGGGACAACATTTACATCTTCGGATGCACAATGTATATCTGCGGATGCAGTTTCAGCAGCTGCTAATGAAGTGTTTCCATCTGAGGATGTGTGAATCCATAGAGGAGCAGCAGATAATGTCACTTCATTCATATTAGGTGGGACAAATGGATAGCATGTATCATCAGTTCCTGCATTGTTCAAATAACCATAGTTAAATAAACATCTATATCAAACAACCATGTTGCTACATCCACTGCTGAAGCAGAGTACATTGCTGCTGCAAGTTGTACATCTCAGGTACTCTGGCTTCAGAACCAACTTTTGGATTATGGCATTACAAAGACTAAGACTCCATTATTAATGGATAGTGCTTCAGCTCTTTGCATTGTCAAGAATCCTGTCCAGCATTCTAGGACCAAACATATTAAGATCAGACACCATTTTATTAGGGACTATTTTGAAAAAGGTCTGATTGATCCAAAGTTTGTGCCTAGTGCTGATGAGCTTGCGGACATTTTTACTAAGCCTTTGGATAATTCAACTTTCCAAAACCTAGTGTTAAGGCTTGGTATGCTGCAGCTAGAATAAGTGACAACTACTGATGATCTCAGTAAACGAGTACTGATGATCATTAGTAAACATGTCACAAATAAGTACCCATTCTGTTACAAACTACTGATGTTAGTAAAAACAGATAAGTACTGATGTCCTATGAAACAACTGAAAACAACCAAAAAGACTGTTGAGTAAGTGTTGAGGACAGTATGAAACAATTGAAAAGCTAAGAATTGATGAAAACTACTGATGGGAATTTTCTCTTCAGTTGTTTTACAACTGCTGTTTCATCTTAAACAACTGAAGTAAAACCATGTCTTCAGTAGTTTCACAACTACTGATGACTAACACCAAGTCCTCAGTTGTTTCCAACATCTGATGTCAAAACCATAGTTTTCAGTAGTTTTATAACTGCTGATGCCTAAAACCAACACTTCAGTTGTTTCAACCTCTGAAGGTTAATACCACGTCATCAGTCGTTTAAAACTACTGATGATTAACACCAAACCCTTCAGTTGTTTTATAACCCATACCCTATAAATACCTGTACTTGTAGCCAAACGTTTCATTAGCCGTTTTCAAACCTTTTCTCTCTCAACAATGGCGACCATGAAACTCAAACCCCGACACAACTGTGTTGCCTACCTTACAAAATCGGCCTTCTGGAACAAGTTTGACACTGCCATCGATCTTATGGTGGATTCCCCGTACCGAACAGCCTTTCTTCTGAATCCTAACATATATCCTGACTCCTTATCCCAGTTCTGGACCAACGTTTCTGAAATCACTAGTGAGAATGATAACCAAATCACTCTACAGTCGTTGGTAAACCAGAAACAGGTGCTCATCACTACAGACATCATTCCCAATATCCTAAATTTGCATGATGGCACCTATCCTAAAGAATACCCGAAAGGCACCACTGATATGTCTTTCATTAATAATGGGTATGAAGGCGACATAAGTGCTACAACCATACTGAAGAAGCACTTCCATGATGCAGAACGACTTATTTTTCACATGGTGAATGTCTGCCTAGCTTCGAAGACATCTTCTTGGGATCAGATGTCTTCCCAATGGCAACAGGTATTGTATTCTATCCTTGAGCAACAAAATCTAAATTTTTCTGAGATAGTTTTTATGGAACTAAAGGATCTGGCTCAGAAACCTGTGGCAAATAGATGGCTACTTTATCCCAGGTTTCTGATGGCCATTATTTTAAATCAGCTAAAATCTGATGGACTTGTTGGTCTTGGAGTCCCTGCTCCAGCTGTTTTAGTTGAGGTATACTCCCGACATAACACAGACCCTACTCTCAAAGGGGCTGCCCAGATGCTAAAACCCAAGCAGAGGGACCCCACAGCCTCCACTTCAAGATCTAAAATCCCCACCAAACCCAAAACACAAAAACCCAAAAAGGCTACTAAGGGAGATGAGTTCCCTAAGGATGCCCCTGTACCACCAATATAGGAAGAACATACTGGTTCTAACCCCCCAGTTATGTCAAAGACTCATCCTGCTAAAGCCACACAGGTATCCTCTCAACAGGATCCTGTTGCAACCACAATTGGGGAAACCACATTACTGGCACCTATCTCACTTGAGAGGGTTACCATTGAAGAGCACTTCTCACCCCGGGTGCAATCTGCTTCTACCCAATCTCCACACGCAACCGCCCCTCAAAGTCCTACACTGATAGTTGCAAAAGTGCTGAGTCAGTTGCACTCCTCACCCCCTCCCCAGAAACCAATTACAACTGGGAATACCTCAACTATTGAGGGGGAGGACCAAAGTGCTTCTGATAACCCACAGCACAGGGGTTACAATGTTCAATCTCCAAGTGTAGAAAAGGAGATTAGAACTTCTGGTAAGGCTGCCACTTCTACTGATTCAGCAAATGATCAGGATGAAGTTGGTATCATCCATAAGACCTCACCAGAGGCAACTGCCAATGAAGGACATAGTCCTGAGGTAGGAAGTCCCCAGTACCAAGAACAAGGGGCACATGCTACTACTGAACTACACTCAGAGCATGTACATCTTGATTCAATTAGGAGGTTAGGTGATTCAGCACAGACTGATGATGATCTAGGCTTTTTCTATGATGTTCTAGCCCACAATACCATCCTAGAGAATGAGGTGAGAAGACTTAAAGAGCTGTTGGCCAAAATGTCTCATGATCAAAGACCACCTACCCCAATAACGCCACAGATGGCACCTTCAATTGAAGGTTCACCAAACACTGAGCCTACATACATAACTGAGCCACCAGCCTCTGCTTTTGGCACCACCTCTCAGGGACAGAACCCCTCTGAGCAGATGGTTGCTATCTTTCAAAACTCCTTACCTCTCATCACTCCCATCATCACTAACATAGTGCATAAAGCCATTGATGAGAGGATTCCCTCAAACCTACAAACCCTCATTGATGATGCTGTTCATAAATCTCTTTCTACCTTCCAAACCCCTGATTCCAATACAACCAAAAAGGGGGAGACTGCAAAGTCTAAGGCAGTGAAAGACAAGAAAAGAAAGAGAGTTGATGCTGAGAAAGAGCCTGAAAAAGAGAAGGAGGTTGAGAAAGAACTGATCTCAGAACAGCTGATTACATATAAAAGAAAGAAAAGTGCTGAGTCAAGAGCTGATGAAGAAAAATCATTAGAAGACCTTGTTAAAGATGCTGATGAAGCTCATAGCAGATCAATGGATAAAATTATAGATCAGCTATTTAGACATGGATATGACACAGCCACATTAGACTCTGAGATCAGAAGGCTGGAAATAGAGAGATACAATCAAGATGGGCCGGTTACAGTGTGTTGGAAAGGAAAGGCTGGAAATCATGATCAGTTCATAGCTAAGTATCTTGGAAGATCATTGATTGAAATCAAGTCATGGTCAAGGGACAACATCTCGGCAATAACCACCAAGATCTGTTCGTCTAAAGTATATACCAAAGGGCTGGTCATTGAAGCCTTGAATGAAGCTGGTGCTGGGAGCAGGACTGAACTGGTCAAACAATCCAAAGCCTCACTTACATCCAAAATGCTAGAACAGCCTGTCAAAATTCCCACACCAAAACCACCACAACCACAACCCACTAAACCATTCCCTTACCCACAAAACCAATAGCCGATGATGTACCCCAGAAGAGGAGAGAAGGGTACTGAGGCTAGAAGAGGAAGAAGAAGATAATGATGAAGATGAAGATAGGCTACAATCTCAGTTGTTATACAGTTGCCTAAGGCCATAAGTCACCCTCCAACAATTACTCCTGAATCTCAAAGGAAAATTGTGAAAGTGAAGTTAGAAGAAGAAGAGCTTCACAAACAACATGATGAGGAACTGTTGAGAAGTCGACAAAGCATACGCTACCACATCTTCAATCATCAATATGAAGAAACATGCTCAGAGATTGTACACTCTCAGACATACCTTTCAATATCAAAAAGAGAGAGTGAGGATTTGGCCTGATCCCAGGGTGTCTCATAGGATTCAAAAGAAAAATATTCCACAGAGATACATTGGCCAAGTAAAGAAGATTGTAGATGAAGTGATCTCACTGGCCTTTGTAGTATCACCTTGGGAGATCCTAGATGACTTCAAGAAAGCCTATAAAGCTAAACTGACCCCACAAAAGATGCTGGAGAATAAAGTGGTGAAAAAGGGGTTAGTGTATAGGAGGCTTGAGGAAGTTAGAAAGAATGAGCTCCAGTTGTTCTTAGAGGGTATTCACCAGATGAATTCGCATATACAATCATAACAACTGTGGAGCTAAAAAATGGGAAGCAGGTCAAATACCTCTCTGAGTACTATGGGCCAGAGTCACTCTTTGAAGGAGAAGCATAAGAGCTTACCATGGATAGAAAATACCCAATA
The DNA here is from genome assembly GCA_025506515.1 of Flaveria trinervia. Lineage (NCBI taxonomy): Eukaryota > Viridiplantae > Streptophyta > Magnoliopsida > Asterales > Asteraceae > Flaveria > Flaveria trinervia. The sequence continues at coordinate 46,157,494 of CM046451.1, forward strand.
AAAAGCTATACAAACACCAATAAATGTTTGTTTGTTGATGGGATCATACAAATAAACATTGACACCAATTTAGAAAATAGGTTTTCTAAAACATTGCTTTGTAATAGAACAACATTATATGGATAGTTTGTTCATGAGATTTTATTTGTATCATTATTTAAGTTGGTTAAATAATAACAAATAAAAGTGTGTTAATGATATAAAATTAAAATAGGTTTTAATTTTATAAATTAAGGATGAAAGAGTACAAATTAATAAAAGTTTCAAAATAGGGGGAAACCCATTTTGGAACAAAATTCGGCCGCCCCATGGTAGGTGTGTGAGGGTCTTTTAGTCTTGGTTCTTTCAATAATTTACCTATTCTTGCACTCTCCAACTCTCCTCTCTCAAAGACACACCTCTCTTACACACACATAGCAAAAGGCTCTCCAAAAGTGGCTGAAAATTTCAGATTTTAGGAGGTTGCAAGCTGAAATTTTTGGACTTGTGGAGGAAAAAAGGAAGAGAGTTCCTAGGTGTTGCTCTCCTAACAAGCTTGGTGTTTGGAAGGGCATGTGGGTATACAAGCTTGAGGTTTTCTATTTTGGAGGCTACACATTCAAGAACATCATCTCCTTCACCCTTTTCATCTACAACTTTCGTACAAGAAAGGTTGTATCTATGAACACCCTATGGTTGTTTTATGTTTGACAGCACACTATTTCACATATATTATTGATCCTCATTCTTGGGTTTTGTATATGCTTTAAGATGCTAAAATTTTCAGATTGGTAACCATATGTTAATACCTATATTCCACTGCATTTTTAAAGTTTAAATGGCTAAACTAGCTAGTTTTACATGTGACAAAACCCAACACATAACCTGTCTCTTACCTCATTTGCCATGGGTGGAACTTTGTTTTCCATATGAGCCATTAAAGCTTGATTTTCTTTCAAGGCTTCCTTCTCATACATACTCCAGTCATAGGTTCCATTTTAAAGAATCATCAGCCTAGATTCTTTTGAGTTGCTTGTTCCTGCTCATGTATTAGTGGCTGGTGGGGATGAGTTGGCAATTGTGGTTGCCTAAAAGATCTTTGAGATGATGATGTTTGTTTAGACTGATGTTGCTGATGTTATGTTGAGTCAGGATTTTGTTGATTGTATTCTCTAGAGAAGTGTCCATAGAGATTGCACTTGAAGCATCTTACCTTTGACTTATCAACACCAATCCGTGATGATTACTTGCAGCAGCCAAATTCTTGTTTCTTCTTAGATATTGTTTGGCTCTATAGGCAATCATTGCCATTTGCCATTGTAGATCCATCTCCTCACTACATTTGGAGGTAGTTCTTCCAAGTCTTGTTGGCACATGTTGGCAGAGGTTAATAAGCTTCCCAGGTAAGCTTGAAAACTTGAACTGAAAGCTGCAAAAGCTGCTTTTTGTTCTTTAGAGTCTAGAATGACAGTGATGAACTCTGGTTGATTGTTGATTGAAGGCTTTTCTGATGATATATCTCTTTGATCATCAGTTCTTCCTTTCTTTTTTCTTGACTTACTTTGAGAAGATTTCTTAGGAGGTTTTGAAGCATAGAAACTTACTTCCTCTTTATTTTCACTCACTCAAAGTACAAGAGTTATCACCATCATTGTTGGAAATAAAGGCACTTCTAACGCTTATTGTTTCTTTAAAGTGATATGGTGATACATGAGTTCTCACACTCTTGTTTCTTGATTTCTCATCCATTTCAAGAGCCTCAACTTCAGCTACTAGAGTATCTAAGCCAATTTTTTTGAGGTCTATGGTGTTCTTGAACATGGATACAATTTGCTTCCAACTTTCTGGTAAAGTATGGAGCATCTTTTTGTTCAATTCCTCATTTGTGTATTTCAACTCCAAAATATTCATCTCTATAACAAGTTGCATAAACCTATGGAGTTGTTGATGAATTGATTCACTCTTAATATGATAAAATGTTTCATATGTGAATGAAGGGTGTCCTTCCTAATGCTTCAGATGTCATCACTCCCTTCACAGAGTGTATGAAGAATCTTTCACAAGGAATTTGCTGTTTTGTAATTTTCACACTTGATTAATATTTCCACCTGATTAATATTTCCACCTGATTAATATTTCCACCTGATTAATATTTCCACAGGTAAAGCCATACTAAGCAAGCTGTATGCTTTAATATCAACTTTAACATTAACTTGGTTTAATTGTTTATATTAGTTTTAATATCGATAATGATTAATGAATAAGATGAACACAATAAATGGAACACAATTAATGACCAGACAAATATTCAATTCAAACATATTTCATTAAACAAAAACTTGTTAATGAGTACATATGAATAAACAATGAATGAATGAATGATATTGATTTGGGTGTTTGATGATGTGTGGGCTGCTAGGGTTTTGATTTGTGTGATTTGATATGATGTTTGGTTGTTGTATTGTTGCTTGGATGTTTGCCGTCGAAGCCGTCTACTTGATGTGAAACCTAGGATCCATATTTATAGACAATGATGTTTCCGTTGAGGAAACACTGGTTCTTTTGGGATTTGCATAACTGCCTTGTTGACTTGTAACACTTGTATTATTTAAATACAAGTGTTTGGACTCTGCAGGAATATTGTCTTCCATAGATAGTTGTTCTTCTGCAGGAATCTTGTTCTTCTGAAGCAAACTTGTTCTTTCTAAGGTATATTGTTCTTTCCTCCTCAGAGCTGGTTGTTCATCCGCAGAAAAATACTCGGATGTATTTTACTTGTAAGAAACATATCTTCGGAAGAAAAAAATGTTCATCCGTAGATGTTTCTTACACTTGGTCAATTTTACCAACTATAATGGTTTACCTGCACACATACATAAATCAACACACGTATATGGGTTAACCTATACATTTAATGCGTACATAATAATGAATTACAAGTATTCATTACAAATATTTATTCAAGTTCTAAGCCTATACGAAATGGACTAGATCTATTGATCCTAGATCTAACAATACTACCTTGCTTGTTAACGCTTATGATGATGATTGGTCGTAGAATGATTAAGTTATGTTGTTTTTAGACTTGATTATGGCAGTTTTAGGCTGGAATCTTCATGTTTTCATGTAATGACTGGTAGGTTCTCGTGCATATAGTTTTTGTGCTAAGGTTAGGTAACTTGGGTTGCAAGGGTTGGAACCATATGAAGTTCTCACTTGACTTGGGAAATTCCGGCGCGTTGGGAATGTTCTCGCACAAATGATAACTTGGTGTGTAATTGTTTGACTTTGGTGATGTTCTTGTGTAATAAGCATGTTCTCGCATGAAGTTATGTTGTCTCGGGGGCTTAGTTCTTACGTGAATTGTTTGTGTCAAGTAGTCATGTTTCACCCGTTTTCAAAATGATAACCCCTGGATCGTTAAGGACTAGCTAGGTCCATTGACTATGATCACAACCAGAGCCCTATAATCAAACCAAGACACATATGTTCCTCCGTACCAGACCGATGTGATTGCACCAATGGCGGTTATCAAACCCAATAGATCTACCAATATATCATGTGGCCTCTAGGGTTATGATTATGACTGAGGTCAGTCATGCACAAATAACAAAACAACTCAAGGCCATCATAAAGATTACTTAGTTATTCCATAATTAAATCATATCATATACAAAATGTTTATAGCATGTTTTTCCCCAAAATAGTTAAATACAACCGTTATTTAAAATAGGGGCCGTGAAAACTCATCTTTAAAACATGTCAAAAGATGATCCTAGCAAAATCAAGCCCGGAATTACAAATGACCAATTAACGCCCTAAACACAAAGAACCTATTAATTATCGAGTAATAAGTCTACTACACGAGTTGTTTACCCAACTTACTAGACTTGTCATGAAATCCATTTTTGATTGACCAATTGGTGACTTTCGGTTTGGTTAAATAAATTATATTATAATTGACAAATATTTATCCACTAAAAAAACTATTTAATCCTTAAATTATAACCACATATCACACACACAAAATAAACACATAAAAGTATATAAAAACATAATCGTAAAATTTACTAAGTTATGCATTAAATAAATAAATAAAAATAATAATTCATATAACATTTTATTTTCCCACCCATTTTAACATATCTATCTATTACCATATCCTGATTTTCCCTAATTTCAATATCTAAACCTTAAATTGGTTCAACAAACTCCCGATTTCAACTCATGCCGTATAGATCGGTGCAAATTTAATCCCCGAAGGTATAGATCTATAAAATCCTCTCCAATCGATAAAATCCTTTCAACATGCATAGTTTATCTGAAGTTTACTGAAATTTCATCCAAAAAGGTATGCTTATTGTGCTTTTCAATTGATTATATATGTATATTTCAAGCCCAACTAAGGTCATTATGCTTTTCCAGTGACAACCGACAACTTTCAAGTCAATACGCGGCCTGACTTAGTCATAATTTTGCATATTTTTACATGAGTTTCATTCGAGTTCTATCTATTTAAGGTGATTTCAAGCATTGCAAAAATTTCATGCATCGGTGATTCGGTGTAATTACCATTTTTACACACACTACAACCGACACACATGAACGTTGGTGATAATTAATATATATACTAATAAATACCTTAAAGTCTTTCGAAATATTTTAGATTCCAAATTAAATACATTGGAAAAGTTTAATTTATAAATAAACCTAATCGTGTAAACTGATATTTTACTCGGAACAAATCCTTTTAATGCGACTACTAGATACATGATATCATGAATATATCATCACTATTAAAATATGTAAAATTATATAAGTTCCCATAATATTTTAATGTATTTTGAAAAAAGGTAGCAAGTAAAAATATAAAAATATATAAATACTTTTAGTGCAACAAATACCACCTAAATACCCAATACTACACACAATTGAAAACAACCCCTCCCCATGCATGTTGACCATCCACCCTACACCCTCATCTCTCTTTTTCTTTTTCCCATAAAAGCTTTCAAGAATGTGTTGGATCTAGAAAGGCTGGTGCAACCAAAACCAAACACTTAAACAACTTTGGTGCAACTAATAAAGGACTTCCGAAGCTATGTGTGGAACTTCCGAAGGCAAATGGAGTTCTACGGAAGGCAAGTGCAAGATCATCTTCCAAAGGAAAACTCCAATTTTCGAAGACAAAGTCTTCTCTCTTCCGAAGTTCAAGACTTAGAAGAAATCAAGAAAATGACTTTCGAAGTATGCAGAAATGAAGAAGTCCCAAGCCTTGGAAGAAGTAGTCTGTTCCAAAGTATAAATGGTCTCAAAAGAACTTGTTCTTCTGAAGTCAGTTAACCTTCGGAAGACACTACTATGAACCAGTGGACATAAGTATGGTCCCACTCACAATCTGCTGCAAATATCTGATATACTGCATGACACGTTCCCATGCCTATGTAGTTAACCATACTTTAGTCCACTATTCACCTCTATCAGTTAGTGTAGTTACTAACTTTAGTTGGTGACAAAAGGTAAATTATGGACATGTCATGACTACCTTATCTTAGATAATACTTTATCTAAGATACCTTAACTTTAGCTTTGTAGTATTTGCTTTAGTTATAGGTTTCCAGCTGGTATCAAAGTATATCCGGCTGTAGGTGATAGTATATATAGTTTTTCTTTGAAACTCTTATAACATGCTTATAAGTGTCTTGTAATACTTTGAGTTGAGAAATAATATATACAAGTACCTTGAAAATTATTCTTTGTGTGTTCTTTGTTACTTAGTATATTATTATCAACTCTTAGAAGATATTTTGCATCATCTAAACTGTGTATGATTAAGTAAGTTTGAGTGAAAAACAAAGTGTTTAAGTGACAAACATCGATCCTGCAGAATTTTAAGGTTTACCCTATTTGTGAAACCTTTAAACAAATGTTTAAAGTACAATGTTTCATTTCCATGCATAGCTCACACTTTTCCCTCCCTTGACCGTGATGTAGAAACATATTCTACAAAAGTTGATTTGACCAAATTGTTCGAGTTTAAAACTAGTTTCTTTCTTGTCATCTTCAACCTACACAATTCAGTACTTCATTTCTTTTTCTTCCTCCTATATTCGACCATCTATCCATCTTCATCACCCACCACATTTCAAACTTCCTTGCTACTAATCAAGATAGTTCCAAGTGCCTTGGGTGAAGATCAAGCAATTTTTGAAGCTTCCGAGCATCCCATAACAACCCTCCCATCTTTACTTGCTTGATCTTAGTGAGAACTTTCTCTACTTGTTTATATATATATATATATATATATATATATGTAACATTTCATCATTTTTATTCATATACTAGTTCATATGTAACAACATTCATCCACAAAAGTCATTGTTGTTAAAAATGGTGTTTTAATGATTCTTATAAAAGACATTTTAACATGAACTAAATAATGATTCTTGTTTTTAAAAAGTAGATATTTATAGATTCATGTTTGATTCAGTTACTAGTTGGTGATTTTATAAAAAGTCTATATATTTGTTAAAACTTAAGAGAAGCTACAAAATGGGTTATGCAATGGTTATGGGATTTTAAACCTTTACAAGTATTATTATGAATGCTTATACCTATTTTTCAAGTCATATTTAGTTAGTGAGTTTTATATGAAAGTTGGGTTATGACTAGATGGTAAGTCGACAAAGTTTACAAATGTGGTTATATATATGTTGGATCTGGAAAGGCTGGTGCAATCAAAACTAACACTTAGACAATTTTGGTACAACTAATACAGGTCTTCTGAGGCAAAGTAAAGAACTTCCGAAGGCAAATGGAGTTCTACCGAAGGCAAAGTCAGAACTTCTGAAGATTATGCCCGAAGAATCTTTCGAAAGAAAACTCCAACTTCTGAAAACAAAGTCTTCTCTTTTCTGAAGTTCAAGACTTAGAAGAAACCAAGACAATGACTTTTGAAGTATGAAGACATGAAGAAGTCCTCAAGCCTCGGGAGAAATAGCCTCTTTCGAAGTATTAGTGCCTTTGGAAGAACAAGTTCTTCTGAAGCCAGTTAACATTCGAAAGACACTACTATGAACCAATGGGCATAAGTATGGTCCTTCTGACACTCCGCTGCAAATCTCTGAGATACTGCATGGTGCTTTTCCCATGCCCATATAGTTGACCATACTTTATTCCACTATTCGCCCTTATCAGTTAGTATAGTTACCAACTTTAGTTGGTGACAAAAGGTAAGTCATGAACATGACATGACTACCTTATCTTAGATAATACTTTATCTAAGATACCTTAACTTTAACATTGTAGTATTTGCTTTAGTCATAGGTTTCCGGCTGGTATCAAAGTATATCCGGCTTTAGGTGATAGTGTGTGAGGATTTTCTCAATCGACCCCTCACTCAAACAACATCATTGAAACGGCCTACAACCACCACCTCCCAACCTGAAACCTTTACATAAGAAACTCCAAAGTATGGCACTTCCGAAGACACCAAAGGGAAGAGGAAGATGCAGGATCGGTTTTTGTACTCAACACAAGTATTGTTCTCTCAGACTCATTAAGTAACACTCGGGTTTGTGATGAAGCAGAATCCTTCTAAGAGTTGATGATATTATACTAAGTAAATCAAGGAAAACACAAGAGAATAGTTTTTCAAGCATATATCATTTCTCAACTCCTAGAAGGATTCTGCTTCATCACAAACCCAAGTGTTACTTAGTGAGTCTGAGAGAACAATACTTGCGTTGAGTACAAAAACCGATCCTGCAATTGGTATAAGAGCTTCTTGGGCTATTAATGTGTGATATTACCATCGAAATCAACCTCTTCTTCACTCACCTATTCACTACACTCAAAAATGGCCCTTAACCAGAAATCTGAATGGGAAATAGGGATGATGACTATAACACATATTATCACCCCAAAAAGTTTAGACAATGGAGCCGATGTATTGAAGGGTTCATCAGATATCAAGACAACCAGATATGGATATCTATCGCCAATGGCCCTTAAAAGCCAAAGGTTGCTGTACCTGCTGGAGGTGGAGCCATGATAGAGAAGGCGGTGGAAGATTACACTGAAGAAGACCACAAACGACTTGATATTGATGGCAAGGCCATGACTGTTCTGATGACTGCTATACCCAACTCCATCATGGTGGGGTTTGAGCATTGCCAGTCAGCAAAGAACTGTTTGATGCCTTAACCAACATGTACGCAAACTCCAACGACTCAAAGAAAGATTCATAGAAGCAATAGTTTGAGAATTTTACTCATATTGCTGGAGAGACCCTAAGCCAGCAATACTTCAGGTATATGAATCTTAAGTTCTCCCTTCAGTCGTGAGAATAACTCCTGATTTGACAGACCTCACAAGGAAGTTCATGAGTGCACTCCCTAATAAGTGGACGTTCTACTATGTCTTTGCAGGACCAACTAAGGGTGGTCACGTACAACACAACAACACAATAAGGAGAGTTTTCTAGAACACTTAACAGATCAAATAGGGAACTAGACACCAGTTGCAATGAAACTAAGAAACACAAGTAATTAAGAGATTAAACAAGAACAAATAATACAAGTGTTTGGTTTTCAAGAGTGTTGTATATTGCTCTCTAGTTCTTTCCAAGTGTTTACAAAGCATAAGAAAAGATACAAGGGACCAGAGATACTTTATACTACGTCCTACAGCCGGCCATACTTTGAAGGCTAGCAAGATATATGATCTACACAACAACAAAATCAATGTAGAGTCAAAAGGCAGATTGCCTTTTGACCGGTGACTATGACATGCCATAGCTCACATCCTAATATATTACACAAAGGATAAAAGTACATAAAGTAGAAATTAATAAACTCAAGACCTCAATGTACAACTTATCAAAAGCATAGACCTTTCACCAACTTGTGAAAGTTGGTGAGTCAAACAGAGTTGTAGCGGAAAGGTGATCCAGCTTTATGGTAAAAGTACATAAGATAATAGCATGTACTTAAAAGTCTTCAAAAGAAATCTATCTTCAGGAATTGGCTTCAGAAGACTTTTTCTTGAAGCTTTGGAAGACTTCATGTTTGGCTTCAGAATATTTCCCACTTAGAATGTTTTCTAAGGTAGAGTGTGAAACTTCCGAAGCATTCTACTTCAGTACTCTTGTGCATGCAAGCAGGAGACATTTTGGATGTTTTGGGTTGCATTAGCCTTATATGAGTCGTTAGAAACTCCCCCAAGGCTAATGCTACCAAAACACTTGAAGACTTCAGATATTGACAGTCCTTATCATGATGATGACCATGCTTTTCTTCATGAGATGATCAAGATCACTCAGACTCTCATAGTGTCTCTCATATCAAAGTGATCATGCAGAGGTAGGTGAACATGTCCTACCATGAGTAGACATCTTCAACACCTTGATCTCTGATAACATGCCATCTCTCTGGATTAGTAGTGTAAGTCTAGGATAAGATGGGTCTTCCTGATGCCTGTGGAGCTACTTGGATTGGAGTTGGTTGAGCTTCCTCTTGATGCACATCCTCAGGTTGTTATGACTTATCCTAAGATTTGGAGATGGATGCTTCTTTCTTCTTCTTCTTTGACTTTGATCTGGAAGCGTCCTTTTTCTTCTCTTCATACTTTTTAACTGAGAAGACTGGCCTGCAACACCTTGTTGATCATCATTGTTTTTCTCAGTTGGGGTTTCCTCTCTCATAGGTTCAGATTTAGAGGGGACAGAACCCTGTTGTGGATCAGAAGTAGAAGCTTGTTGAGGCTCAGCAGGAGGTCCAGCTTGTGTTGTCTCAAAAGGTTCAACCTTAACCTCCACTTCTTGAGGGACATGACTTGGTGGGGAGTGTAAGTCAACAAGTTCTCCTCTTTGAATCTTCTGCTTGATCACCCTAATATGCTCATCCATAGTAGATAGAGACATGGGACCAAGTGTCCTTCCAGAGAATCCATACAGCTTCAAGAAGCTCATCATCCTTTGCCTATCAGCAGACTTCGTCATACTCTTTTGGATGATAGCTCTTGACTTTGCTGATTCTTCCCTTAACTTCCTCTTTGTTGTCTTTCTTTCTTTGATTAAATAAAGTTCAAGTTGTTTAAGATACTTAAACTCAATGTACTCAAAGGTCAAGGGAAGAAGTGCATCTACCTGATAGAGACCTGTGGCACTCTGGTAGTTGATCATATTGTTCTTGTCAGTTTTTTTGTCTTCCTGAGGTTCTTATGGAGCCATAGCCTCTTGTGCAGGGCTTTCTTGAACTGGGGAGAGGGTAGGAACATGTTTGTAGAGCCTTTTTATTCTCCTTTTCTCTTTGATTTGAAGAAGCAATCTTGCATCCTCTGCTTCTTTCCTCTCTTTTGATAATTCAAAGTCAACCATTTCATTCAATTTTTCTAAGGGGAAGGAGATGATATTACCAATATCATATTTCCTGGTCTGTAAGTAGTTTATCCTGACTGCCCTTATCCGAAGTATTTGGCCTGGGGACAGCCCTGATTGCAAATTCCATAAAGCCATGATACCCAATAAAGGAACTTTCTCCCCTTAGCTTCCTTTTCCTCTCTCTCTCTCTCTCATCCTCCTCAATCTCCTCAGGGGCTAGAACCCTTTTTCCCTTGTTACCCACAGACCTTGATGACACATGATGGAGAGAGCTTTGGCCTTCATTGCTTGATGTAGCTTCCAAGCTTTGGCCAGAGAGAGGTTGAGATGGACCTTCACCAGCAGGTGTCTCATCAAGGGAATGGACTTCTAAAGCAGTTGTGTGTGTGACAGGGCTCTCAGGTTCTATCACTGGGGCTTCAGTCAAGATTTTCCTTTTGAAACTAATCTTAGGGTCTGCCTCAACATCCAGTTGACCAATGACATTGCCTGATTGACTCTGTCTCATTTTGAGGTTGAACTCTTCAGTAATCCTATCTTGAATCCATTGAGCCAACTTGTCTAGATTGGCTTGGATTGACTAGTGGCATGTTGACAAGGTCAAGACCTTCATACTAATTCAAAGTTTGAAAATTGAAGACTTCTTGCTTGTAAGGCCCCATTCCCGGGATACTTACAGTTGGTCATTCATCGCACTCAAAACATAATTTTCGTCGTCTTACATAAAAACGTCGCAGCGGAAACATTTAAAACAATATCTCATTTGAAGATAATAGCTTTTGCAAACAATACTTCATTATCAATTACAAAATTCATGTTACATTTCATTACAAAAGCCTTATAATAATGGATGCCATTCCAAAAGAGCTGAGTAGTCGCCCCATGCCATCCTCAGCAACATACCTGCCAACTGGAAACACATCAAAAGTCAGCGTTGCTGAGTGAGTTCTAGTTTCATAATAAAACATACTTTTCTTTCGTAAAACCATTCTTTACTTTCTTTCAAAATCATACAGTACTTTACATTTGCTCGTGATCATACATCATACGTACAAACGAATAGTATCATTATTATCTTCATCATTCGTTCATACCGTTCTAGATCTGGTCAGACTTTACCCTCTTCGTGGCACTCAGCCACGATTACTGAGGTCGAATGACAAAGATCTCGTTTAGTACATTATTATGATAATTCATTAACGTTCATTTCATACGTTCGTTCTTTCCATCATTACCTTTCTCATTCATCAACTCATGCCATACTCCCGACTCATGTCCGAAGACTGGTACTGTGCCGAGGTCTGTACACAAACCCCCGACTCATGTCCGAAGACTAACACAACACCGGAGTACGTGATTCGTTTCTCTTTCATCTCATCTCAGTCTCACACACTACTCCCGACTCATGTCCGAAGACTGATACTGTGCCGGGGCCTGTACACAAACCCCCGACTCATGTCCAAAGACTGACACAGTACCAAAGTACGCGATCCTCTTCTCATTCATCCGGATCCTATCTCATGCAACACCCCCGACTCATGTCCGAAGACTGATACTGTGCCGGGCCAGTAACCAAACCCTCGACTCATGTCCGAAGACTGACACAGTACCGGGGTATGCGACAAGGACCTCTTTCGAGTTTGTTACGACACAGAGTCGCTCACCTCATACACATGCTTGCAAGCCTTTCATTCATTCATTCATACGTTCATTCGTTAATGCATGCATTCATTCACTACATTCCTCTTTTCATTATCTTCCACTTTACGTTACATAATACTTTTATTACATTCATTAACATTCAACGCAAAGCCATGGAAAGATAAACATACATAATAATAAGGAACATAAAACATACAACGTCAAACACACAGGGCAACATCGCACACCCATAACATACATCATGCATAGCATACAACGTGCACAAGCACACGAAATCATCATCACACGAATCACGCGCATCACATCACATAACCATACGTCATCGCACATCATTATGCATCACATCATCATCATCATTAGCTCATCATCATACGTCATCTTATACCATCCATGCCCATCACATCATCGAGGAAATCTATCTCGACCATCACCTCTCGAAGTCCCTCAAAACTCCTAGGCGCATAAACCCTATTCAGGCGCACCAACACTTAGGCCTATGGAGCTCCAGCCGCATGACCTCCATGCATGTGAACGCTCTAGTCACATGATCTCCATGCATATGAACTCTCCAGTCGCATGACTTCATGCGTATGAGGACTGTTTAGGCGCATTACCTCCAATCACATACTTTCATGCGCATAGGCCTTAATCGCATGACATCCGGGCGTATGGACTCCAGTCGCATGACCTTCATGCGAATGGCCCTCAGTCGCACACCTTTCGTGCGAATGGACCTCAATCGCATGACTCACAGGCGTATGGGCTCCAGTCGCATGGCCTTCAGTCGCATGACCTTCATCCGCATTTCCTTCAGTCGCATGACTCTCATCCGCATTTCCTTTACTCGCATAGCCCTCATGCGTATGACCCTCAGTCGCACGAATGAACCTCAATCGCACCTCTCTCATGTGTATGGCCCCCAATCGCATGTGTTAGGATCAGCGATCTAAGTTTGATTGATTAGAGTAGATTGCAGCGGAATTCGATCAATGAATTAAACAATTTTGCAAGAACACAATTGATATTCAATGGAATAGTGCACGGTTATAGAAAGAGAGAAAATTCTACAAAAGGAATATTTCATTCAAATGCTTTCGTGGTGGCTTAGAGTCACACTTACAATTAGGTCAACAATCCTTATATAAGGAATGTGATGTCTGCTGATGTCACTTGATAGTGACATTTAACAGATTTATACAAACAACTGAACCTATGCAAACTACCGAGAATGTTCTCAACAACTGATCACATCTCAGAGAATGCTAAGTACAAAAACATAAAACTACTGAACTAAAACTACTGAAACTATAAACTACTATGAGTAAATTACAAGTACTGAAAGGAAAACCATCACAACTACTGAAGTTAATAACTTCAGCTGTTGTGACAACTACTGATCACTCTGGTCTTCAGTCTTTATCTTCAGTCTTTGTCTTCGGTCTTTGTCTTCGGTACTTTACTTTCAGACTTTGTCTTCAGTAGAAGTCTTCAGATTTTGTCTTCAGACTTTGTCTTCAGACCTTGTAATCAGCTGATGTCTTCCGTTGTTGTAATCTTCTTCAGCAGTTGTAATGTCTGTGGGACTTAAAGGTTTTTCTGATCAGGCTCATTGGTTCTTTTGGTCCAACAAACTCCCCCTTAACCAATGCAGCCAAAACCTCTAAGTTTATTGATGATCCCACTTATTCTTTGGCAGAAACACCCTCTTGATCAGCTTCAGAGGTAATCATGTAAGCACAGGCCGGGAAAAGGTTTCTGAATATTTGATTGGCTAAGTATGGAAGGGAATTTTTTCTTGGGGAAACTGGACACAGAGCCTTGTCCCAACCATGAAACCTAATTCCCATTGATGAGTCTGTAAGACTCTCTTGCATAGGCCTCAAGGAGAACAACTTGTTCCTTCTTAGTGAGTTCTTCTGCTTCTCCCTCAAAGAAGAACTCAGGCCCATAATAATCAGACAGATATCTAACTGTCTTCCCATTCTTCAACTCAATAGTTGTGATCTCTCTGTATGCGAATTCATCTGGGTGAGAGCCTTCTAGCAGCAACTGGAGTTCACTCTTTTGAAGATCTTCAAGTTTCTTGTATAACAACTCTTTCTTGATCATTTTGTTCTCAAGTATAGATTGAGGGGTTGTCTTTGAGTTATGTTCTCTCTTGAATTCTTCAATAATTTCCCAGGGTGAGACTACCATAGCCAAACTAATTGTAGCATTCAAAGTCTTTTTCACTTGGCCATGATATCTACTTGGTATGTTTTTCTTATGAATTCTGGAACTTACCCTGGGGTCTGGCCAAATCCTCACTCTTTCTCTTTGATGTTGGAATGTATGCCTAAGAGTGTACAGCCTCAGAGCTTGTTTCTTCATTTCTTGAATGGATGAGGACTGAGGGAAGTCCTTGTCAACCATTTTGAGAAATTGCTCATCATGCTACTTATGCTGTTTTGCTTCTTCAATCTTTACTTTCACCATTTGCATTTGCAAGTCAGGTGTAATCATCTGCTTACTTCTGAGCTCAGGTGTTTTAAGTTTGAGAACAGTAGAGATTGGCAGACTATCTTCATTATCATCCTCTTCTTCTTCTTCTTCTACCCTCAACACCCTTCTCCTCCTTCTGGGTGCATCACTGGGTGTGGTTTGAGGTGGTTTTTGAGGTAACGGAGTTGGTTTTGTGGGTTGAGTTGTGAGTGGTTTTGGTTTAGGGATAGGGTTGGCAGGTTTTGGAGTTAGTTGTTTATGAGTTGGAGTTAGCGAAGGCTGATCTAGCATTTTTGTGGTAAGTTTTGCTTTGGAGAGCTTGGCCATATCAGTTCTTTTCCCAACACCTTCCTCATCCAATGCTTCTATAATTAACCCCTTATTGAATGCTTCAGAAGAACAGATTCTGGTGGTTATTGCCAGAATACTGTCTCTGGTCCATGATTTGATCTCAATCAATGATCTTCCCAAGTATTTTGCAATAAATCTGATCATTATCTCCAACCTTTCCCTATCCATGACACTGTAACTAGCCCATATTTCTTGTATTTCCTTAACTTCCAGCCTTCTGATCTTAGTGTCTAAAGTGGCTGTATCAAAGCCCTGTCTAAAGAGTTGGTCTATTATTCTGTCCATAGATCTTTGTGAGCTTCATCAGCTTCTTTAACCAGATCTTCTAAGGATTTCTCTTCAACAGGCTCTTGTGTTTCAGCACTTTTCTTCCTTTTATAAGTGATCAGTTGTTTCTCTTTCTCTAGCTCCTTTTCTTTTTCTTGTTGTTTCTCATCAACCACTCTCTTTCTCTTTCTTTCTTTTACTGCCTTAGACTCCCCCTTTTTGGGTGCATTGGGTTCAGGGGTTTGAATGGCAGAAAGTGACTTTTGCACAACATCATCAACAAGTGTTTGTAGATTTGAGGAGATCCTCTCATCAATGGCTTTATGTACAATCTCAGTGATGATGGGAGTGATGAGAGGTAAGGAGTTTTGAAAGGTTGCAACCATCTGCTCAGAGGGGTTCTGTCCCTGAGAGTTGATGCTAAAAACAGGGGCTGGTGGCTTAGTTAAGTGTGGTGGCTGAGTGTTTGGTGAACCTTCAAATGAAGGTGCCATCTGGGGGTTTATTGGGGCAGATGGACTTTTATCCTGAGATATTTTGGCTAGCAGTTCTTTGAGTCTGCTCACCTCAGTCTCTAGGATGGTGTTATGGGCTAAGACATTGAAGAAAAAACCCAAGTCATCATCAATCTTTGCTGAATCATCTGACCTCCTGATTAAATCAGGATGTACATGCCCTGAGTGTAGATCAGTATATGCATGTGCCCCTTGTTCTTGGTTCTGGGGACTTCCTGCCTCAGGATTTTGTCCTTCATTGGAAGTTGCCTCTGGTGAGGTCTTATATATGGTACCAACTTCATCCTGTTCATTTTCTGAATTAGTAGAAGTGGCAGCCTGACTAGAAGTTCTAACCTTCTTTTCTACACTTGGAGATTGAACATTATAACCCCTGTGCTGTGGGTTATCAGCAACACTTTGGTCCTCCCCCCAATTGTTGAGGTATGCCCAGTGTGAATTGGTTTCTAGGGAGGGGGTGAGGAATGCAGCTGACTTAGCACTTTAGCAACGATAAGAGTTGGGCTTTGAGGGGCGGTTGTAGTGGGAGATTGGTCAGAAGCAGATTGCACCCGGGGTGAGAGGTGCTCTTCAATGGTAACCTTCTCAACTGAGATAGGTTCCAGTAGTGTGGGTTCCCCTAGTGTGGTTGCAACAGGATCCTGTAGAGAGGATACCTGTGCGGTTTCAGCAGGTTGAGTCTCTAATATAACTGGGGGGTTAGAGCCAGTATATGTTTCCTGTATTGGTGGTACAGGGGCATCCTCAGGGGACTCAGCTCCCTGAGTAGCCTTTTTGGGCTTTTGGGGTTTGGGTTTGGTGGGGACTTTGGATCTGGAGGTGGAGGCTGTGGGTTCCCTCTACTTGGGTTTGAGCAGGCGGGCAGCCCCTTTGAGAGTGGGGTCAGAGTTATGTCTGGAGTATACCTCAGCTAAGACAGCTGGAGCAGGGACTCCAAGACCAACAAGGCCGTTAGAATTTAATTGATTTAAAATTATGGCCATCAGAAACCTGGGATATAATAGCCATCTGTTTGACACAGGTTTCTGAGCCAGATCCTTAAGTTCCATAAACACTATCTCAGAAAAATTTAGATTTTGTCGTTCAAAGATAGAGTACAATACCTGTTGCCATCGTGAGGACATCTGATCCCATGAAGCTGTCTTTGGAACAAGGCAGACATTTACCATGTGGAAGATAAGTCTTTCAGCATCATGGAAGTGCTTTTTGAGAATGGTTGTAGCACTTAAGTCTCCTTCATACCCGTTGTTGATGAAAGACATATCGATGGTGCCTTTCGGGTATTCTACAACACAGGTGACATCATGCAAGTTTAGGGTTTTGCGAATGATGTCAGGGGTGATTACCACCTGTTTTTGGTTAACTAACGACTGGAGAGTGATTTGGCTATCATTGTCACCAGTTGTTACAGAGACGTTGGACCAGAATTGGGTTAAGGATTCAGGGTATATGGTAGGATTCAAAAGAAAAGCGGTTCGGTATTGGGAATCCACCATAAGATCGATGGCATTATCAAATTTGTTCCAGAAGGCCGATTTTGAGAGGTAGGCACCTAGAGCCAAAGAACTATCATGTTGCTTTAAGAGACAATGGATGGGTTAAAGCCATGCAGCTTGAGCTACTTCAGTTCAAAAGCAACAAGTGTGGGAACTGGTTCCTCTACCCCCAGGTAAGTGTGCAATAGGCACTAAATGGGTTTTAGGAATAAAACTGATGAAAATGGGCTTATTGTCAAGAACAAGGCTAGACTGGTTGTACAAGGGTGTTAGGATCAGTGATCTACGTTTGATTGATTAGAGAGTATTGCAGCGGAAATCAAACAATGAATTAGACAATTCACAAGAACACAATTGATATTCAATATAAAAGTAAACGGTTATAGAAAGAGAGAATTTTGCGAAAGATATTTCATTCAATATGCGTTTTCGTGGTAACAGAATGTCACATGTACAATATGGTCAACATCTCTTATATAGGAGATGTGACGTTTGCTGATGTCACTTGATGGTGATATCTAATAGAATTATTCAAACTACTGATAGTTAATACAACTACTGAAGATGTCAAACAGCTGACATCTTCTTACAAAAATACTAAGTGTTAACTATCACTACAACTACTGAAAAGAAACTACTGAAACTACAACGACTGAAGAACATGCTCTTCAGTTGTTTTACAAGTACTGAAATAGAAAAGGAAACTACTGAAAGAAAACCATCACAACAACTGAAGAATGCTTCTTCAGTTGTTGTAACAAACTCTGAAGGCATCAGTACTTGTACTTGAACTTCAGCTATTGTCATCAACTGATGTCTTCAGCTATTGTCTTCAGTCTTTGTACTTCAGCTGTTGATCTTCAGTACTTTAGTCTTCAGCTGTTGATCTTCAGACTTTGGTCTTCAGCTGTTGAAGTCTTCAGTACTTTAGTCTTCAGCTTTTTAAGTCTTCAGTACTTTAGTCTTCAGCTGTTGATCTTCAGACTTTGGTCTTTAGCTGTTGAAGTCTTCAGTACTTTGTTCTTCAACTGTTGCTCTTCAGACTTTGTCAAACAGCTGATCAGGTCTTCAGCAGTTGTTCTGATATCTGTGGGACTTAGAGGTTTTTCTGATCAGGCTCATTGGTTCTTTTGGTCAAACAAACTCCCCCTGAACCAATGCAGCCAAAACCTCTAAACTTATTGAAGACGTCCCACTTATTATGGCAGAAAGATTGGTGTTTTTGTCTTCTAGATCAGCTCAGAAGTGACCCGTGTAAGCACAGGCCTGGGAAGAAGTCTCAATGATCTGTTTGGCAAAGGATGAATGGGAACTCTGTCTTGGGGAACTGGACATAGAGCTGTTACCCCATCCATGAGATCTACTTCCCAACAATGAGTCTATATGACTCCCTTGTATAGGCCTTAAGGAAGGTTATTTGTTCCTCCATGGTAAGCTCTTCTGCTCCTCCTTCAAAAAGTGATTCTGGCCCATAATACTCAGATAGGTATTTGACCTGCTTCCCATTTTTGAGTTCCACAGTTGTTATTACTCTATAAGCAAATTCATCTGGGTGATTACCCTCTAAGAACAACTGGAGCTCATTCTTTCTAACTTCCTCAAGCCTCTTATATACTAACCCCTTTTTCACCATTTTATTCTCCAGCATCTTTTGTGGGGTTAGTTTAGCTTTATAGGCTTTCTTGAAGTCATCTAGGATTTCCCAGGGTGATACTACAAAGACCAGTGAGATCACTTCATCTACAATCTTCTTCACTTGGCCAATGTATCTCTGTGGAATGTTTTTCTTTTGAATCCTATGAGACACCCTGGGATCAGGCCAAATCCTCACTCTCTCCTTTTGATATTGAAATGTATGTTTAAGAGTGTATAACTTGAGAGCATGCTTCTTCATGTTGATGATTGAAGATGTGGCAGTATATACTTTGTCAACTCTTCTCAACAGTTCCTCATCATGTTGTTTGTGAAGCTCTTCTTTTTCTAACTTCACTTTCACAGTTTGCCTTTGAGACTCAAGAGTAACTGTTGGAGGGTGACTTGTGTCCTTAGGCAATTGTATAATAGCTGAGATTGGCAGCCTATCTTCATCTTCATCATTATCTTCTTCATCTTCTTCTAGCCTCAGTACCCTTCTCTTCCTCTTCTGGGGTACATCATCGGCTATTGGTTTTGAGGGTAAGGGAATTGGTTTGGTGGGTTGTGGTTGTGGTGGTTTTTGGGGTAAAGGGATTGTTTTAGTGGATTTTGGTGTGTGGAATTTGACAAGCTGTTCTAGCATTTGGATGTGAGTTTGGCTTTAGATTGCTTGACTAGTCAGCCCTGCTCCCAGCACCAGCTTCATTTAAGGCTTCAATAACCAATCCTTTGGTATATACTTCAGACGAATAGATCTTGGTGGTTATTGCCAAGATGTTGTCCCTGGACCATGCCTTGATTTCAATCAATGATCTACCAAGAACTTAGCTATGAACCTGATCATGATTTCTAGCCTTTCCCTTTCCAACACATCATAACTTGCCCATCTAGCTTGATTTCTTCATCTCCAATCTTCTGATTTCTGAGTCAAGTTTTTCAGTGTCATGACTTGCCTAAACAACTGATCAATGATGTATCCATTGAGCGTTGTGTTCGGCATCAGCCTCCTTCACCATTGTCTCCAAGTCAGTCTCCTTTTCATTCTTCTTTTCTTGTATGTGACATGAAGTCTTTAGTACTTTCAGTCACTTTCTCCATGTCAGCTTCCTTCTCCTTCTCCTTCTCAATCTCTTTCCTATCTGCAATCCTCTTTCTTTTTGCTTTCACTGACTAATCTCCCCCTTTTTGGTTGCATTGGTTGCAAGGGTTTGATTGTCAGAAAGCCTTTTGCTCACAACATCCTCTATCAAGGGTTGTATAACTGAGGGAAGCCTCTCATCAAGGGTTTTAATCACTATATCAGTGATAATTGGTATGATGAGAGGTAAGGAATGTTGAAAGATAGCAGCTATTTGCTCAGGGGTTTCTGTCCTAAGAAATAGTGCCAGAAGCAGAGGCAGGTGGCTGAGTGGTTTGGAGTGGCTCTGTGTATGGAGACCTTCAGAGGAAGGTGCCATCTGTGGGGTTTGAGGGGTAGATGGTCTTTGATCCTGAGAAATTTTGGCAAGCAGCTCTTTGAGTCTGCTTACCTCATCCTCGAGATGGTGTTTTGGGCTAAAACATCATAAAAGAAGCCCAGGTCATCATCAGTGTTTACTGAATCACCTGACCGCTCCTGATAGAATCAGGATGAACATGCTCTGAGTGTAGATCAGTATAGCATGTGCCCCTTGGTCATGGTACTGGGGACTTCCTACCTTAGTACCATGTCCTTCATCAGCAGTTGCCTCTGGTGAGGTCTTATGAATGTTACCAACTTCAGCCTGATCATTTGCTGAAGCAGGAGAAGTGGCAGCCTCACCAGAAGTTCCAATCTCCTTTTCTACACTCGAAGATGAACATTGTAACCCCTGTGCTGTGGGTTATCCGAAGCACTTTGGTCTTCCCCCCCCTCAATGGTTGAGGTATGCCCAGTGTGTAATTGGTTTCTGGGGAGGGGGTGAGGAGTGCAACTGACTCAGCACTTGTGCAACAATAAGTGTAGGACTTGGAGAGGCGGTTGCATGTGGAGATTGGGTAGAGCAGATTGCACCCGGGGTGAGTGGTGCGCTTCAATGGTAACCCTCTCAATTGAGATAGGTTCCAGCAATGTGGGATCCCCAATATTGGTTGCAACAGGATCCTGTTGAGAGGATACCTGTGCGGCTTTGGCAGTTTGAGTCTTTGACATAACTGGGGGGTTAAAACCAGTATGGTGTCCTGTGTTGTGGTACAGGGGCATCCTCAGGGGACTCATCTCCCTGAGTAGCCGTTTTTGTTTTTTAGATTTTGGTTTGTGGGGACTTTTGGATTTGGAGGTGGTGGTTGTGGGTTCCAGCTGCGTGGGTTTTCGGCAGCTTGCAGCCTGTTTGAGTGATTGGTCTAGTTATGCCTGGAGTATACCTGGAATACAGGCATGGCAGGGACCCCGGCAACAAGTCCCTCAGCATTCAGCTGGTTCTCTATAATGGCCATGATGAACGGAGATATAATATCCATCGGTTAGCAATAGTTTTGAGGCCATCCCTTAAGTTCAAGAAAAATTATTTCAGAAAAATTTAAGTTTTGTTGCTCAAGGATAGAGAATAATACCTTCTGCCACCTGGTCGACATTTGATCCCAAGAAGAAGTCTTAGGAGCTAAGCAACATTCACCATATAAAAATAAGGCGTTCTGCATCATGGAAATGTTTTCTTCGAGGATGGTAATGGCGCTGAGGTTACCCTGGTATCCATGGTGGGCAAAGGATAGATCAGTGGTGCCCTTTGGATACCCAGCGGGGAAGTGGCATGGCATCCAGTTGTAGGTTTGGTGAAGAGTTGCCGAAGTGATGAACACTTGTCGGTTTTTGACGAACGACTGGAGAGAGTCGGTGTTATTCTCCCAGTGATGAGGGTGACGTTTCGTCCAGAACTGATGGAGGGATTCGCATGAATGGTAGATTTAGAAGGAAGCCGTTTTTGTAGGGAGAATGGACCATTAGATCAATGGCATTATTAAACTTTGTCCAGAATGGTGATTTGGTAAGGTAGGCAAACACAGTTGTGTCGTGGTTTAAGCGTCATGGTCGCCATTAATGTGAGAGAAGATTTGGAGGTTTTGAAGTTAGGTTTTGAGATGTGAAGCTCTGTAAGATTAGGTATTATTAGGTAAGGTTAGAAAACAACTGAAGGTCAGAGGTTGAAACAACTAAAGTCTTAGTTTTAGGCATCAGCAGTTATAAAACTACTGAAAACCTTGGTTTTGTCTTCAGGTGTTTGAAAACAACTGAAGACTTGGTTTTTAGTCATCAGTAGTTTGTAAAACTACTGAAACGATGGTTTTGTCATTAGTTGTTGTAAACAGCTGAGGACTTGGTGTTAGTCATCAGTAGTTGTGAACTACTGAAGACATGGTTTTGTCATCAGCTGTTTAAGGTGAAACAACAGTTTGTGAAACGACTGAAGAGAAATTCTCATCAGTAGTTTCCGTCAATT